>JAMAKC010000063.1:0-149607 GCA_023628735.1 Trichoderma sp. PF4103 | reverse complement strand
ATAAAAATATAGCCTAAAGCTACTTAAGGCTTTTTTATTAGCTTAAAAGGACTTTATAATTATATTTATAAAGTCTATTTACTTAAGGAGGATAAAGTTAGTAAAGTATAAAATATTAGGTTTTAAAAAACTAATAAGTATATTTATAAAGATCTTATTAAGCTAAAGATTAAATATAAAGCTACTTTTATTAACCTAAAAATTTAAAATAATAGTAGGATTATTTTTAATAAAGTTATTAAAATTAAATAAAAGCTTATTAAATAAGTTACTATTTAACTCTTAAAAGAAGCTAATAAAATAAATAATTCTTATTATTTTAAAGTTAAAAATAAAAATAAAAATAATATCCTTTAATAATAAATACTAAAAAAGTAAGCTAAAAGTAAATATTTTTAAACTTTATAACTTACTTTAATTAAGGATAATAAAAAAGAAGAAGATATACTTTTAGCTAACTAGGGTTAATAAGATCTTTATAACTACTACTTAATTAAGCTAAAAGCTATTTATAAAAATACTAATAATATTATTCCTGCTTTTTAAAAAATAATAATTCTCTTTTTTACTTTAACTATTTATAAATAATTAACTACTTTTATTAATAAAAATAAATTATCCTTACTTTTAAATACCCTCTTTAAGTTAATTAAGTTAAATATAGCTAATAAACTAAAATACTTTATAAAAAATATTCCTTATTTTAATTATAAGGATTTATATTAAAATAAAAGAAAAAAGAATATATTAATATTATTTAATAATATATACTATAAAAAAGATAAAATTATTAAAAAGTAATATTAACTTATAGTCTTTATAATTATAAAGGTAACTTAATAACTTAATAAAGGCATTAATATCTTAAAGAACTAGAATAATATTAAAAAAAAACTAATTATAAGACTAAATAGTTTTTAATAATAAAAAAGTAATATAATAGCTTATTAAAGTAAAAGACCTAATTATTAATTAAGCCTTTTAAAAAAGCTATTATTTTTTATAATAAATAGGTCTTTAATAAAAAGTTTTTTATTAATAATAACCTTATAGTAAAAGCATAACTTATTATTTATAAAAACTAACTTTAAAAAATAGATTATATTATAAAAAAGCTTTATATTATTATTACTTACTTAGCTTTAATATAAGTCTTTTACTTAATTATAGTAATTAATAATCTTAAATAGTAATAATTTAATACTATTATAGCTTTTCTTAATACTAATATTAAAAAGGAAGTTTATATAAAGTAGCTATAAGGCTTTAATAATAAAACTAATAAAGTCTATTATTTTAAAAAAGCTTTATATAAATATTTAAAAGCCTTATTATAATAGTTTAAAAAAGCTATATAATTACTAAGTATAATTAACTTTATACTTTTAAACTTTAAGCTTTATATTTTTAAATATAATAATAATATAATTATAATTTTATATATAAATAATATAATAATTACTATATTTAAGATATTAATTATTTATAAAGTAAGAGCTTAACTTATTAAGCTTTTTAAAATTAAAAAGCTTAAAAATATAGCTATTTTCTTAAGCCTAAAAGTTTAAAAAGATTAAAAAAAGAAGATAATTATACTTAGCTAAAAGACTTATATTAAGAAGGTTATTATTAAATTTACTTTAACCTTTTAAAATATAATAAAAATATTATAGCCTTTAAGTAAGTAAATCCTATATAATTAAAAGTAATAAGAGGTTATAATACTAATTAAAAAATAGCTAAAATATATAAAAAGCTTAAACTTTATTTTTATAAGTATATGCCTTAATATTATTTATATAATACAGAAGCTTTATAAGGCTAATACTAGCTTAATAAAGTATTATAAAAAGATTTTAAAATACTTTTTTTAATATTTCCTTAATACTATAAACTTAAGTATTTACTTAAGTAAAAAATACTATATTATAAACCTTAATTTAAAAGTTTACTTTAATACTGCTTTTATAAATAACCTAGCTAAATAATTTAGTATAGCAGGCTATATTATATTTATTAAAGACAGTCTAGTATATTAAAAAAGTAAAAAGTAAACTATTATAGCTATAAGCTTAATTAAGGCTAAGTTTATAAACTTAATATTTATAAGCCTTTTTATAATCTAAATTAAGAAGATCCTTAATAACCTTAATATTAAAGATTAAAAGCCTATAATCTTATATACTAATTTTTAAAATATAAGGATTATAATCCTTAACTATTATAATATAATAAGGACTAGGTATATTAATATTTATTATAAGTAAATTATAAATTATATTAAATATAGTAATTTTAAAATTTAATAAATTAGTATTTTAAAAATAATTATAAATAGCTTAATAAAGCTACTAGCTAAGATTAAATATATTAAGTTTATAAAGCTTTTAAAAATAGTTAAAAGAGTCTAAGACTATTAAAAGTCTTAAACTCTTATTTTTTTATATTATCTTATAATACCTTTTACTTTATTAATAAATTAAAATATATAATATTATTAATAAAATAATTTTATTTTTTATAATCTTATTCTTTAAGTTATAATAGCTTTACTTTTAAAGCTAGGACTTCTTTAAGAATTATAGACTTAATATATAATAGGTTTACTTTTAAACTCTTTAAATTATAATAGTCTTATATTTAAACCCTTTAGGTTATAATAGCTTTACTTTTAAAGCTAGGACTAGGCCTGAATTATTATATTATTAATACTAGCATGTCTTTTTTAAGGAGACTAAGTTTATCCTTTAAGACCTTAATTATATAATTTCCTATCCTTTATAGCTATAAGTATATAGAATCTTATAGCTATATTTATACTATTAAATACTTTAAGTCTTTTTATAAATTAAACTATTATAAAAAGAATCCTCTTTATTAATTAATAACCCTCTGTATTTTTATTTAGACTATAGTATAATTAGCACTTAAAAGATATTTTAAAGATTAGTAGCTACTTTAACTAGGTCTACTTTAAAAAAGGAAGCTCTTCCTAGCTTTTTAATTACTAGGCATTATACTACTAAGCACTGCACTTACTTTAATTAAAAGCTTAAGACTAGCTAAAGCTTTTATTAATATATTAAAAGCTTTATTTTTATCCTTTTCTTATATAATTAAAGAAGCCTTATACTTTAATATATAAAAGTAACTTTTAGACTTTATTAACTAGAAAACCTTAACTAAATTAATATCTTTTTATTTATACTCTTTCTCCTTAATTAAAAGAAGCAGTAGCTATTTTTTATATATATCCCTTATATAGCAGATAGCCTATATATTTTATAATTAGTAAAATACTGCTATTTCTTTATAATAGCCTTATTTCTTATAATAGCTTTATTTCCTAGGTTTAGTTTTATTTAGTAGGATAGTCTTAAAGGGGATATATTATATATACTAGTATATATAATAGTTATTAAGACTACTACTATAATATCGCAGCCTGTTTACTGCTTATTATGCTTCTTTCCTTTCTTTCTTCTTTAAATAGATTTAGATAGACTAAATCCAGCTCTTTCCCTCTTTTCCTTCTTAGCATAGTATGTGAACAACATACCGTGACCGACGATGTTGATCCATCCCAAGGCGCATCAATAAGAGCGAATCGGGCATCGGACGGCTTTAGCGGCGCAAGAACGCTGATTGGTTGGCGAAGCAATGTCGTCGGCGGAAGAAAGCTCATTGGTCAGGCTGCTTCAGCTTGGCGATTTCCGGTCCAAGCGTCGAGCTCATGTTCACGGAGCAGCGGTCGATATTCATGGAGATAGCTGCAACTAATGCCGATTTTTGCGCAATAGCCCTGGCAACAGGATGGCAATCGTGTCTCCCATCGATCCGATAGCGAGTCGGTCACGGCTATAAAGGACGCTCATCCCAACGCTGCTTTAACATGGAAGCCAGAATAGAACAAAATCACAACCAGCAGCACATTCTGACAGTAACAGTAACACGACAACTACAATGTCTCAGACGCTTCCAAAGATAGTCACCCGCGCATTGGGCAAGAACGGGCCTCAAGTGCCTCGCCTCGGCCTCGGCCTCATGGGCCTGAGCGGACACTACGGCCTGCCAGCCCCGGACGAGGAGCGCCTGGCCTTCCTGGACAAGGCGTATGAGATGGGCGAGACGTTCTGGGATACCGGTGAGTCCAGAGGCCTGAGCTGAGCATGAGGCGCCTTTGCTGATGATGTACGGTGCAAGCCGACATGTATGACGACTGTGAGGACCTGCTGGGGAAATGGTTCGCGGCCAATCCGGGAAAGCGTGACAACATCTTTCTTTCGACCAAGTTCGGCTTGCGAGCAGAAGGCAGGAACATCATAGTCAACTCATCTCCGGAATATTGTCGACAGGCCATCGAAAAGTCGCTCAAGCGACTCGGGCTGCCGTTTGTCAACCTGTTCTACATTCACCATCTCGACAAAGTCACGCCAATCGAGCAGACCATCCAGGCCATGGTCGAGCTCAAGAAGGAGGGAAAGATCCAGCATATTGGTCTGAGCGAATGCAGTGCCGACTCCCTCCGCCGTGCTTCCGCCATCCACCCCATCGCCTGCGTCCAGATGGAATACAACCCCTTTACCCTGGAGATTGAGTCGCCTCAGCGTCGCTTTCTCGAGACGGCGCGAGAGCTTGGAATAGCCGTGGTCGCATATAGCCCACTCGGACGCGGCCTCCTCACGGGAACTATTCAGTCGAAAGAGGACATTACCAAGGCCGGGGATATGCGCGGGATGCTTCCTCGCTTCAGCGGCGGCAATTTGGAAAAGAACATTGCGACCGTGGCAAAGATCAACGAGATCGCAAAGAACAAGGGTGTCACTCCCGCCCAGCTGACACTGGCTTGGATCCTTGCGCAGGGCGATGACATTTTCGCCATCCCCGGCACGACAGAACCAGACAGGCTGAGGGAGAATCTCATGGCCATGAGCATCAGCTTGACTGCCGAGGAGGAACAGGCCATTCGGAAGGTGGCAACGGAAGTTGCGGGCCCCCGTATTCCAGAGCATATTCCCAGCCTGAACCTTTTCGGCGACACTCCGCCGCTGGAGTCGTAATGGTTCGATCGCAGCCGTTTGGCATGCGGCAGCTTTCGTCACAATCTTGCATTGAATCAAGAAGTTTAGAAATAGCATCAATAGATTGCAGTATTCGCTCATGTCTGACTGTCAAATTCCATCCGAAACGTGGAGGTCCTGTAACAGTAGTCGTGGCATCGCCTGCATATCGGCACGCTTGATCCCGCTGCCCGGGAGGTTTCGTGAATCGTGGATGTCACCGCCGTCAGGTATCGCACTCTGCGTATTACCAGGACTGGATGCGATGGGGGTCAATTCGGGCCAGAAAGATGATGGAGGGCTTCTCAATGCCCACCACGAATTCAAAAGGTCGTCGTTGAAGCAGGTCGTCCCTATTGTGACGCTGGACCCAACGGCGACTGTCGGTACATCACCTTGGCGGCAATTGCGCACAATCTGAATGGTTCCGACGTATGGAAACACAAGTCTGAGTGTGTCCTCTTCGTCTCGAACCAAGCACTCCAGATGCATCACATCGCTGTGCTCGCACCAAACTTTGTAATCAAGGCCGCCTGCGGCCGTTGCTTCAATGTTGCCAAGCCTCTTCAGAGCTTGAACGGCGGAAAAGCAGAGCACGTCATCATACTTTTGGGCCATAGATTCCAGGCCCTGAATGGCTCGTTCGACCATCAACAGATCTGCGGGGCGCTGATGATCAAAGGCATTGTCGCGACCTAGTCGGTGGCTATCCAGGTGAGCTAGCAAAAGGGTCAAGGCAGCGAGAATGATCTTGAGGGAATTTCCTCGAGTTGAAGCGGACCAACGATTGGCACTGACCGGGAGGAGGCACCGGGTAAGCAGCTCACGACTGGCAAACATGGCGGAGAGCTTGGAATTTGTGTAGTCTCGCACTCCCTGGCCAAGTGAGTAATCCCCAAGCCGTGGAACAACGTACGGCAGATGGAGCAACAGCACAAGGTTGTAATGATGCAGCTGGAGAACGACCTTGGAAGTCATGTCTTTCAGCTCGGCATTTGTTTGGGCGTCCTTCAGCCTCGGAAACGCCCACCAGTCTGCCGACAGGCACCGCGCCGCCTGCTTCAACGCGTGGTCAATGTCTTTCGTCTCGTTGTAACGATCGTAGGCGAGGTCGGTTGTGCAAGGATCCAGTCGCATAAGTTCGTTCCTCGATATGATGCGAGACGTAAGCTTGGCCTGGACGCGCTCAAGCTGTTCTGGAGGCTCTAGGCCAGCCAGGTCCTCCATGAAACTATCGTCTCGAACAGATATCGGAAGACAAAGTGCCAGAGACAGGTAGCGCTCCGTAAATATTAGGCGGAACCATAGAGTCGCCAAGCACATCGGTGCCCGCTTGCTGTGGCGTCGCCGCTGTGGTATATGGAGGCCCATCAGATGAGCAATGCCTATTGCTCGGCGAAACACGAGCCAAGCGAGGCGCATCTCGCCTGCCGAGATGTGGTACAATCCTTCAAGCATCAACGTTTCTATGCCGGCAGACGAGACAACGAGAGAGTCCTGGGAGGTGACGTAACGGGAAGCAGCCTCGAAGAACTGGCCTGCAACGTCCCTATTAGACCGATTGAGGCAAAGTGCAGAGATTTCCGATGTGCGGTCGGACTGCTGGAGGCAGATTGCGAGCTGGAAAAGTCTTCGAGCTAGATCAATCGGTTCGGCATTGGTCGGCGGTGCAGCAGCAGCCAAACGGGTGATTTGACGAGGGGCAACAGTTCGGAAAGGGTCAGTGGACAGGCCCCGGAAGACGTGCATGGACATCATCAAGAGCTTGTTTTGGTGCATGATGCGGGTGGTGACGTTGGCAGACGGGAGTATGGACTGCAATAGCAGGGTCAGGGAGCTGCACCGCACAGCGCCATTGGTTGGATGAGGCGGCAGCAGTAAGGCATCGGCCGCCTTGATGTGTGAGGACGGATGAGGTGTTTGGGTCTCAGTTGGTTGGTTCGAAATCTCGACATTCTCGTTAGAGGACCTCTGGGCAGGCCCGTGAACCGGCTTGGGAAGCAATCTGCGTCGAGAGTCGGAATAGTATTGTGGTTTCCGGGTTCGCCGTGGCATGTGGTTGATTGAGGCACTGGTCTGCTTCTCATGGGGAGAATGTTGGGTAGGAAGAGTCGATTGGCCCACCAGTCTGTCAACCAAGCCCTCGAGATGATCCGGTTGATCTCCAGCAAGACGAGGGCGAACTGAAAGACCCGCTGCCTCTGTAACCGAGGACGACTCCTCGATATGCTGCAGGACACACTTGCATCCACGGCGTTCGCAAGACTCGCAAGCGCTTGAGCCGCTCGTTTCGAAATGGCATCGTGTCTTTCGCCGTTTGCATTCCCAGCAGCTTGTCGTGCCTCGCCGGAGCTTGCGCCGCTCGGCTCTGTCGGAGGTGGACACAGCCATCGAACTCATATTGATAAAGTCGGGCCGCCTGCAAACGAGGAGCCGGTGCCTGGGGTGCTTCGCTGTACTCTGGCATCAATCACATGAGCAGAAGGGCTGGACAAGACGGAGAGATATCGGTGCTGATGGATAGACTGTAGAGGAAGAGAACAAGTAGAAGCTTGACTCATGCAGGTGTCATGCATCCGTTGCGTTCATGGCCGTTTGTTTCCCTTCACCGTTGGAAAGGCGAAAGAGCTCAATGAGAGAAGCGGGCAGGGGGTGCATGCCATGATTATGTCAGCCGTGTTCTCTCCGTCGTTGGTGAGTCAGCGAGTCGTACCTCCACGGACTTGCACGAGAGTGTCTCGGTGGAAAAGGCAAGGAAATCAAGAGCAATAAGGGTATACGAATCAGGATGATATGGAGAATGAAGTCAGGAAGTGGAATCCTCGGAAGTTGATTTGGAACTCAAAGATCCAATCGCGAGAGGTGGAGGAATAAATCACCAAGTCGATCTGGTCGAACTCTTTCTTTCCTACGAGGAAAGTGCTGTCGGGAGAGAAAGGCGGTACCTTATACATGAAACGGTGTGTTGAGATGGCAAGCGAGGGAGCAACACTTTCCTATTACTACTTAGGTAGGTACTTGGCTCAACACCTCTCGGAAGTCTCGAGATGGCATTGGACACCTGAGGCACCTACGATGAGCCGCAAATCCAGGACGCTCGTCTTTCTCACCGATCCAGCGTTTATTCGAATCCCGTCGTCACAACGCTGTTTGTATGCCAACATTGCAAGGCCACTCGACAAGTATCAGGTATCAGGTCCTGCCCTATTCGCGTGTTCGTGTTCGCTTGACGGACGTCATTCTCCTGCTCCCAGAGAAACCCAGCTGCACCTGTTCGGCCATTCAACTGCACGATGACTCGACAAATGTTCAGAAAGTCAAAGTCGTGCCAGAATGAAGCCTTAGATGTTGACCTGCTCTGCCTCTCCGTGTGCGTCGAGGTATGATTTGTCGTCTGAGCAGCTGGCACAGACTCCGCTCCCCATCGCCGCCAGTGGTTCTGTTTCCATATGCCGCCCCTCAAAAGCAGAAGCCTGCGTATGTTCGGCTCAGCAGGGAAGTCGCCTGATTCCTCCATCGCGTCCTCCAGTCTCTTTGGATCCAAAGGATAAAGATCAATGCTGACAACGAGGGAAAGCAGGTTGAAGAGCCAAAATATTGATGCTGGTCCTGGCAGACGGGCCAGGCAATCGCTCCCCTGCAAGTTCCCTGCCATCCGTCCTCTGCCTTTGACGTTTCTGTGCCTTTGAAGTTTCCACAGACAGCTGATTATCCCTCTTAGGCAACACATATTTATTCCACACATCGATTGCTCTCTCATATCTTTTGATTGTCGACATCGGCTTCCGTCTCCTCTGCTGTGTGATGACTCGGCCTTCGAATCCGATCGACTCCGGCCATGTCAACGATTTTACCAACTTCAATTGATATATATATCGGTGGGGATACCCTCCCCTCAACATTTGGGTACAGAGACTGATGTCAGCTGCAGATTCCATAGGAGACGACTGGAAGCGAACGCAGAAGGTGCCTGTAGCCTGCCGTCCGAGCAAGCGCAATACACGCAGACATACAGTACAAGACGCGTCTGCCAATCACTGGCTCTGGCCCAATATCCGGGCATCCACAGGGAGGTGCTCAGAATTGCCTCCTTCAAGATCTTGACATCCTCACGATTCCTCTTTAGGGACTTTTATGACGGAGTTTCAACCTTCTGACGTGCCGGCACGACAGCGGATCCGTGCAAAGACCGTGTTCTGCTTTGCGAACATGTCAGATTCGCGAGAGCTGAGACAGATCAGCTACGGCTGCTGGCGACAAATGTCCGAAACAGCCCTCAGTAACACGGAGAAGATGCCAAGCAGCCCCAACAACGCAATTGATGGATTCCTGGCACTGGTATAATACTTCATCGACAACCTCGCACAAAAAAGGGTGTTCAAGACCGTCCGAAGCACCAAGTACACAGTCCGATAGCTGGTGGGGAAGAGGGACGTTCAATCGTTTGGGACGATACATGCAAATTACCATCAATGGCGGACTTCAGATGGGTCAAACACCAGTCTGAACGCGGTCGGACTAACAAGTATCCAAGCCAGGAGCGTACCACTCGAAACCGACTACAAAGCGGTCGTTGGCAGGCTTCCGTTTCCTAGCGGCGCTCACCTCAATTCACCATTGCGAGATGAATGGAGTTCCTACACTCCCGCTTGATTGGTCAGTATTCACTGAGCGTACGCGGGAGGCTGTTGCATCTTTGCTCTCGCCACTCCCCCTGGAGCCCGGCAGCGAAGAAATATCCCCTGATGGTGGACAAGGGGCAAGCATTTGAGAATGATGGACCGCTGCTTGGGAGTACAACAGGTGAGACCGGTATGTTACCGTTGTCGATGACCCACACTTGAAGGCTTATTTATATGGTCTGCTGATGCTAGACAGCATGAAGCAAATATAAGACGTTCTGGACCGTGAAAGTGAGTTCCGGGACATCTGAGTTCATTCTTCCTTTACGAATGTACAATGCTTCGACTCCCAAAGCCGGAAAACGTCAGCGGCCGAGAACTTGTCATGGCGAACTGATGCCGCAGACTTTTCGGGAGATGAGTCGGGCAGAATCACCGTGCTTACCGGCTCGACAAATAATTTGCCGAATGGAACGACTTCACCGTCCTAGGCGGCTCCGCGTCTCCACGTGCAGCTCGCTCCGCTGAACTTGGAACCCCCTTGGCACGCGTCTTCTGTACCTAGGAAGAAGGGATCTGTCAGCCATGTTTGGAGTCTCTATGAAGCACATATGTTGTGGTTTGTGCGCAGTGACACTGCTCAACGGCGCATCCAAGTCGCCCAATAGCGAGATACTGACTCGGCAAGACAGACGACGCTGGTATCACAGTGGTGCGACGGAACCCCAGAAGCTCCAGATTGCGGAGTTTGATTCTATCTGGAACTGTTGGTCGTCTGACCATTCATTATTGTTCATTCCTACCGCTATTTCTTCTCGTCACCGGACACGCGAACCTCGGAACCTCGATATCAGCCTCCTCAGTCTAGGACATCGAAACGCAAGCAATGTCCCATTCTGCCGCAACCATGAGGACAGTGCGTTCCACCTCCCGCCTTCAGTTGGCCAGCTGCTTGTTCGGAAAGTACCGATATGCCACCAGCGTGATTTGGGCATCCGGGTTTCTCAGGTCCGCCTCCTCCCACGTCAGAAACCGTTCGAAGCCGGATTTTTCGAGCACCTTCTGGCTGGCAAGGTTCTCCGCAGAGGTAAAGGCCGTCATGATCTCCAATGCCTGCCCCTCTTCCTCTGGGATGCTCCGTTGATCAACTTCAATCTCGACCTCTGCTCGCGGCAATTTGCACCACATATCCAGCCACGCCCGGGTGAATTCTGTTGCAAGTCCTTTGCCCCAGAATTCCTTGCGAAACATGTACCCCATGGCAGGCCAGCCAAACATGGACTTCAACTGGTGACAGCCTCCGATCCCAATCATCTCTCCAGTCTCCTTGAGACAGATGGCAAAGTTGTAATGCGATACGTCTCTAGGTGACAGGAAGAGGTTGAGCTTCGGACGTGTTTCCTCAAGATCTCTGTCTATTCGCCCTTGAGGATTATTGGCCATGACTTCGGGCTGAGTTCGAATCAAGTGCAGGCCATCAAGGTCCTGAACATCAAGAGCCCGAATCATCAAGCGATTCGTCGTGACTGGGGCTCTGCTCGAGTTGAGCGGTAGCGGACGAGCGGGGAGAGTTGTTTTGACCGTTGTCCACTTCGGACTTGATGCTGGAGTAGAAGACGCCATCATCGAAGCAGCTATTGGGCCATTGCCGAGATGCTCTTGAGGTGAGTGCATGTCTTTCCTTTCGGTTATGGATCAGCCATGAAATATGTCTCACAGCATTGATTAGGCATCGCGAGAGCTTTCCCAATGAAGCTAAAACGGCCCAACCCTTCGCCGTCTATTTCGTTCTAGTTCAGCTCCCTCGAGACCGGGGTCAGCACAAACAACAAACATCACAGTGTATCAATCCACTGCACTGTCGGTTAGTAACAGCGGCGGCGAACTTGATTGTTTACGATGGATCAATGACATTAGTAAGCTTGCCTCCCTCGCATGATGGCCTGCGGCTGACGTTCACCTCTGTCCAGTCCGTTCAATTCAGTTCGTCATCCGAAGGGGACTTCTCGTCCAATTGCTCGCTGAACGAATTGGCAGTAGCTGAGACGACAAGCTGATTGCAAATTCGCTCATTTTGGACGGAAAATGAGTTCACGTATTGATGCACGGGACTCCATCATACCCTATGATGAGTCGAAGGAGCTCCAATCCTCACAACGACAGGGTAAATCAGCAGCTCATCGGGTTTGAGTTCGCAATTGAGGAGTCTAATCACAAGGAAATAGAAGAGTCTTCAGTCAACGATGCGGTCCCCAGGACGCGTACAAGCCACAAGCCTCTTGAATTCGTCACAGTGTCACTCGCCAAGGAGAAAGACGGCAAAGGCATATCCAAGGTCGTTCGCACACAAGTCATGAAAGACTACTTCTGGAAGCAGCGAAATGTTGAGAAACCCGACCAAAAGCCAACCGACCAACCACCGAGTCTCTCGCAGTACAAGGGGCGATTTCGCCTCAACGCACAGCCGAACAGGTCGAAGCCGAAACCAGTTTCGAGGAAGTCCAAAGGTCGCGATAGGGCTTCCAGTGACACTGCCGGTAGAGCGCAAAAGGGGCGCATCGTGATGCCCAGGGGCCCCATTGCTGATCCGAGCATTTACGATCCGGATGGCTTTTTCGCGAGCACACCTGTGGGGTTGCTGGGCGGGAGCCTCGATCCTTTCGATTCATTTGCGCTCAAGCTGAAGCCGGAGAGCTTGAAGTTGATCTACTACTGTATGTCTCACAGACGCAGCATCACAGGGCACTCGCTGATTTCTGCATTTGATCGATAGATAAACAGAGCTACTCCCGAGATTTTCTCGATCTCAACGTAGGAGGCGGCTACTGCCTCTTCGACGCCCGAGAGCACCGTGCGCTCTTTCACTCGATTCTATATCTTGTCGCCCTCGACTTCAACCTGCGACGCGGCTTCACGGATACTATAGGATGTCTCTATCACTCATCGGAAGCATTCCGGTTGATCAATGAAAAGATTCGAGACGACATGATCGAAGATGCTACTATGGCGGCGATTGCTCTCGTTGCTGCAAAAGAGGTGCTTTGCCCGCACTTTAACCTCTTTCTCTTGACGTCTGCTTTGGCGTGACTAACAGTTGTCCACTGGTGCAGAATTTGAACGGAATGTTTGAAGTTTCGAACGTGCACATGCAAGGACTAAAGTACATGGTTCAGAAAAAAGGAGGCATCGACAAAATCCAGGGCATCCATCGCGGAGTAGTCACATGGTAACCTTGTTACTCCGTCATCCCACTCTCCCTCGCTCTCTTGCACACGCGCACATATACACACATACAACCGAACATCTGTCAATAGAGGAACTGACGAGGTATACCATAGGGCCGATTTCTGCAACTCGACCGTCTGGAACTGTCCACCGCAATTTCCATACACGCCGATCTCCGCGGGGATTGAAGACACTTCGTTTTCACACGATGCCTTCGAGTTGGCGGAGACTTTCTCATTGCGGAATCCTCTCAATCTTGAGCAGCAACTCACTTCAATCGTGAAATCTCTCCGCAGAAGCTCCGCCGCAAAAGACATTAATGCCTACAAAAACGAAGCAAGCCACGTGTACGACGTTGAATATAGGCTTCATCTACTGCAAGCCAGAGTTTCCAACGTTCAATATGCCTCAAAAGACATGGCTGCTCTGTGTGTGGCGCTCAATATCTACCTCTACCTGGCGATACGAGAGCTCCCTGCCAAAGCCCAGCTTATATGGCGGCTGATCGATCGGCTGCAGGCTTCGTTTAGTGTCGAATGGGCAGAGCCAATGACGTTTCCAGAGCAGTGGACAAAGGACTGGAAGCTGTGGACGCTCTTCATCGGATATGGAGCAGCATTGGAAAACGGAAGACAAGAGTGGTTCGCGCAAGCTCTCAAGGCAGCCTACAACGAGGCTGGGTATCGAAACATGGAACACCTCCACGATGCCCTGAAGAATCTCCTGTGGCAAGAGTCCTGGTGCGAGCAATACTTCAACAAGCTGAGGGAGGAGCTTGCATGTTGAAACAATTTGACCGAGACGAGCATGGCGAGAAACGCACCATTTTACACAGGGCGTTCAATCACGGATTGAGGTCGTTCTAAATGGTATGGAGCTCGAAGGCCACTGACAACCCGATTGTTCCACGTTTACGGATCATTGAGCAGTTCACCTACGTTGCTCATTGTCAAGAACACCCAGGTCAGGGCAATCCTCACTCTCCTTGCTTCGTTCTGGTGACGCGCATCCACAGCTGCGTTTGGGAAAACACACCGTGGTTGAACACCTCCCATGGCTTGTCGGGATCGCAGACTGTGAAGTCAAACCGTCGGATGATCTATAGGGCAAACAGCCGCTTAGCGCATTGCCATCTTTGTCAAGACAAAGGACAAAAGGACATACCTCTACGAATACTTTGTTCAATTCAATCAGGGCAATCCTGCGGCCCAGGCAGAGCCATCGGCCATAACTGAATATGAGATCTAACGTGATCTCGAGCTCTTTCACTTTGTCCGGAGGATTATCGAGCCATCGCCCCGGTCGAAATTTCAGGGCGTCCGCACCCCATATGTCTTCTCGCCGTGTAATGGCCCAGATGCTGTATCCGACTCGGGTCCCTCCTGGGATGAAGACGCCATTCCAGGTATCGCCATGCGGTGGAACTTCCTTTGACATGAGGCCGGCGATTGGGGGAAAGATACGGAGACCCTCTTTGATCACGGCCTGGAGATATGGAAGCTTCCTGGCCTCACTGTCGGTGATGATGTCGCCGGCAATATCGGCAGACGCAATTTCTCGCCGAAGCTTGTGCAGAATGTCGGGGTCCAAGCACACCTGGAGCATCGTTGATCGGATTGCTGACGCGGTCGTGTCGGATCCGGCGGCGCTTTGCCAACAAGTTAATGTTCACGAACCCAGCAACAACACCAAATACTCTCAGAAAGAAAGAACTCGGGCGACTTACATTTGCAGTAGAATCTCAGACTCGGATTCCGTCTGCGTGAGGCCGTGTCGGATGAAAGATGCCAGCATATCTCGGCCTTCCTTGGTGTCTGGCTTGAACCTCTCTGCTGCTACATCTTTCGCAATACTTGAGAAATGAAGGGATGGAATCCAACGTCAACCCTCTTATGTCTGTACAAGTCAAGGCGCCACCAGGCATCAAGCATGGTTACTCACCTCATGATTCTGCCGAACCCCAGCCGGTCTTTGGTGGACGGAAGTAGCCCCTTGAGGATGGGGGAGTTCAGCAGCGTCAGCAGCCACGGAAAGACAGTGATCACCATGACCATGGGGAGATTCTTTTCTGTCGTCTGAATATACTCATACACATCCGTATCTGTCTCGACGAATCCAAATGGCGCTCCATAAGCAAGATCCGAGATGACGTCGAGGGTGAAATACTGGACCTTGCGGCCGAGGTCGACGGGTATTCTTCTGTCAGCATATCTCGCTAGCAGGCGCATGAAGTTGCGAATGTTGTTGTCAATCTTAGGCTCGATGTTGTCGACGTCGCGACCGGCGTACTGAGAGTCACATCCATCAGCAAAACGCCAAATTCTTCAGCCGAAAATGCGATAACGGCAAACATACCCCCGCGGCCATCTTTGAACGCAAGATCAAGTGTGCTGTTTCATCTCGCGTCGACAAGCAGTTGTTTGAGGTAGGATTGAAGCGCATGCCGTCGTACCAGCTAGACCGGCAATAGTTTGTCTTGACATTGCACATGTGCTTGACAAAGTCTGGATCGTCGGTAACCAGGTCGTTGAGCCCGACTCGAGCAATCGTCCCTGAGCGTCATGGAGCACTGTCAGCTGATATGTTGCTCAGTGAAGCCAGGCACAGGTGAATGGTATGCGATTTTCACTTACCATACTTTCGGGTCACTTGCCAGAAGTCGAGGTAAGACCTGCCACTGTTGACAGATGAAAAGAGCCACAAGTTCGAGATTTTGGCCACAAGCGGTCCGTCAAAGTGGCGTAGTCGCCAGTATTGACATACTGAGGACGATATGAACCACGCAAGGGCCACTGTCAACGTGAACAGAACCACATCAGCCAAAGAGACATTCCGGACCGAACAGCCACCAGTGCGGAAGATGAAGGACAGGCCATATTGCAGTTGCACTGTCTGGCCCAACATCGTGGATGAGGCGCAAAAAGTGGCTCCAGAAGCTGCTCATGCTGCTCAGTCTGAAAGGGAAAGGAACACTCCCACATAAATATCGCTGGAAACGATGCAGTTTTCTCGGCAGCCATTTGCGGCATGCAGCTCCTCAAATGGCATCGGGGACCACCCACACACCACCTGCAGCCCTGCCAGGGTTGACGATAATACTACCTTAGCAACAATGGCACAAGCAAAGGAAGTTGGTCCGGGACCAAAGGGTCAATAGCCGACAGAGCACATCGCAAGGCTCCACTAACCAGGGCACGATTGAGCCACTGCTGGACATTTTCGGCCTCTCGATGTACACCATCTCCGTCGGAGAGGGTGTTGCAATGAGACGTAGGCGATGATGCTGCTGCACTGCCACCTTCACACGCACCACATTCATCGTCCTGAGCGAAGCGCGAGTCAAAAGCTTGGTCGCAGCCATGCGATCGACAGCCGACACCTTCGAGGTCCGCTTGATGGAACAATATCAGCCATCATTCTGATATTGTGAACAGTCTCAGGGAAACCGATGCGAATCAGAGGCGCGCGCTCGTTTCCGCTCTCCTCATCGGCGGTAAGCTGACTAGACTTGTGAACAGCACGACTGGGTGTCGACACGTTCGAAGTGACGGCTGAAGTGCAGAAAAAAGCATGACCTGCATCAATCTGTCCAACTAGCGATGCAATCACTTGTGGTCGCCTGTCCATCAAACCAGCCCTTTCTCCAAGCGGCTTTGGATTGCCACTGCAGGTCGGGCTTGACATGGTGTCATTCGTGCCAATGCCGATTTCGGACTTTGCCAATCTGGCATTGTGGCCTGTCGACACGAGTTTCTGAAGAATGCGATGAGAGGTGACATGGGGACTTGCAGTCCCAGGGCTTGAAGTTGAGTGGTGACCTACCTTAATCGCGAACTATCGGGAGGTGGTGTGGCGCAATGTAATCTGTGGTGGACTGTGTCATTTCGTCAATCAGTGAGAATCCAAACAGAGTCTTGTGAGCTTTTGAGAGACGTTTTGGGTACCAGAATAGGAAGGAAGTGAAGTCCTCGCCGTGTCTCCAAGCTCGCTGATGCTCGAAGCCTCGACAGGCCCGCCGCCCGCATCGCGGAGGTCGTATGAGTAACATGTGTCCATACTTGATCGAGTTAGAGACAGAGATCTCCATGTGTAACCTCACATAAGGCAAAGGGCATATTCAAGGATGCCCGACATTTGTCAAGCATCACATCAATCCCATCTTTTGGACGCTTCTCATCAGAGACGTCATCGAGCCACAGAATGCTGAAGATGGCTGCGTCTGCGGATCTGCTCCAGAAGGCTTGGGAAGATGCGTCCCCCCGCATTATGTTGGATAATATGAAGCGAGCAATGATTTGATACTGCTGGTGATTATCACTACTTGGCTTCGAAGCTTCACGCGAGTCGATACCTACTCAACTCGCAGATCGATTTCGGTAGTGCCCTGAACAAACGCCGTGGGTTCGATCGGGAGGTCGTTCGTCGTCTCGTGTTTGCGAACAAACTATTCGCAAATCGAGGGCAGTTGCACAGGATGGTCGAGTGAAGTTGCGCAAACGCCCCCGCACCCGAATTGGTGACTGCAATAAGGAGCGAGGGTAGGCGGACAAGATGCATGATAGACAGTGCACCATGATCGCGAGGAAGTGATGAGAGATGAGCGGGTGGGACTGTGAGTGGCCTTCAATTGTTGATGAGTATAAAGGTTCAGAACCATTTGTTGCATGGAAACGTCTGCGAGCAGGGAAAGTTGTTCGTCTGTCAGTCGATCAGCAATTGGATGACCGTTGCAAGATGGGACCAAAAGCTCCTGCAAGCATTAGCGACGTTCTGACAACTGCCGTGATTGTAGCAATACGTGATCAACATCGCGTATCTCAATAGCATGTAAAGATACCAGAATGACAGCTCAATCGTCGCGCCCTCCGTGACTCCCTGATACCAATGGTTCGGAGCGCTGGTAAGCGAGATCCCAGCACGGCAATTCCCATGCGATGGCTGACTGGATGCTGAAGCGGCTCCTAATAGCATGGTCGACGGGAAAGGGTGGAGTATCATCAACAATTGCCTGAATGGGAAAAAAACTGTCAGCGGCTCTCGTAGTCCACATTGGGCATACGATGCAATTGATATATATGGCACTCGAGATGCCACTTGAGAATCACCTAATGATCCTCAGACGTCGAACGATCTCGACCAGTTGTACCATTGTGAAAGCGTGTTCCTCTCTTGCTCGCCCGACCGACCGACCGACCTTGTTCGAGGACACTTGGACATTGCAGGAGCACAACCTCGTCAGCATTGAGAAAGAATATGCATCTCATTCTCACCGGTGCCACTGGGCTCATCGGCTCAGCCGTCCTCGACGCCATGCTCAGAATGACCGAGGTCACGAAGATATCCATCCTCAGTCGCAGGCCAGTCGCCATGGCGGAAGATGCCAGTGATCCTAGGGTCAATGTCATCATCCACAAAGACTTCTCAAGATACGGTTCAGAAGTCCTCAGTGAGCTTCAGGGCGCGACTGGTGCGGTTTGGGCTCTCGGCGTGAGCCAAGCGAAGGTTTCCAAGGAGTAAGTTGATCTTTCTGTGCAGTTGTATGAGGAGAAGGAAACCAACGTACCATGAACATAGGGAGTTCGTCAGAATCACAAAGGACTATCCCCTTGCAGCGGCAGAGGCATTCTCGAAGGTTGCACCAAACAGCGGCCCGTTCCGGTTCGTGTTCGTGTCCGGGCAAGGCTCAACCCAGACACCAGGTCGATTTGCCAGTCTGTACAGCATTACCAAGGGCGAGGTTGAAGCCGCACTGTCTCAGATGCGCATCACGAACCCTCGCCTGTTGGCAGATGCGGTAGGGCCTGGCTTCGTCGACGCCAAGAACCACGCCGCGATCCGGCCATATCTTCCGAACCAAGGCGTCTTTGTCGACGGGAGCAGAATGCTGCTGAGGAAGCCGATCGAGGCCGGTGCCAAGTGGTTGCATTGTCCGAGCGAGCCCATGGGACGGTTCCTAGCCGGCATGGCTTTGGGAAAATACGAAGCTCGGTTGCAAGCGGGAGAGGTTGAGTTCGAGACATTGAATGGCGGGTTGAGGATCATCAAGAACGTTGCGATGAAACAGTTGGTTAGTCGGGAGGATTAGAGGGAGAATAGCATTGTTTGTTCAGGATTGACTCACAAGGGGCTGTCTAGCGGCAGTCGAGGAAAGAAAGAGACAAAGGCTCTGTTTCGGTGCTTCGATGGGGACAACGAGATCATTGGATATTGGTAGCATTGTCGAGGTTTATCGGCTAGTGAACGGCGTTGCGGATATAGGAATGGTATACCTGATGGTTGATTAGCAAGGACAATTGAAGTATGATAGACTGGAAGGACTGGTGGTGAATGGTGATGCTATGATCCATCTCGGTCAATCGCTCGTCTGGGGTCCGTAATGGGCATGCGATGGCTGCAATTGGTGGATCGGCCACGATTGGACACGGCTGCGTTGGAAGACGAGCGACGATGATGTATGATGGCTGAAGATGATGGGCGTAATGAAGAGCGTAACGAAGAGCGCAACGAAGAGCGTAACGAAGAGCGTAACGAAGGGGGAAAAGAGATTGAAGGTTGAGGAGAGCCAAGTTCGTTGGCGTCTTGCGAGTTGTGCGTCGACTATTAGGCGAGGCGCGTTTCGGAATCACGCAGCGGGAAAGAGCAAGCAGAAGGAAGGAGGAAGGAGGAAGGAGCACCTGCGCTTTCAGACAAGGGCTTGCCTCACGAGGTTGGTCATTGATCATGGTCAAAACAGATGGAAGAAACAATGAGGGCAAATTGGAATACATATGAATGCCGGTCGTTCCACATCAGTTGGAATCAAGAATCGAGCTACCTAATGTACAGTCGCGAAAGTGCATCGCGAGCAGCACATCCATTCGAGTCGCTGCTCAAAAGTTCTTCTGCTTATGAGCGTCGGATGCATCATGGCACGCCATGAATCGCTTCATGATACAACAAGAACATTGGAGATTGGTCAAAAATCCTCACAGCACGATATCATGAATTGCAAAAGGCTCTGAACTGAAGCTGCATGAGTGTGCTGGGATCCCCGATTATCCGAACGACTCCTTCTCCCAATCGGACTGTTCCACAGTTCGATGAGACGTTTTCCATATTTCACTAAGCTCGTGGTGATTTTCGTGGGCAGAACTGTTCAGTGAGCATCCGCCTTGATATTGAATTGTCATTTTCCTTCCATGAGCGCTCGTCCCAGTAGCTAATGATGCCGACACTCTGACGTAGTCCAAACCCGTGGTGTCGTTGTCGCATCACCAGCCAACGATGAGAGATGATGCAGATGCATCAATGGCGAACTCATTTGTATCGCCTTGCTGTGCATTGCCACGCACAGTCATTTCACATGTGAGTCTTCACTATGTAATGAGCAAGTTTCTTGAAGCATGACTCAACAAGGTACGACTCCGTCGTCTTCGTTCAAACAAGACCGTTCCGGCGATCTCGTGTGGACGAGGCCCGACGGGAGTTGGTTTAGTCCAGTGCTTTATCCACTGTGATAAAGTGCACTGCATTTGAGAGCTCAAGAAGCTCGGGCGCCTGTGGCCCACAAAATGCACTGTAACGATGCGCTACGAGATTAAGGTTTAGGCCGAGATCTCCGCACCCCCACGTCATCGATGATGCGGACGAGATCCTCGATTTAAATACAGACGAGGAGAATCTCCAGCTCAACATTGCCAGCCTGATTTCCATCATTCAGGTCCACCATTGTATATATCCACATTCCCATTACAATCGTCATCTTCACTACTTGCAGATTCAAGGGAAAGCAACATCATGTATATCAATAAGCTCACCGCGGCCGGCTTGGCCCTAGCCAGTGTCACGATGAGTACGACAACCCCTCGCCTAAGCACCTTCCCCCAGCCTTTATCACAGCCCCAACCCAACAAACTCCTACAACCGACAACAAAGCGATCTATCTGACTAACCCGACCCATTTGCAGCCGGCGATACCGTAGCCAAGGGCCGCGTCCTCGACTTTGCTGTCGAAAAGTGCCTCGACAGCGACGGCAACGTGCGCTGTTCCAAGCCATTCCCCGTCAAGGACGGCGGGTGCTACAATCTCAAATGGTCCACCAAGGGCGCCCTGTCCCACACGACGGTCGAGGTCAGGGACGCGGGAAGCGGCGAGATGGTGTACTACAGGGATACGGACGGCGAGTGGAAGCCCAAGAAGAATGAGCTGGTGTATCTGGACTTTAAGCCCAAGATTTGGGGGCAGGGGAACGAGACTGTGGACTACGAGGTCAAGAAGTGCGATGATGGTGATGAGTTGTGACCGGTTGTTATACGGTTATAATCAGATTGGAAACACATGCTAGCCATTTCAAGAGTAATAACTCATATCATCAATTATCATCACAGTCAAGGACGAAATTAGGTGGATCTGGGACCAGAACGTCTGGGCATTGAAGGACAATTCTCCGCAGATGACAGCCAGTCACGGTGTAGCCCTTTGCCTCAAAAAATTCGGGCAGAATGTGATTAGGTTACTAAAACAACGTGGACGTTCAGAACTCGAATGTCAAAAAGCCAGCCCTCCGTTACGTAGACGCCATGCATATTACGCCATTGCGGCTTGGACGACGCTTACACTCAAGTCAAGCCATAAGGCTGAGACACACGTCTCGCCATCCGATCCAAGGACGCCGCGACTCAGATCCTTCAGCCACCGTATGAGCAGGATATCCAACACTTGAATCCCACAATGAAGGCAACCTAAGAACCCATTAGCGGGCTGGCTCCCAGACTCGATCGGCCAATGGCGAGAGAGCCACCAATGAGAGGGAGATAAGGTATGGCAACTCATTGGTCAGAACCGCGATGGTCGGCACCCAAATTCGATTGCTACTGATGGGTATCTAACTCAAATGTTAAGCTTATCGTTGGTGCCGCTGCACTGCCGAATTAGACAGGTATCGCGATTTCCTTCCCCACAGGTTCCAGGACATGACATCTTCATGGGGTCTGTATTGACTGGTGTATTCAGGGCAATCACGAGATGGAATATCCTGACACACCCGATTGGATGTTCCCATCCCGTAGCGATTTGTCCTCATTCCACTTGATCCTCGTCCTTGGAAGACGCCGATATCTTCTCCATGTCGACCAACTGGCAAATGAGCAGAAATGGCAATTCGAGAAACTCTTCCTCGCCGTTCTCCCGAAGGATCGTCTCGGATGCCGCAATGTAGCTCATTACGAATGCGTTCCACGCCTTCTTTTGACTCTCTGGGTTCTGTAACGGCCTGGGAAAGTAAGGGTCGCTGTCGCATATTGCTTTGCAAGCCTGAGCCAGACCTTCATTGTCCATCGTCATCGGCCGGAGGCAGTGGAAGTTGACAAGCCACAGCTTGGTTGCGCGCCGAGTAAACTCCTCCTGAGCAGCTTTTGATGGGCCCGATGCATTTGGTGTAGACGATGACCCTGGGCTCCCGCTGCCATGGCTGATGGGGCCAGAGTTCTCATGCCGGCTTACAGTCTCGCAAGAGCCGCCTAGGAGAAAATTGACACCCCGACCGTCCACCTTGGCGCCCCAATGCAGGACAGCCATTGCAACGGCCACCCTTCGGGCCATTACCTCAACATCCATCTGTATCTTGAGCATCTGATGGAAATTCATCGATCGATATTTCTCCAGTGGAATTGCCTTGCCCATGCTGCTGCGTCCTTTTCGGCCAAGGTATAGGCGCGCCACACAATCGGCGGTGCTCCCGCTTGCCTCAGCCACGGCCGTAATGCATGGCCTTCCCAGCTTCGACAGCAAGGCGCGGCGAATGGAGCCTGGAAGCAGTCGGAGCTGCTCTGCGACGAGAGCGTTCTCTGAGTCGCGGGATTTCGGGCCAGATTTGCTTGGCAGCTGCTGATGCCCGTTCAAGTTGGTTGGAGTGTGTTCCGGGTCGAAGAAGAGGTTTTCGGGTACATTGACGGTAGTAAGCCCCCATTTACGGAACTGCCCCGAGATTTTGTCGTGCATGAGACGCTGTTCGCTCAAATCCGTACTGCGCGCACGTCGTGGAGCTCGCGATGTAGACGACGCATCCTCGTTTGAGCCTGCCTCACTGAGTTCACTGGCCAGGTCGAACATTGGGTAGAAATCGACCCCTCGGTATGCAGCGTCAATAACTGACCCTTGTCGAACGGGAGCAGCGTCGGAAGAGGTAGAAGCCAGTTCCTCGAGAAACGAAGCAACTTGAAACCATGGCGGGAGGCTGTACACTTCCTCGGGCACGGGACGAGTTCCCGGGGCACAAAGAGCTTCAAGGGGGCTTGGACAGCTCTTTCCTTCCATGTCGATACCTTTTGTCTGGAAAAAGGTTGAAGATGGGGAGACTGGAAAATCAGGACAAACAAAGTAAAAGAAAGAGTAATTTGCTTTAGCAGAAGTACAGTAAATGCGAATGATGGTACAAAAATACATATAACAGGGGCACTTGTCGATTCCCGGTGGTGATCATGGGGGGAACAGTCGCAAGGAAACTGACACGAAGGAGATCCAGGATCAGGCGTCCTTATATCCCAGAGAAAAGTCGAGGATGACGAATTTGCCGAAAGGGAATCATGAATCAGCAAAACTCAACAAGAGGGAAAAAAGGGCATTTTCCAAAAAGTGAATACCTCGTTTGCACTAGCTCACGATATCTACTTTGTCGGGAGACTTTGACCCACGTGGCGGAGGCGCCACCTCTTGAGGTTAAAAGAGAATGAAAGGTTTGTTTTGCCGATGGATAGCAGTGGGTCGAGACGTAGGTACCTATCTACTCATATCATAAAGGATGAGGTACCTACCTTGCCTGACGCAGCAGAATGCGACGTACCATCTATGGCCGAGGGGGCCAGAGAGTTGACAGCACATATCGTAGAGGACAAGGTGAAAGAGCAATTACGTACCTGAGCAAAAGCAGTGTCAAATAGGCGGCGGCAACCTGGTATTCACAGCAGGAGTGATATACAAAAGCGGCAGAGGTGGCACATACCTGCTCACTCCGTCTCCGATGCCAAAAGCCAGAGAGGCCTGCTGCATAGAGTAGGTAGCAGTTGACAGCAGATATGACACCCAATGAGGTGTAAGGACGTACGTACCTTCAAATTTGATGTCTCGGGAGTATTTGTAGAGAAACCTACAGATGAGAACAGCAGTAAGCCGACAATCAAGCGCGGGGGAAGAGACTGTACTTCCCTGATTCATCTCAATTTTACATGGGTGTGGTTTGCCGATGCCTTCAAAGTCAATAGCAGTGGCACATCATGAAGTCAGGTAAGGAAATATATGTACATACCTGATCGTCAGTGTCCCATGACTCCCGATTGTCGACTCCTGTAGCAATAGACAGCAGAGAACACAGCAAAGCCCAGGGGAGGAGAGTGGGCAGACCTGCTGAATTTCGGGTTTGTCATAGATTATGGAGGCCGACCTTGAGAAGTGACAGCAAGAGTCCTCCTATTTGCACCGTAACGTATTCCTATTTGCACCGTAGTGGTCCGTGCCCGTCCTAAAATTGATCCACACACTCCACCGATCCCACAACCCCACACCCATTTACAGTGTGAGCTAATGGCACATCCTGTGGTCCACGCCACAACACCAAGACTTTGCCAATTTCGACCGTTTTTTCGCCCAGACTCTCGCCCAGACCCTCAACACCACGAACGTCATCGCGATGGACCCCCCACGGCTTGGAGACGGCCGTCTTGACGCGCCGATGTCCTCAGAGTTGTCCCAAGGCGCCGGTCTTGCACAGATCCGCGAGTTCTATGGCCCCTCAGCGCCAGAGGCATCGCCAACGCCAAGGGCATTACCAGCAGCAGAATTTAAAGGCGACGACCTTGCCGACGAGGACTTCAATATGCTAGAGACGACAGCAGCGCCAGAGGCAGCAGAGGCCACAGAGACAGCAGCAGCGCCAGAGACAGCAGAGGCCACAGAGACAGCAGAGGCCACAGAGACAGCAGAGGCCACAGAGACAGCAGAGGCCACAGAATTCGACGGCGAGGACCCCAACAAGGTCATCTGGGATGCCCTAGAATAGCCATCAGTAATGCAATTCCCTAATGACCCTGACTTCTTTGATCCTAGAGATCTGGCCTTTCTGCCTCGAGAAGAAACACCATCGCCGCCGCCTCCATATGCCGAGAGGGCGTCAAGGCCGCCGCCAACATACGCCACGCCATCGCCGCAAGTCCACGCTCCCGCTCCCCAGCCAGACGAAGAGATGATAGAAATCCCCCGGCAAGCCTAGGACGCTGCAGAGGCTATCCAACAAGCTGCGGAAGACACAGACTCGTCGCCAGAGCCACTGGAGACAGCCTCCGAGCACCGCTTCCCTGTCCTACCGCCGTCAGCGACGTACGACACGTTTGACGAGATCTTCACGTTCTTGCAAACCTTCCATCGCAATCACGGCCTTGCCCTTCGCACCGAGCGCAGCTCCAACCCCCAGATCATCAACAGCCAGCGAGTCCAGACCTATCGCGCCCTTATCTATGACCGCGCCGGTCCCCAGACTTCGACAAGTACTGGAATTCGACAAAGTTCAACTCAACGGATAGACTGTCCCTATAAAATCACGGTCTCAGCCACCAGACGGGCCAACTAGAAGTGGTCCTATCGTGTGGTTTGTACAGATCACAACCATCCACCGTCGACTGACCCGTCGGCACACATCATGCACCGGAGACGAACCCTCCCTCAGCAGCAGCAGGAGAGGGACTTGGCAAGGCACCGAGCCCTGCCGGCGAGGGAGATGGCCCAGATTCTCCGGGACAACACCAACGAGCCTACCTTCTTCCGCCAGTCAGATATTTACAACGACCGCCAGAGACTGAGGGTCCAAGCCCTCGGCGGCCTGTCTGCGACCCAGGCCTGGATCAGGGAGCTTCAGAACGGCAACCTTCGCCATTTCGTGAAGCTAGATGACAAGAATAAGGTCCAAGGGCTCCTGTGGACGCACAAGTGGTCAGAGACGATGTGGCGAAGGTTCCCTGAAGTCCTAGGGATTGATAACACATACAAGACCAACCGCTTTGGCATGTTTCTTTTCGAAGTCATCAGGATCACTGACCAAAAGTCGGTAGCCAACTTCGCCTTCGGCTTAATCAATACTAAGAAGCGAGACGGCTACTAGTGGCTGTGTGAGAAACTCGAGGCCCTCCGACAAGAGCTTCACGTCCCGGCGCCTTCTGTGATCATCACAGACAAGGAAGACGCCCTCAAAAACGCGCTCTGCGACGTTTTTCCTCTCTCTCAGCAACAACTCTGCATTTACCATATCAATGCGAACGTTTGGTCCAAAATCCGCACGCGCTAGAAGGGCGATCGCGACGGCGATGATGAGGAAGATGGCGATGACGGAGTTGCTGATGAGGAACTCGACGAGCTTGACGACGACCTCGCTGCCCGGGTGGCCGCTACACAACAAGAATCTGAAGAGGGATCCCTAGCAGCCTCGCGGCCGGCTGACGAAGAGCTGACCCGCGAGGGCATGTTCGCCGACTGGAAGCGTGTGATGTATATTGACGACGAGGCTGACTTCCTAGAAGCCTGGAAGTTGATGAAGGAGAAATATGGCAAAGAGAGAGATGGCATCTCGCAGATACACATCCTTCGCTACATCTCCAAGGAGTATATGCCCTATCGCGAGCAGTGGGCTCGCTGCTTCATCAAACGGTATCGGAATTACGGCCAACGCGTCAACAGTCCTGTCGAGACCGCCCACAAGAATGTGAAGTCATATCTCCTCTCTGGCACGAGCGATCTATTCCATCTTCACACAGCGATTGTCTCTATGATTGAACAGAAAGAGCGAGATTATATTCAGAACGCAGCTAGGATGCAGATGCGGCAGCGGCAGCGCTTCATCGGACAAAGCTGGCTTGGCAATATCCCTCTGACGGTTGGATATGTTGCTGTTGATCTTCTTGCACAGCAGCATCGTCTTGCTGTGGCTGCGATGCCCTCACGCTCGAATCCATCGCCTGAGGCCCTGAAGCCTTGCACAGGGAACTTCTGTACATAATACGGGCTTCCCTGCTGCCACACTATCTTGACGAAGTTGGAAGAAGGCAAGGCCTTAAGTAAGGAAGACGTCCATCCACGGTGGTGGCTAGAGCAACCTCTGGTAAGGTTCCCAGCTAAAATACTATGAGAAGCCTACTAATCCTGCCTCCTAGGACCATGAGGAGCCTCTTCTGCGCATATGGGATCCCGACACCGTCCAGAACCTCCGCGGCTGACTGAGAAATCTGAATAACGGCAGGTTGCCTGTGCCGATGAGCCTTAGGGCTGATGATGGGGAAGAGGGACAGCGAGGGGGAGAGACGCCGGCTTCATCGCAGACGAGGTCCCGGGCTTCATCGCAGACGAGGTCCCGGGCTTTATTGCAGACGAGGTCCCGGGCTTCATAACGACGACCTCCTCAGCGTGCCTCGGCTCGCTGTTTGAATCCATCTGTGCGACGAGTTTTATTACAGCATGAGATAGAGGGCGGCGGCGCCTTGCCATCGTCATCTTCACGATCTTCGTTGGCCAGGGGTCGCAGTTGTGGTCGCGGCCGCGGTCGCGGCAGCAGCGGCAGCAGGGCTTCCTCCCAGTCATCTACGCGTTCTAGATCACAGCCATCCACGCAGAGGTCTCGAACAACCCAACGACGACTGGAAGCCATCGCCGCCGCCGCCCTAGACGACAGCGACGACAGCGACGACAGCGACGCCGCTGAAGAGGTTATCGTCATCCCGGCCACCCAGCTGGCGTCAGAGGCAGCGCAGGATGATCAAGATGAACTAGCCTAATTGTATGTATGCACATTTGATAGGAAAACGAAGAAAACGCTGTTTTTGAACGAATTGGCCTGCCTTGATCGCCTAGTCTTGACCCTGGTGCCCTTCTCCTGGTGATATCTCCTTGCCGGTAATGTCTGCCAGTGTGTCGTACTGTATTTTAGTGCGTGGGCGTGGGATGATCCACCTGTGGGGTTGGTCTAGTTGGTGGCACGGACCATTACGGTGCAAATAGAGATATACTACGGTGCAAATAGGAGGACTCGACAGCAAAGGGCATGAACAAAGTGCAAGGATATGGTTGTATATACCTGATCAACACCAGCTTCTTGTGTAAGTCGAGGATCGGAACCTTGCAGAATTTGACAGCAATAAGCACAGCCAAGCCCAGAGAAATTGGGCGTGCATACCTGCTGAGTCTCTGTATTTGAGGAAGTCGCATCTCTGAGACCTATGAAGCCGACAGTTCGAGGCTGATAGCCAAGTCAGGGACAGGGGAAAGTACATACCTGCTGGGAACCTATAGCGACTGTAGCCGGATCGTTAAGACCTATCAAGATTAATAGCTCGAGGCTTGTAGTAAAGTCAGGGAAGGGGGAGAGACCGTACCTACAGGGCATCTATAAAGACTATGTCCAGATCATTAAGAACTATTAAGACAATAGCTCGAGGCTCATAGCAAAGTCAGAGACAGGGGAAAGTATATACCTACTAGGAACCTACAGCGACTGTAACCGGATTGCTAAGACCTATTAAGACTAATAGCTCGAGGCTTATAGCAAAGTCAGGGAAGGGGGAGAGAACACACCTGCTAGGCATCTATCAAGACCTTGGCCGGCTCGTGTGACCTATCAAGACTAATAGCTCAAGGCTTATAGTAAAGTTAGGGGAAGGAGAGAGTACATACCTGCTAGGCATCTATAGCGACCGTGGCCGGATTATTAAGACCTATCAAGATTAATAGCTTAAGGCTTATAGCAAAGTCAGGGAAGGGGGAGAGACTGTACCTACAGGGCATCTATAGAGACTGTGTCCGGATTGTTAAGAACTATTAAAATGATAGCTTGAGGCTCGTAGTAAAGTCAGAGACAGGGGAAAGTATATACCTGCTGGGAACCTACAGCAACTGTGACCGGATTGCCGAGACCTATTAAGACTGATAGCTCGAGGCTCGTAGCAAAGTCGGGGAAGGGGGAGAGAACACACCTGCTAGGCATTTATTGAGACCTTGGCCGGCTTGTGTGACCTATTAAGACTGA
Organism: Trichoderma sp. PF4103; assembly: GCA_023628735.1. Classification (NCBI taxonomy): domain Eukaryota; kingdom Fungi; phylum Ascomycota; class Sordariomycetes; order Hypocreales; family Hypocreaceae; genus Trichoderma; species Trichoderma sp. PF4103. The sequence continues at coordinate 120,663 of JAMAKC010000063.1, read as the reverse complement.
TAGCTCGAGGCTCGTAGCAAAGTCAGGGGAAGGAGAGAGTACATACCTGCTAGGCATCTATAGCGACCGTGGCCGGCTCGTTGAGACCTATTAAGAGGATAGCTCGAGGCCGATAGCAAAGTCAGGGGAAGGAGAGAGTACATACCTGCTGGATCTCCAACCCACACGAGGCCCGAATATGAAGAGATGAGAAGTCAGTAAGACCACGATCGGATCCAAGGGAAGAGAATGTACATACCGCTTGAAGTGTTCCTCAGACTGAGCCTGTCTTGATGAAAGTCCAGACCCCTTTATATCTACGCACCGGAAGACTTGGGGGCTCAACATTCTCACACCAAATCCCCAACTTGAGCTCGAATACCCGCGTGTGTTGGGAGCCGGTGAGATTCTCAAAGTTTGTTCTCGGACGACATGTGAGCGCGGCAACATTGGATTGCATAGGGTCGTGAGAACAGAGTTGAGTTTCGGGATTCCACAGCGGCTGTTCAATGTTGTCAGAAAAGTATAGAAAGTGTTGGCAGGAAGCATGCGTATCGAAGATAACCGATATGGGAGAATTTTCAGCCCCCAAGTAGAATTGTGCACCGTTCTCCGTTCAAGGTCGTGCAAGATGAGTCCGTGCCGGTGATATCGTGGGAAAAAGGCGCCGAGGTAACGCGCCGGTAAGTCTCCAGAAGCGATATTCGCGGCATCATCCTGGAAGAAACCCGCCGTAAGCATTCCTTCTCCGCATTGCAAAGAGAGAGACGAGAACGATAAAGCTGGAGACACTCAAACTTGCCGTCGAGGATCACTGCCGGATATGGGCTCTCGAACACTGCAACAAGAGCCCATCAGACCTTGTGACCAAACTCGCCGATTATGTGGACAGGCGATACAATGTTGCCGCTTCACGGCTACCACGCTTCTTTCGAAAGCCTTTCGGACCTTGTTTCAACCTCCTAATCAAATATGGTCGCTGAACTGTCGCCGTGGTGCAGAGGGTCTTCGCGTAATTTGCCTGGTAGATCGACTTTTCGGTAATGTCTCGCAGATGATGGACGATGGCTGGCTGCGCAACAAGAGATTGGAACGGTGGCTTCCACGGTGGAAGTAGGCATTGGCGATGGCATTGGAAATAGGTAGAATGCGTGTAGCAGGGGAGCGTCAGGGAATTGAACCTTTGTGCGGGTAAATCGAAATCGATAAGCGGGTGCAGCCATCGTGAGAGGAAGGAGCTCCTGGTCCATGCCAAAGTTCTACAGCACACGAGTACCTTGATGGCCTCGATCTCGGACACCACGGGCTTCGCGCAGGGGACCTCAACACAATCACTTCCTGTCCTCGTCGCCGAGTACACTGTGAATCAACGGCAATCCTTTCCCGAAATCCGTCGACAGTTACGAGACAGACCTCTTGGAGGCGGAAGTTCCTCCGGGCGCATAGGGTAGGTACCTCCTACGATCGGACGACTTACCCAGCCGCTCTACTTCAACAGCTTCTGCCGTACTACATCAGCGCTCCCAACGCGCATCAGGTTGTTCTCACGGTGGGCATATCCTGGTAGGCGGATCGAACGCCAGGAGTTGGAAACATCAATCTCCCGACCTACCATTGGAAGAGGGGACATGCGAGGGAAGGGAGACGTACGCAAAACAACCTTTCGGAGAACATGGCATCAATCGTGTTTCTCTAGTGCTTTTCTCTATGTGAAGCTTACCAGATATTCCATCATCATCCACCAGGCAGCATACCGGGCATGGGTACAGCTGGATAAGTAAGGTAGAGCCAACAGCCATCCCCAGCTGGAATCAGAATCTCTTCGGACACCATCCTCAAGGTCATCATGACACAGCATGCAAACCAAGAGATAGACACAGAGATCACCTCTCCGGAAGGAATATGAAGGGAAGAAAGCAATGGAATGCATCTTGGGCTAACCCGTCTTTGCAATGCCTCCTTGCCCACCGATCACCGCTCAGCTACAGAGCCAACCGCGACGAACCAACAATACACCAACTACTACCACCTTGGCGCCAGCCTCACCTATAGATAGGTACTTTCAGCTCAATCGAGTCGCCCTGAATGCAGGTTCGAAACAACCCTCCCATACCACCTGACCGCTATAGGTGGGTGTTGATGGCTCGTTGTAACATGTGTCATCCCTGTGTCACATTCATGCACAATTTCTTACCATCCCGGTTGCAGCAGCTTCCTACTTCGTCTCTGGGTGGACATTTGCGCTTCTGGTATTGCTCTCGGGGCACTGTTGTTCTGAGGAACATCCCGACAGGCCGTATGGGCGCTCCCCTTTCCCTTCGGCCTCAGCAATGAAGAGTTACAACGGGCCATGACCCGGCATTCTATATAGCTCCCGTCCACCACCGGCTGACATCGTGAACATCCACCGATCTGCAACGGGATACAACTCCCACCGTCACGGCGGTGCAATGCAAGCGAACAACCCCAATCCACTCCCTTGGAAGCAAAGCACGGTTCCACTGCCGAACAATCCTCATCACCCCCGACCTCGGACAAGGGCCAGACAAGGATCACCGCCACCCACTCGCTCGTGCATCAGGGCCTGCCTTAGTGACACAGGGGTTCTTGTGTGACCTGACCGTTGGGGGCGGCGGGGGTCACATGCTGCATGATCGCCACCAGGTCCAAGCTCCCGTTGACCTCCATGGAGAGTCTTACAGTGAACCAACGACGTTGAAGGATGCAGACGTATGTACAATCAGGCTGACCCATGGTCCTGGGTTCAGACGAAAGTGGATTCGTAGGGCAAAAGTGATCTGTGCTGATAGTCAAACCTGGTTCCTAGGTATGTCGATCAACATGGCAAGGGTTCGGTTACTGAGAGTGCGGTTTCCCATGGCACGACACGCGTGAGGTCGTTTCAGCAAAGCATCAAGATGATGACACGAAGTTGTGTTCGAGTGATTGTAGCAGGTCCAATCTACGCCAATATGAAATAGCAAAACAGCAAGCAAGAAATCGAGATCGTCCCTCTCCAAAACGTCCAGTTCCAAAAACAAGTTTGGTGAATCACCTCCGAGCAAACCATTCCAACGAACGCATCAAGCAAGATTGGTCTTCAATAAAAGACTTCCCAGACGAATGCGACGACCCAGCGCAAATGAATTCGCTTCACCAAGCAACCTCCCTAGGATCAGACGCCAATGGAGGTGACTCTGCCAGAATGTGGACTTTCCGCGTGGCTCGGACAAGTTCGGGATTTGCGCCGAGATAACGTTCCGATTTGAAACTTTCAATTCCAAATGCGTCAGTTGGTTACAGTGGGCAGGGACTGAAGAAAGCCGGTGGCTTGGATGACCCACCTCCAATTGAGATTGGCCTTGACAACGCATTTGATGCCCTCAATGTACTTGCGGACCTCGACGTCAGCCTCCTTACCCCAGCTCGGGAGGCTTGCTTCGGCCTTGTCCCATCGCTCGTAGCGGCGTTCGAGGAGCCTGCCGACTGTGTTGAACGCCTTTTGTGCCGACATGCCGTTCCGTTGACAGACCGTGACCATGTTGTGTGGTACACCTTCTTTCTGCAGGAGAGTTAGCATCATCAGCCTGAGCCGAAGGGATGAAACATTTGCTCGCCTGTTCCTTGCGATAGGAGAGAATGTCGTTTGAACTACAGTCGTATTAGACCACAAGTTGCTGATTGGCTGGGGCATAGCAATGGGAGCTCACATAGCCACCATGTCCTGACCGAGATTCTCCAGCTCCTGAATAATTGGGTGCTCAAACACCTCGTCCGGCACTCGGAGGCGATGCGCGTATTCAACGAGGTAGTAAAGAGGCCTGCACCCGGCCGATTCTCGACGAATCATGGCAATCTCCTCCAGTGTCGGGATCTTTCCGGAGAACTGGTGATCGATATGTGTGAGTGCGCCTCGGCAATAGCCCTGCATGGCAAGGGCAAATCTCCTCTGGACGCCTTTGGGTGTTCTCTGCAAACGCGAATTGTCAGCAAGAGGGGTAGGAGGGGCGCGTCCAAGGGGCCGGACAGACCAGAGCCATTCTCTCGACGACTGTGTCGTGGAACTGCACGATGCGGAGACGGTCTTCAGAGTCCAGATTTGCGGTGCTCCCTAGCATTGGCATCATCAGGCTCTCCATGACGCGTTGAGATGCTTCCGGCTCGTTGCGGAGATGTCCATTGTCAAACACTTTGAAGGAGTCAACAAGAGGCTGTGGTGCAACAAGTTGGGACTGAGATTGGGTTTAAACCTACTGTCATCATACGGAAAGACCTGTATTCGTATTCCAGAAGACTTCGTGTTTAGTAGAGCACAATCTCATGATCGGTGGCGGGTGATTCTCACCCAGTTACCCCAATCACACATGGTGCGAAACCTCGCTCGAGAGGCAAAAGGAGCGGCGATGGCGCAAAAGTACGAAAAGTCGCACTTGTTGACCCTCTTCCTCATGCTCGGCTCGAAAGAGCAGAACCTTGCAGGAGCATCGTGTCAACAAATGTGGCCAAGTAGAATGGTAGTAGGAGAGGGTAGGCAGTCACCTCGCAAGCCCTTCTTCAGACTCCAACTTGACAGATTGGTAGTGAGGATTGATACGAGGCGGCTGCTTGAGGAACGTCTGGAACATGTCAGGGAGGAGCACTGTGATCTGCTCCGGCTCCATTCTGTCGACAGAAGGCATGGTGACGTTGTTGCCGTTGGCGCGAGTGTTTGATCAGATGAGATGTGCTTCTGCAACTGATGGCTGTGGGAAGAGAGACAGGGCATGAGCATGGTGAAGCCGCCTTTCACAACGTTTTATACGATTTACAATACAGATACTGCGTTCGGGTTATAGTCCTTCGTTATATAGTCGTATGTGCCAACGCATGCATAGTGTCCGTCTGGATGCGTCCGAGCGCTACGCCGATGTCTCTATCACAGATGGCCGAGAAACAGGGGAATAGTGGCAAACTAGGGACGAAAGGGAAGCCCGATCTCCTCCTTCGAGTGCCGACTCGGTACTGACGCGATGCTCTGAGTAAGCGCTGCATAAAAAGCGGGTTGAAAAGGCGCATTGCGATAAGCTCGAGCGTCCGTGGGTTGTCCGTAAAGCCGTCCATGCTGGCTTGAAGGTTTGATGCCGGCGGTTGGATCGACCAATGCTACCATTATAATCGCGCTTTGGCCTCTTTTGAGGACGTGCATCCGGAGGAGCTCCCTCGGCTAACTTGGCGGGAGGATCCTGCTCCATCAACTTGCAGATCGATGCAGAAGCCAAGATATGCGACATGGGCGACATACATACGGCATTCGGCAAAAGAAGTAAGAATCGACGCGGGGTTTCTCTGCAGCCCTGGTGTTGGTGGTAGGGGTTCGAAGGAGCTGCTTCCACTCCGGAGGTCACTAAGGGCCATGTGAGCAAGCTGTATGTCACCAGTTACTCAATTAGCCGGTGTTTCAGTTGACTGACTGGCTGAGAGTATTGCCATTTGTCCCCGGCGGTTGTTGGATCTGCCGGCTTGTCCACGATCCGCAGACGCTGAGTCGGCTCAGGCGGCGACAGAATCTCAGGTGGGAAAAGGGCGCGCTTGCACGGGTCTCTTTCGGTTGACATCCGTTGGCTAGACCTGCCGGTTCGGGTAGATGGAGGAGCAGGGGGATCAGATCGGACGGCACTAAAGGAGGGAATGGGATGAGAATCCTCCGTAGAACCAAATGAGGGTCGTCCGTGGTGGTTTCGGACTCAATCCCGAAGGATCGGCTGCTGCATCGGCGAGGGAATTAGCCAAATGCGGTGAGTGTACGTAGTTGACGGTGGTTCAAACAGACGATGTTGGTGTTGGTGGTGTCGACATAAAGGTAAGGGGCATTGGCACTGACGGTGGGCAGGGAGAATCGAGTGATGAAGGGTGGATGAACGTACTGATACCTGTCACATGGAGTTGCTGCTGAGAATTGCATCACTCATGATGAGCGGACTGAAGGACTGCTGCTTGGCGACATCAGCGCTGATCTTGGTCGGGCCGTGAGAGGTATGAGGCTGCGTCTCCCTTCCCTTAACTAAGACCAGGGCGGAATTGGATCGTCTCTTGGCTGGATGGGGAGAGCGTATAAGCGCGTATGGATGCGAACGAGTACACATGCCTGCGTTGGCCTCGTGACAGGTAGAGGGTGTATAAAGTGAGAGGTTTCGCGAAAGCCCGGCGAGATGGAAGCCTGATGAGCGACGAGGCGATCTGTGAACAACTCAAAGCAAATCATTGCATTTTTTAAGCGGCACAGAAAAACACTCACCATTCGATCCCACGTCTCCTCCGGTCCTGCAGCCCAGGCCCAAGTCAGCATCACTATGGCTTTCCACACGATAGGAAACCATACGTTCCAGTGGACAAACCTTCACCTGCCTCGAGAGAAGACAAACTCCCTACGCCACGAGTACGACACACTGGGACACAATGTGGTCAAGAGGCTGCAGCAGATTGCGCAGGAGAAGAAAGAAGAAGCATCCGTCAGGCCCACGCTGTGTCCCGGTGGGTTCGACATGTATGCAGTTCTCCGCGATCGCCATGCCGAAGACGAGTACTTGAACCGGCTCTGGGACGAGGTCCATACAGTCCCAGACTGGGTCGACTGGGCGCAGATTGAGCGCGGGCAGAAGTTCTTCTACCGATATGCTCCCGCCAACTTGATGGGCTTCATGCTGCAAGCATTCATAGGCGAGAACTCTTCGGCACCTGGCGTCGTCGAGGTCTTGGTGCGGACAGGAGGGTTTTCGACAAAGGTGCTGCTGCGTCGACTGCTCGAGACCTTTCAGCACCTTCTTCAGGTGACGGCCAGCCTTGAGTCGATTCAGCCGGGGGGCACAGGCCACACGACGACGATTCGAGTGCGGTTGCTGCATGCTGCTGTGAGGGCGGATCCTGCGCCTGGTCGAGACTCGCCCCGAATACTTTGACGTGGCCAGGTTCGGAGTGCCTGTCAATGTTCTTGACTCGATCCATTCGATTTGCGTGTACTCTTGCGGCCACATGTGGCTCCAACTGCCGCAGATGGGCATTTTTCCCACCGAGCAGGAAAAGGCCGACTACATCGCGCTGTTCCGCTATGTTGGGTATCTGCTGGCTACTCCTCACGAGTACTTTTCAAGCGTGGCCCAGGCCAAGGCCACGATGGAAAGCATGCTTCTGCACGAGCTACAAGTCACCGAGACGTCGCGGATCGTGGCCCATAATATGATTGAGTGCGTCAGGGACCTAGCGCCATTCCGCGTCTCTGTGGGCTTCATCGAGGCTGGGAGTCGGACGCTCAACGGAGATGAGGTTTGTGACTCGCTGGGCCTTGGAAAGCCTGGATTGCTGGCGTACGCCTGCTGGAGAGGCCACTGTTGGTTTGTCCAGAGCTTGGCTCTTGTGCAGAGATGGGTTCCCGGGGCCGACGAGGCAGTGGTGCAATACTTCAGGAGCACGCTGTATGAGACGCTTGTCAACAGCAAGAGGGGACTTGGAGGGAGGTCCAAGATGGACTTCAAGTACGTCCCGCAGATGGGCAAGCGGACCAGCAAGGAGGGCAGCGGACGGGTAAGATTTGCTGGTTCGTTTGTTGATCGACCGCTGGAGGTGTTTTACCTGACGGTGTTTGGACTGGGATGCGTGTTTTGGCTGGCGATTGCAGCTGCGGTCTTGCGAATGCATCTGTTGATGCTGTCATGAGGTGAAGTCATGGTATCTGATCCAATCGGGAAAGATCAAGATGGAGGTAGTAGTACCTTCGTGGGTGATCTTCCAGGTGGAAAGTATGGTCGCACGTGATGCAGTCACGGGTCACAGTTTGATCAATCTTATCGATAGGTAGTGAATCAGCTTTGATATGAGTACCTACCTTATCATGCTTCTTCAAACGTCCAGCTACCCATACATGAGCAATTCGCGTCGTTTGTCTGGTCGAGCTCTTATATTCCGGAATCGCTCTGCTCTAGGTTACGTCGATTTGGAAGCCACCGCTGCGGACAAGAAGGCAAGGCAGAATACGACGTCATCCTGCAAACAACCAGGGCCTGCTCTCCGCGTATACGCTGAGTCAGCATCCTTGACCACCTCCACTGATGTCCCAAACCTGGGCGACGACGAGCTGAAGCGCGAGTCGGCGAACAGGTTCTTGTTGGTGGTATTCGAAGTTGGGTTCAGTTTGCAGCCGTGCCCAAAGGGCCAAACAACCTTGCAATTGCGCACCGCGGCTTACACGTGCCACTAGAAGCTGCTGTCTCTCAGCCCTGTTTGCGCCATTGGAGGTTTCAGGTTCGGATTATTCCCGCCTTGTCTGCGAGGGGAGAAGTGGGATGAGTTTCTCCAGAGAGTGGCTTGAGTGGGATCAATTTCTCCCACTTGTTGACGCTTTTCTCCTCTCAGATGGCCGCCAAGATGCACTAGGCTCGGACCGGATTAGCCACTAGCTGAGCGGCCCATTAGCTTGGCAGCTTGGGTGCTAATAATAATTCCAGGCGTTGGTGTGCCGCTAGCGAACCGCATTAAAATCTGACAGCGCCATTGCCGATTCGCGGAGGCACATTGTTGCGCACCGGAGAGTAAGCGAGACTCTCGGGATACGGCACCTTGGGCGTCGTTTGGGGGCGACTACGGGGTAGCGAGGAGGTCAATGTTCTGTACGTTTTTCCTATCGCAAGCCCGCCGAGGGAAAAGTTGGCGGAAAAGGAGAGAGAGAGAGTGGTGAGGCGGGACGGTTGTGGCGGGATGAGGTTGATTCCAACCACCTGGGAGCTACCTAGCGCAACAGAGCCTCACTCTGACTGCATGGCCGATGTGAACACAACCGCCAGGAAAACATGGAAAGTAATCAACGGGAGCAACTATCTGTACGTGTATGTACTCGATATTTACCAAGCATGGACATCGTCCTATTTTATCACTGAATGTTTTCAGTGCAGTGACGGAACAGAGACTGTGAGTCCGGCGTTGAATGAATGGGTGCTCGGTTAGTCAGCATTGCGAAGCAGCGGCAAAAAAAAGAACACGGGAAAAAGAAGCCGTCCGGCCTGCTAAATTTCGTTTGTTTCCAGGTCGGCGATCCAGGGGTGTCTTGGGCTAGTAGACGAACTATGGCTCACAGACGACGATAACCTCCGTGGCTGGCCTCGTAATTTGTTAGCCTAGTAGGGCTCAGTCCACTCAGCCCCTGCCTCTGCAAGCACAGGGGGCATCAAAGCCTGGCTGGTGGATACGAATTACATTTGATCACGTTGTGATTTGTATGGGTTCCGGAGCACAAGCCGGGATTCTAGTCAAGGCGGGACGGCAAGTATTACAAGGCGGCGGGGGAATTCAGAGGACACACAGAGGAAGGAGAGGCAATGAGAGTCCGGTGATGATAATGGCAGATGGGTATCTCCTCGTACAGAGAATGCGGAATGGATGCAAAAGGCGAGCCTACCTTAGATGATGCTGAAATTTGGCAGAATGGAAGGTTAAGAGGGCAGAGTTCCAGAAGACAGCAAAACAGACAGGCCGTTAACGTCTCTCCTCCTCACACCCGCACAGGGCTGACTGGTTCGGACAGGCCCAGCCAGCAGGGCTCGAAGAGGCAAAACACGACTTCTCTTATTGGGGTATAAGATTCAACGGCCCCAGTCTGTATTTATAGACGCCGTGGCTGAATGGTTGCCGGCCTGGCCTGATGCCCAGTTTGTCGTAGGTCAGCATATTTGATCGAATAGATAGTGTCAAGCATCTTTCACCGTTGGAAACCGCCTCCACCTCCGCCTCTCATCTTGGCAATTTTTCCTCTTTGCAGCCTGATGCTTGCTGATGCTGATGGTGCCCCGTTTTAGAGTGGCGCCGCTCTCGTCCGGGGGATCTGACAGGCTTTTTTTCTCTCTGTTCTCTCTGGTCTCTGCGTGTCTCCTCCCTTTGGCTGACTGAGTGACCCGCTCACTCTCTGCTTTCCATCTCTTCTTCTCCCTCTTGCCTCGAACTCCTTCTCCTCTTTTTAATTCTCCAATTCCTTGGGTTCTATTCTTTGTTCTTGTTGTTTTTTTCGTTTTCCTTTTGTCGGTTGCTCGAGTCATTTGGGCGGTGAACGGGCAACGCTGAGCTAAGCTGCCGCCTCTGCTGTTGCTCAAGCTTCAGCTTCTGGCATCACCATCTCATCCTAATCTGCTACCTTACTCCCCTGATTCCCCTCAATTGTCCATCCACAGCCATGGCAAAGTCGTGGAGCGTCGCCCTGCTGGCGGCCAGCAGCCTGATCGGCACGGCCAGCAGCACGTCCATGTTCGCCTTTTACACGGGGCCGCAGAAGGGCGTCCAGATCGGCATGCAGGACCCCGATACAGGCACCATCTGGGTCAACAACTGCAACTCCAACATCAACGGCGCGCCGCTGTTCCCGACGTCGCCTCACATTGTGCTAGCGACAAACAACAAGCCCAAGAAGGGGGGCAGCATTGCGGCCACGGGCTGGTGGGACTCGCAGCATGTGATTGTGAGTTCAATACCTACTCTAGCAGTGCACTGAGGGCACCGGCGGCATGAGCATCAGCTAACCGGCAGCAGGCCTCCGTCTTCTGGCACTCGGAAGCTGGCGACATCGTCAACGGCTACTACCAGTGCGACGGCGAGTCTGGCACCCTTGTCTCGCAGGGCGAGTACGTCATCTCGCAAACGGCCAACATCCCGTCCTCGGACATCCACCCCAACACGGGTCTGGCTGTCGAGCTGCTGGGGAGCACCGAGGGCTACCGCGTGTTTTATCACGACAAGGACAGCCAGGTCCACTCCCTGTCGTACACCAACAAGATCAACTGGAACTACTACGGCACCGTGTCCCAGGATCCCTCTTTTGGCATGGCCCTGGCATCTGCCCATTCGTCTGACAACAACATCACCGTCGTCTTTCCCAAGAGCACCAAGGACATTGAGGTGTCTCGCCTGAACCAGGATGGCACCTATCATATCTGTGAGTCGTCTCCTCTGTCTTTCCTCACATGTTTCAAGTGTCTCGACGTTTCATTGGTTCTACATGAATGTCTCAACCTTTCACAAGCCCCCATGCAACTACTACTTCAGAACTGACACAATACCCGCCCTCATGCAGCCACGTTTCCCGAGACAGTCAAGAACATTCCCACGAACAACACGGCGCCCTCCAAGATCGACATCAACCCAAAGGTGCCCGCCAAGTTCTCACTCCCCGGATGGAACGGCAAGCCCGGTGCTCTGGGCGTCACCATCGACAGCGACTTCACACGCAGCGTCTTCTGGATCGGCACCGACAAGAAGCTGCACGAGGCTGCCAACATCAACTTCGAATGGCAGATGATGCCCAACCAGTCCGCGCAGGCCTGGCCCCTGGCCGACGAAGCCAATGCCGACTTGGCCGTTACCTACAACTTTGACTCGAGCGAGGCGTGGGTGTACTACGTCTCCAACAAGACCCTCATCCAGGCGTACCGCGGCTCCAACGGCACCTGGAGCAAGGCTACCGCGGTGCCAACCTCGACCAGCATTCCCGGCAGCGGCGACGGCGGCTCCGACTCCGGCTCCGATGATTCAGGCGACGACGACAGCAGCCCCGGCACCGGCCTCTCCACGGGAGCCAAGGCCGGCATCGGCATCGGCGTCAGCGTGGGTGCCATCGCCGTCGGACTGCTCGGCCTGCTCTTCTTCCTCCGCCGACGCCGCCAACGTGCCGCTGCCGCCGCCGCCGAGGCTGACAAGGAGCAGCCCACCACCAACATGGGTCAATACCAAGCCCCGAGCGAGCAGGCTCTGTACATGGCTGACGGGTCGTTAGCACCGGCATACACGCCGCAAACGCCGTACGACGCACACGACCCTTCCAAGAAGGGCACCCCAGACATGACCATGAGCAGCATGCACAGCAGCAACGTGGTGTCGCCGCTCGTCGAGATGGAGCAGCCGCCCACGATTCACGAGCTGCCACCCACCAACTTCACCTATGAGCTTCCTGCCGATCACGTGGAGCGCAGGTGACTCCTGGGGAACGGCGCGGATGGCCAATAGCAGAACAGGGGGTTTCTCTTACGTCTTATGTTTCTTGGTCTCATGTCATTTTATCATATATACCTTATGTCTCCTTTGGATATCAATTTTCTTTTAGAGCAAAAACCAGTCTTAAATAAGCATTAGCGATCTGTTTGTTGAAGAAAAGCAGGCCTCTATTCATAATTATATATACACTTCTTTTCTCTGCTCTAATCACTGTATGACCGGGGTGTCCTTTCAGAGATATGTTATGTATTACATGCTTGATTTAGTGCTTATTCCATTGCCGCGGCAAACGCAGTGGCTTTCTGGCCCCCGAGTTCGAGGTAGAACGCAGTGTCAGCAAAGGTGTTGTCGTAGCCGACGAACTTTTCGTTGGTGGGGAGTTGATTGGTCTTGAGGCAGGGCAAGCTTTGAGTCCCTACGCAGGTAAGAGAACGTTAGAATTGGAGGGGAAGATGTAGGGAGAAACGGGATGTCGAAGCGTACCCTCGTTGATCTCGTCAAACATGGCGTTAAAGGCAAACAGCGGCTTGACGGGCAGAGTCGTGATGGCGTCGGCCTGCATGGAGTAAAAGGAGCCGTTGTAGCGGGGGAAGTAGTCAAAGTTGGCGGGCGTGGTGACGCCGTTGAGGTGGTAGGCGGAAGTGCCGGGCCAGATCAGGGGGGCGTGGTCGATGCCGAGGGACTGGAGGGTCCTGTTGACGGAGTTAGTTGACACGGTTTGACACTCGATGAGAGTTGGCCATGCAGTTTCGCAAAGTGGTCTAGGGAGAAGTGAGCACTCACTGAGAGTCTGGAATCTGCGTCGTCGTGTGGTATCCATTCTTATACCCTCCCTCGCTGTAGCTGCCCACCGTCCACGGACTGATCAAGTTGGCCGCCTTGTACGCCGACGCAAACCCCGTGTTGGCCCTGACATCCGTCCCAAAGTTGTCCGGCACGCCGTACCCGACGTACGCGCCGGCCCCCTTGAGTTGCGTGGCAATGCTGGCGCCGTCGGTGACGTTGATGTGGACGGTCGGGAAGCCGACGCCAAAGACCATGACGGCGGGCTTGCCATTGTGGTGGAGGTAGGCCGGCGACGAGGTGTAGGGCTTGACCTTGCTGTTGTAGTCGGCCAGGATCTGGGCGGCGACGCTGCCGGTGGCCGAGTTGCCGCCCGAGGCGTCGTATTCGACCATGAAGCCGCGGCCATACTTGACGGCGGCGGCTTCGACTTGGTTGAGAATCTGTGTCCGCTGATGTTAGCCAAGCTGTTCTCCTGTGATGGCTGAGCCTGATTTTGCTCTTCAAGGCTCGACTCCAGCGGTCATTGTTGATCTCACCGTGATGAAAGAAGCGTCGTCCAAGTGGCTCAAGAACCGCTGCACAATGACTCCGTCCAGTCCATACTGCTGCATCCACCTGAAGTGCAAGTCGACAACTCCCTCGCACGTATTGTCATACAGCTGCACCGGCTGCCCGTTGGGTGCCGTCAGAGTGGAAGCGAAGAGGCAGTTTGCCGGATACTGGCTGACGTCAGGCACAAACTCGAACTCGACTATGCATTGCTGTCAGCTTCACACTCTTGCTTCCAACATACGAAAGAGGTGATGATTCACCATTTCCAGGACCGGGAGTTCCGCCGTTGGGTGACCAGTGGTTGTTGACGCCCGCCGCTGGCTTGCGGAACCAGGCCTGGTAGCCGTACAGCCATTTGCCCTCGAGCGTCGAGGTATCGACGGCCGCTGCTCTGGCATGTTCCTGCTGGTGAGCCCTCGCGTGGTTGTCGTGGCTGTGCGCTGTTGCGATGGCCGCAGCAGCCAGCAGCAGTGAAGACAAAGAAGCATGCATCCTGATAGCTGTCTCTACCTACCTGACCTATGCGCAGAACAATGACTGAGCTCTTCGTCTGTCTTTACAGCAGGAGATCAACGGCTCCAGTTTCGGCATTCGGTTTGGGGGCGGTCTGCTTTATATCCATGTTCTTGCCGCATCTCAACAACAACTGTTCACCATTCTCGCGCCGAACATGTCCGCGGACACGGAGTATGTCGGTATGGTAATCCAGGGGCATCGAACGACCGGTGAGCCACTTGTTTCGGCGCCGTCGTCAGCATAGCGTGGCAGCAGCAATGCGAGGGAAGACGGCCCGATGGACTACGCGGACATCAATCCCTGTCAACAGCAACAGACGAGGAGATGAAGGCAGTCTTGAGGAACAACAAGTGACTGGACACGTTCCCGGTGGATGTCGGCAGTGCTGTCTGCAATCACAAAAGTAGGTCCCTGTATGTATGGGGTTGAATGCTACCCTGATGGTGATCGGATGCGTGCAACATTACTCTTGGCGGTGATTGTCGGATGTTTCAATGCCGGGCGGATGTCTTTCGCGCTTTTCCGTCGGATGAGCGACCCAAGATGAGGTATGCATACCTACATATATGCCCATCGCTCATCGCATCATGCTCCTGGCGGTCGTCCTGAGAGTAACAGAACACTGAGCCATGGGCCATCTCAGTCGCAGGCATCTGTTCAATTCAAGGCTCCGTGCAATATGCCTTTCTTCCCAACACAAAACAGCTTTCGGTTGAGGCAAGTGTCGTCTCTCCCACTGCGTGTGCTAAATGATCCTCCATGATCGGGGTTTCCGCTTCGCAGTAGCGGTCAGATAACTAAACAGTTTAGTATAGATGAACCATTCCTATGTTTCCATGCAACGTGGAGCACGATTGAGTCGCATTGTTCACTAGGTGTTACTGGCAGAATCGGGGAATGGGAGGCTCCTCGAGAAGGATAGCTACCATTCGTCAATCAGATCATAAGTACAATAAGGCGACTGACCATCACTGAATCCTATGCAGGTGCTAGTCTCTGCCAGAGAGATCATACGTGACATCCCATGTGTTGCTTTCGGCAGTCCCAAGATCCATATTGATGTGCTGGAAGTACTAGGAAGCCCAATGTAGGAGTGGGGATCAAAGGTCACGCCCGGATTTCTGGTTGATCACTCGAATCTTGTCTTCCCGTGCTCCGAGACAATAACATCCTGTAGTCGTACCTTCGTAGACAGCCAGTCCTCGCCCACAGCCCGCCACTTCATTCGAGCTGTATGGCGGTCACTTACGTTCCGACCGCGAGTTATCCGAGCTCGGAATTGCAATCTCGTCCAACCAAATCGCCTTTCCGTCCTCGTTCAGCTCCCCCATGAGAAAAGCCTCTGTCTTTGTGATTGTGCCATCCTTTCCCGTTCCGCTCGCAGTATGTCTCTCGGCAAACATGTTGCCGTCGCGTATAAAGTGATGGCACTCGATAGCAACAGACGTTGTCCTGGCGCGAATCGCTTGGATGTAAGGGACGCAGTCGTCCCATGTCATCCGGGCTTGATTGACGGTGATGATCGTCTGTTTAGTGTAGAGATTGAGGAGACTGCCTTCGAGATCAGGGTCGGGACAGTTGAAGGCGGCATGGACTGCGGCAGCAAAGGTGTCTTTGTTGGTGAAGGGACCTGTTGTCGACATGATGTAGAATGGTGTGTATGCCCACGATACAATGAAAGTTCTTCTGGTGAACAGAAAAGACAATCCCTTCCTCGCCTGATATTGGTTCACGTCAGCTGACGTGCGGATTGCTTCCGCACAGTGCTCGTCATTCGAGATTCCTCTATACCTGACATCAAGTGATACTGTCTATACCTGACATCAAGTGATACTGCTTACTCTGAGACCGACCCGATGGCTAGGAAGATAACGAGAGTAGATTTAAACGTATACCTAGTCCAATCCTTCAATGACAGCTCAGAGACTGTGGTGTATCGCCAATATCAGCTCATGGTAGCTGCAAATCCCCCTTGGTCACCAGCTCCGAAAGTCGAAGTATAAAGTTTCCAATCCTCTTTGGGTACGCCTTGACGACAGCAGCCTCCATTTCCTGCCACGTCGTCGTCTCTGCATCGAGTCTTGCCCAGGTGCGAAGGTACTCCTGGGTTGCCTCCAAGTGGTCGAGCCCGAAGCCATCCGTGGACAGTCGATGGGAGGGAACGACGACCTTGGGATGGAGCTTGGCGACTTGGCCAACGGCGTCGATCCATTTTTGGCGAAGCTCCGGTGTTGTGTTCTCGGCAAGGTACTGATAACAGCCGCCGTACACGACGTCTCCTCCAACGACGAGATCTAGGGCGGGCACGTGAAGCACGGTTGACGAGGCAGTATCGCCACCGAGGACCTCAACGGCACGGAATTCGTGGCCATCCACAATGAAGCGATCCTTTCCCTTGGGAAGAGCCTCAATCGTCAGATTGGGCTTTGGGCTCTCCTGCAGCTCTGGGAATGTCGGAACCCAAAAACCGTCCCAGAAGGCAGGGGAAAGCTGTTCCTGCATGTGCTCATAGGTGCCCTGCGTCGCACGAATGACGGCATCAGGGAAACGTTCCTGAATAACATCGGCAGCAAAGAAGTGGTCGCCGTGGCCGTGGGTGATGTAGATGGTGCTCAGTTTGCGGCCGTCAATTATCTCGGCGATCCAGTCAGCCACGGCTTCGGCGCGAGATCGAACGGTGGGAGTGTCGACCAGGACGGCCTCGCTGGAAGTGGTGATAAGAGTAAAGGTGGTGGGATTGAAGACGACGGGGTTTGTAAAGTTTTGGCCAGCAAGGTTGGCCGGAACGGGAGAGTCCCAGTATGTGTAGGCCTGGATGTTGTGGCCTTGGGCGATGGGAGTCGCAGACATGATGTTTATGAGTTGATGGCTAATGGGTTGGGCGGTCAGTTGTGTCGATCGACTTGATCATCTCGGTCGAGCCTTTGAGGGTTTATATGCTCAAACTGTCTTGATACTCATCTCAGCTGAGGAACGGAATGTCCCGCGTGATTGTCAATCCGGGCATAGATTAGTGATAGCCGGCCCTGGGCATGATTCGAAGCAACGAGTCACTACATCCTCATCTAGGAATGTTATGCATCTTGAGCGCCACCACTCAGCCGAGCCTGTTCAATTGCAGGAATAGCTCATATCTGTGTGATCAGCTGAATATCGAACTGGCGTGAACATAGGGTGAGACTGAACGGGACTTTCCCGACGGCGATGTGGAATTATCTGGGTTTACTAAACATTATTTTATAATCAGCTTCCATAGACGTGAGAGCCATTCCATACGGTTGGTCACAGTAGCATGGTGATCTGCACTGTACAGACGGCGTATGCGATGACGGTGCGGACGAGGACCATATGTACGGCTGGTGATGCTTTGAAAGCGATTGCTCGATTAGTAGTGGGCTCGGTGGTATCTGACGATTGCAGGGCATATTGTGTCACTATCGAACGGCGTCCACAGCTTGAAAGCGGCCTTGATAGAGGCATTCAACGAGCGGCTTCTCGTCATCCAGCTGAGAAGAAACATCAGTGCACTGGGTGGCATGAGCCTTTTGCATCATTTCCGTCTACCGCAGGATAGAGGTCTCTGGATTTCCGCCTTATTATAACGGAGAAGTGACGGTCAACATCAAAGTGTCATTCCAGAACGCGGAAAGGCTCGGTGATGGCTGGCAAAAGAATGTTGCGAGCAATCTGGCAATCTGCCGCGTCAAGTCCTGCGAGCCACAGTGGGATAACGAATCGGGGAACGCAACTCGTCCTAAGGCATCGCCATGGAGCTGACTGGATTATGAAGCTAGTTTGGTCTCCATTGGCGACATCGCCAGTGGGTAGCACAGCTTGAACATTACCCTTGGGTGAGAGCATCACGATCAGGGCCGATAGAATAGCTGGGCTGAGAGGGAACACCCCAAGCAGGAGGGAATCGCGACAGCCCTCATTGACGCCGTCATTGAGCCTTCGAAGTTTCTGTCGCCGAGAGTCGGGGTCTCGGCGGAAGAAACGAGGCGTAGGGATATTTCAGAGTCACTCCGGGCATAGCTTTGCGATAGAGGTAGCTAACGGCAGCATCGAGGACATAATCAACGAATATGGTGTCTCGAGACTTGCTAGTCGTTCTCCAGAAGACGTCGGCCAAAGCAGTTGGACGACACTACGATGCCCAGCCCGAGTGTGTTCGCATCTCAGATCGGCATCCATATTTCCCGTCTGTCAATCGTAAGCCTGTTCACTTGGCAGATCTGTGCCGTCGTGGGCCGAGAGTGAAGGAACCACATATCGCTTGGACGCAGTGAACTAAGCTTGGGGTTGCTTGAGATGTCTGCCTGCAGGGCGGGTGCACCACTCGCGCTGTGCTTCCTCCCATCAACGATGCAGCCAGGCCGTTCGTCTCGGGGACACCAGTGGTTCGACTCGAAGGCACAGGAATGCGGAAGAGACTCGAGGAAGTCGCGAGAAGCCCGGGAGGACGAGAGGATGGGCTCGAGCATCGTCGTTGTCGATGTATTATCTCTTGGAGCCGCTACATCGTATTACCATGGGCATTTGCTTTGATGGGAAGCGGCAGGAAATGGTCTTGGGCATTCGTATCACCGAAGGAGGCGATAAACAAGCTGAGTGCGTCCGCTCATGAGGCTGCAGATTCCGTTGCTGCTCATCCATCGTCAGCGTCAGCCAAGCTCTCAGTTTGGCACATTGTGGGAAGACGGATACCTTCATTCCAGCTGCTAGTACGGGCTGCTTGCGAACCTGACGATTGAGATGTAGTGACCCTCGCAATCAGCTGTACTAGTGGCGGCGACGCGGGACCTCTGCGTCGACTGGCGAGGGATGATCGAAGGAGATGTTGGAAGCTGAAGAGACCAACTTTGAATGGGGATTTTGAGACGTGGAGACGAATAGGCGGCAATGGCGGCCAATTCTACAGTTGACTTGTAGGGGTTCAATCCCCCGATTGCGCTTGGCAGATGCGCTAGCACTCGCTGACAGCGGATTGCTAGGCGCTGGAGACGCCCTACAAGCGGATCTGGCCCGGGCTTTGATCGCTCGGCTAAATGAGTGGGACTGCGAACGAGATTGGCGCGCATCTCCGACTCTGGTCTTGAGTGCTACAACCTGGCTCCCTGAGCAAGGGAATGATTCCGAAAGCCAGGCCTGGTGACATGGAAATACCTATATAATTATGAATGCAATCAACTTATGGTGTTTGATGGAACAGGTTGTGGGAGTCAAGTGACTCTCCCGCCCTCGGCTTGAACGTAGATTATCACATGGCTTGAGTACTCACACAGCGATGCGTTCCAATGATTTGAAGTGAGTTCCATGCGTCGACAGTCTTTTTCAAACTTGCTCGTCATGAGAGGCCGCAATTTGTGAATTTGTCCCCACTGGGAGCTCATGAGAGAATCTCTACCATGCCAGGATCTCTGGCAAATCTCATCGAAATTCGTTAGCTTATCAGTCGGCAGTGGCTTGAACGGCAAACATAATGACCAAATACGTCCTGACGTCAGATTTAAAGAAAGCGTGCAACCTGAAGAGGACTGAGGCTGACAGAGTTCTTGTGAATGAGCAGTTTTCCACATCCCGCAAGGTGCTTTTCAAGGAACTCTTCTTTGATGCGGACGCAATGCAACAGCAAGTTACTTCTGTCGCCAAGATGCTGTCACGGAGAGCGCTCGCCAATATCCAGCCCAACGACATCAAAAGCATCATGGCCAAGGGCTCATCCAATGCGTACGACGCTCAGACTAATCCATCGGGCATAGTATCACTCGGAGTAGCGGAAAATAGACTCATGTGAGGCTGCCATCAGATCACTCGCAATGACCAGTGCTCATCATACTCACAACAGGCACAATGAGATAGCAGCTCACATCAGCTCTCATTTGTCCATCACGAAGCGATGCCTGACGTACGGCGACGGCTCAGTTGGCTCGGACCAGCTGAGGCAGAGCATCGCCAATTTCATGAACAAGACAGCATTTCGCCCCAGAAAACACGTCGAGATGAAGCATGTCACGGTCCTTTCAGGCGTCTCATCAATCATCGACTGTCTTGCCTTTAGCCTCTGTGAAGCTGGCGACGGGATCTTGCTTGGACGTCCCACCTACGTGGGATTCATTAGCGATCTCGTGAGCCGCGCTGGGGTAAAGCCGGTCCTCGTGGACTTTGAGCGCCGGCCACAGCCTGTTCATCCCATGTCCTTGGAGGCAGTCGAGTGCTATGAGAACGCCTTGATTGAGTCTACGCAGAATGGAACACCGGTGAAAGCGCTGCTTTTATGTCACCCACACAACCCTTTTGGAGTATGCTATGAACCTCGAGTGCTTGAGGCGTATCTGGGCTTGTGCGCAAAGCACAGAATTCACTTGATCAGGTATGGTCATGAAGATTAGCCCCTTGAAGCCGTGTGCTCAATCATCTGCTAGCGACGAAGTGTATGCAAATTCCCTTTTCGCCAGCACAGACTTTCCCTCACCCCCGGTGTTCACGTCTGTCCTCGCTTTAGACGTAGAGAAGCATATCGATCCTTCCATGGTTCATTGTCTGTATGGCATGAGCAAGGTAAGTCTTGTTGCGTTCATGCACTGTCCCTGATTCCCTTCTCACCATACAACTGTAGGATTTCTGCTCCAATGGCATTAGGCTCGGGGCCTTCATCTCTCAGGATAACCATGACCTGCATGCAGCCATACGTGCGATATCGTGAGCGACTCATTTGGTCTTCGCCCTTTCCGTGTCATGATGAATGCTCACACTGGTGATAATGTAGCAAGTTTGCTTGGCCATCGTCTCTGGCAGACGCAGCATGGTGCGGCATATTGACGGATGAAGCCTTCCTTCAGACATATCGCCAGACTCTCACACAAAGATTGTCTGCCGCCTACGAGCACTGCATCGCGCTCCTGAAGCGACACGGCATCTCATACGTACCGGCGTAAGTCTGTCTCGATGTCCGGAATGCTACCAGTGTCTGACCATTGTAGCCATGCTGGGCCGTTCATCTGGATTGACCTCTCAAAATACCTCTCTTCGCCCTCAGTACAAGCGGAGCGAGAGTTGGCGTGGAAAATGATTGAAAACAGAGTGTGGCTAGCTACCGGGGAGGCATATCGCTCGGAGCGACCGGGCTGGTTTCGAATCACTTTTGCTGTTGACAAGGCCGAGCTTGAACTAGGGATCCAGAGGTAAGTTATTGCCACCATTGTGAGAAGCTATCTTACTGATCAATCTTTCTCAAGAGTGGTAAAATCTCTGAAATGAACATGGGGTCGGTCGAGAATGCCTTGAGTACCCAATCGTCGTTGGAATACTTGTTCTCTGTCGCGCCAGCTCCGCTTCTCTTCGCTCATTGCCGTTATTCGAGTACTAATTGGTGGGCAAAGTCACAGACTCTCGTGTCAAACCTGACGCTTTTTCAACCGATACAGGACTCCATATGATACAGAGGGAAAGACTTGTCTCCCCTACACTGTATCAATGCTCGATTCGACAGTTGATCCGCCCTTTGAAGTCCCCGCTCTTTGACCATCGATCCTCGGCTGAGGACACAGCGACGTCGAAGCTACCTTAGGGGTAAACGACCTGGCTTGTTGGTCGATCTCTATGCAGTGGTGACCACAGATGCGGGTTCTCCCACCGCATCTCGTCCGATGACATCGAGTTCGCGACACATGGTCAGCCTCTACTCTCACGCATGCCAGAAAATAGTTAAGAAGTCTGCCTCATGTTGTCAGGTAGATGAATCCAAGAATATGCTTCAAAGACACAATTTTGGGCCTCGAGTACGCGAAGCTACAAAGTATACAATGTGACCCTCTGTCCAGAGACTTCTGCCTCCCTCAGCAACTTGACATTCTCTCTCCGGAGCAAGAACTTCAGCAGCGAAGAGCACCCAATACTGATCAACGAAAACACCATCATCAATATCATGGCGAGCGCATACCGGGGTTCATCTTGTGGACGGAAGAAATATGGGCTCCAAATGTTGCCCAGCTGGGCCAGGAGGTTGATGATGGCCGTCGCAGCAGCCCTCTTCTCGGGCGTCTGGTTCAGCGTGCTGGCAGCCCACGTGTATACCATGGCGTTGGCTGCAAATGCGCCGGAGCAGTAGAGGAACGACGCGAAGTAGCGGGCTCCAATGTTGAGTGTTGCCGTGGAGATGATGAAGCCTACAGCCGCGACGGCCATGGGTATCGATATATGATAACTCCGTTCGTTGCGGCGGTCGCTCGAGTAGGCGACCGCAAACGATACAGCGGCGCCAAAGAGGTATGGAGGTGCCGTGAGGACGAGAGTGATGGTCTGCGAGCCGATGTGAAAGCCGCTGACGATGGTGGGGAAGAAGTAGTTGAAGCCGTAGGCAGTGTGGTTCGAGCAAAGGAGAAGCACCTGAAAGCAAATACATTAGTGATGGAACAGATGCGTGTAAGATGTGATAAAGGCCACTTACAAAGATCCAAGTCCTAGTGTCCTTGAGGGCGAGGCGCACGCCATACCAGACAGACCGGTCAGCCTCTGGGAGCGACACGCGATCGAGAGCCATTCTCTTCGCAGCCAGCTCGCGTTCTTCCTTCGTAAAGAGCCACTTGCCACTTCCAGTCTTTGACTCTATGTAGTCGGGAAGAAGGAAGAAGGCGACCATGGCGGCAAAGAAACTGCCCGCGCCGTCGATGATGAAGAGCCACTGCCAGCCCGCGATGTTCCTGGCCCCATCAAGGCCTGAGAAGACGCCGGCCGCAATCAAGCCTGAAAACGCGGTGGCGAGCACAAGACCCGAGTATAACACGGCAGTGCGTAGAGCTAGTTCTTTCCTCGTATACCAGCAAGACAAGAGATAGAAGGCCTGTCGGTAGGCAAAGGTTAGCATGTCTACTTCCTGTAAGGGGCAGTCGGTGATAACTCACGCCCGGGAAAAAGGGTGCTTCCACGATCCCGAGGAAGAAGCGAACTGTAACCAGGCCGCCATAACTTGTTACCGCTGCTGTGGAGGCCGACACGCATGACCAGATGGCGACACAGGTCGGCAGGTAGATACTAGGCCTGATGCGAGTGATGAGCATGTTCGATGGGAGTTGTGCAAGCATATATCTGTTTTTTATTTAGACAACAACACCACCGCAGACGTAGACGTCTCGAGTATGGACTGACCCAACATTCAAGATTGATACAGCAGTATTGAAGTCGTCGTTCTTCAGTCCGAGATCCTTCTCAAAGGAGTTGAGCCTAGCTTGACTGGATTTTCATGTTAGCAAAATGAAATCAATCCTGTTTCAATGTAAAAGAAAACATACGAAATGTTATTCCGGTCAAGGTAGTTAAACAAGTATAGGATCCACACCACAGGCAGCAGGGTCATGTCGAGTTTGCGGACCAACTTCCTTTCGCGCGCTCGCCATTCTGGTGTTTCAAGCAGCTCCTCCTGGGCAAGCTGGCCCTTTTCGTCGTTGATGCCAGGCATCGTCTCCATGTGCTCGTGGCCGGGGGCATTCTCCTTGACGGGGTGGGCCACGTCACCCTTGGGAACCGTGTCTGAGCTCATGATTGACTCTCGATTTGAGTGATGTGTGCTGAAAGTTTTTGCATCGAGAGCATGAACCGTATCTGTGAGAATGGCCCGGAACTGAAAAGGACCAACAAAAGTCTAACATGAACCAGTCGATGCATCGTGGGCAATATATACCCTTCCAGTCTTACAGAAGCAAGGTGAGGAGCAACGAGGCAAGGTCCAGCCCCGGACCGGCAGACCTTTCGACGCGGGGACCCCAGAGATTACCCCAGACTTTAAACTTTCATCTGCCCTGAAATCGAAGAAATCCCTGGGGTCTAGCGCTGGTGATGAAATAGGGGGGGCAAACCCGTTGTTCTGGCGCTCACCGAAAAAACGCCGATCGGCGTCGCAAGCTGGCCGATCGGAGAAAAAACGCCGGTTCGGAGCTCCATCCGGCGGGCGATTGTCTCCTCAATGATGAACTGTAGACCCGTCGATCAATCCGAGCCTGCCGATACCTATATAAAACCCGCAGGGCGAAGTTCAAGAATCGGAACAACACAATCAACAGCAAACTTTCACAGACACCTCTTGGAGCCTCTTCAACTGACGACCTCACCTTCGCCAACTTCAAAAAATGACTTCCACAAATGAACATGCAAATGGGCACAGCGGACACGCCGGCGCTGCCACACCCGCCGCAACCCGGCTCCGAAAGATGCTCACGGAAAGCGACGAGTTGATTGTCATGCCCGGTGTCTACGATGGCTTCAGCGCACGAATTGCACTGGAAGTCGGGTTTGATGGCCTCTACATGGTAAGCAACTGCTATGAAGGTTGATTTGCCTGTCCACGGTGTTAATACGGCCCATACATATAGACCGGCGCCGGAACATGTGCTTCAAAGCTGGGACAGCCAGATCTCGGCTTTGCCACCCTCAACGACATGAGAGAGCATGCCGAAATGATTGCCAATCTGGACCCGCGCGTCCCTCTGATTGCTGACGCTGACACGGGCTACGGCGGGCCCAACATGGTCGCTCGCACGGTGGCGCAGTACCATCGCAGTGGTGTCGCCGGTCTGCACATTGAGGACCAGATCCAGACCAAGCGCTGCGGCCACCTCGGGGGCAAGGAGGTTGTCAGCGTTGACGTGTTTCGGCAGCGCATCAGTGCTGCCGCTGCCGCTCGGGACAGGCTGGCGTCTGACATTGTCATCATTGCCCGGACAGATGCGCTGCAGACGGATGGCTTCGACGAGGCCATCCGTAGGCTCAAGGCCGCCATCGCTGCTGGTGCTGATGTTGCGTTCCTCGAGGGCGTCACCACCAAGGAGGAGGCCCGAGAGGTGTGTCGGTCGCTTGCACCAACCCCCGTTCTCCTGAACATGGTCGAGCATGGAGCGACACCATCCTGGACTGTGGCCGAAGCCAAAGAGCTGGGCTTCAGGATCATCATTTACCCCTTTGCAGCTCTTGCCCCGGCATACGAAGCCATTCGCAGCTCATTCTTGCGAATCAAGGAGACCGGCGTCACAGGCATTGACCCGAGTTTCACGCCCAAGAAGCTGTTCACGGTGGTAGGCTTGAAGGAGGCGACCGCGGTGGATGTGGCAGCTGGAGGGCAGCTGTACGAAAAGGTGTAGTGCTAGATTGAGTCCATAGATGACGTCGAAAAATAGAAGCGGGAGACTCATCCTGGCCATCCCAAGCTGAATCCGTCTGCGAGGCTACTCAGATGGTCAAACATCATGGCATCTTGCATATCCTCGGAATTGAATAGCGGCTGTGCTCTCGGCGTCAGTGAAAATGGGCGCAATTCGCGATCGCGCTCGTCAACTTATCTTGTGTTTCTTCAGAGCCTTCATTGCGGCCGTCACCATTCGATTGAAAGTGTTTTCGCCATTCCCATAGCGAGTCATAAACAATGCTCATGCTCAGGCGGTTTCGCACGCGCAAACGCAGGTCGTCAATGGACTCTCCGCTAATGACTCGAGGATCCGGTAGAGTGCAGAAGAATCCGATGACGTCGCTGAGACGGCCGGGGAGATCATTATTTGCAACCGACATCTTCCGAAGCGATGATATGGCAGCGTCAAGCAGCCTCTTACCCGCTTCGACATCCAGAAGCTGTTCGAAATACCCATTCATCATCACCTTGAGGATAATGAAGGCCGCAGAGACAAACACTTGGTAACAGAAGAAGGGGCAGTAGTGAAAGAATCCACTCTCCTGATTATCCATCTCGAGACACTGCTCTATGAGTGAATAAGCAGTGTGGTATAACACGACGATGCGGTCGGAGTAGCCATCGACGCTGGAATCGTCGAAGAGGTAGAATGAGTGGAGATGAAGGCGGGCAGCGGCGAGATAGTAACGAATTATGGCTATGCCATTATTAGCATGTAGTAATTGGCCGTCTTGGAAGGGGGGAATCCATCATTACGCGTCATATTGATGGCCTCACGCTCCAGGTCGATGAGGGACGCGTTGAGGAGTCTGTACAGCGACAGCCGCTCACGAGCTGACATGAACCCGGCAGGGTCGAGGGCATTGGATGTCAGCGCTTGAGACACTCTGTATCTAAACTGCTCGATGCGAAGATGCCATTTCAGAGAGATGTCGTGAGGTGAAGACATTGACTCTGGTGCAACCGTGAGGGACCAGTCGTGCATCTGAACCGTGGCTGGCAGACCGCAGCCCACACTTACACTAAAAGAAAGCGTGTAAGATGTCTGAAGCATGATGGGGCCACACGAGATCTTGATGCATTGCGTGACATTACCTTTGCGCGACGATATTGCAAGCTTCCCAGGTCTTGACCCATTCCGAGTACTCGTACACGCTGAGATGGAGAGGAACCTTGACAAAATCCTCCGCTTTGAGCGCGCGGTGCAGCCCCATTTGCGTTCCCATCTGCACCATCATGCCCGCCAGCATATAAGTCGGATCCGCGGTGCTGCTGCTCGTTGGAAAAGGCCAGGTGCAGAGGATCACCAGACTCTGCACCACGCGGAGTGAATATGGAATGGAGCGAAGGGTCTTCCACAGAAGGTCGGTGACACTTCTCGCGAGCTTGGCCAGCAGCGTAGGATGGCTCTGGAGCCTCCGGGCGGCGGTCGCAATGACGGACCAAAACAGCAGCTGAGACGATTCATAGTACTCGTGAGGCGAGGTGTTCGGATCCAGAAACGGTAGATACGGGTGGTAGCGAAGCATGTAACTGCGTGCGGCGTCAGTTTCTTCCATCTCGGGAAGATGCTACCCTTCTTTTTTCCCTCACATCAGATACAGCTCGTCAATCTCTTCGACGGAGAGTTCGACGTTGCCCAGTTTCCTGGCCCTTGGAATGGTGACAATCGATCGGCGCGGCTCCTGTGGCTGGTCAATGACAGGCTGTGTGGTAAGGCCTGGGACACGAGAGCTTTCTCTCGGATCCGGTGATGGCACAGACGCGCCAGATACCGATGACACGGCTACCTCGCTGACGCGCGCCTCAGCTGGAGGGATAATGGGCCACTCGAGCGCAGAATTGCTGGCTTCGCGAGTGGCTTCTAGTTGTCGTCTCAGCTCCCGGACTTCATTTTCCAGCTCGAAAGATTTCCTAGAAATGAAAGAGTCGGATGTCAGCTGTTCATCATTCTCAGGCTGCAAAAGCCATTGCCTAAGCAAAAACACTTGCCTTCTCTTGCGCGTTCTGCGGAAGTCGTTGTCTACTTTGCATGATAGACTCAGCCTCTGGCACCGAGAGCATGTACTGGGGGCGCCGTCATTGGCGGCGAGATCACACCGAAGCTGCAATAGCAAGATGGTGAGCTCAGTTGTACACATTTAGATCCAGATGCAGCAAGTACCATACTTTTTGCTGCCTACACTCGTTGCAGGCTCTGCGTCTCGGCTGCTTGGTGGTTGGCTCGCCGTTTCGTGGCTCGGCTCGGACTGTGGGAACAGTGGGCGTGACTTCATGTGGTGAAGCCATCTGGCAGGCAGTCGGCAGGGAGCCCGACTCGGCACGCGCCCGCAACTGAGGAGCTCTGTGCTACAACGCCCTGACGGGGTTGATGAGATTTCTTCCTTTTTCCCAATGGCAATCGATAGAGGACAATAAGCATTCATGGATCGATGCTGAGTTCGGACAGGCGGATACCTGGATGGCTCAGGAACGATGGAGGGCACGTGACCCCGCTTTGCCTCTGCACTCAAGACCTTATTCGCTACCCTGTAATTGGCCTCGCATTTCTGTAGGCTGCTTTCTTTTCTCGAATGCGAATTCTTACCCGATTTGCGAATGTCTCACATGTCTTGCGGGTATCTATTGATTGAATGATTATGAGCGTGAAAGCGGCCGAATCATGCTTGTTAAAAAGATGCTTAGCTCTGCTTCTTGCAAGGGCCGCCTTGTGAGCCGGCATGAACAAGACGTCAATCACCAAAAGCCACTTCATGGCACGACGACTTTCTGCAATGTTATTATGCAAACTACGTCATCAACGATTGCTGGGCTGGTGCGGTTCTTAGGAACGTAACGGCAGAGGCTGAGCCAAAAGTCCCTTCGTTGTCTGTCGGATCTACCTACCGTAATGACTTGGGACTCCCAGAAGGGTTTGCCAAAAGATACTCTCTAGGCTGTCTTCGATTAATTCCGGATGGGTCTCTGATGGCTCTTCTCTGTAATTTGAAGCTCTTTGGGACTCTTCAGAATTCTATTGCTGAATCTCTCGAAGAGAGATGACTCGAATGTTGTGAAATCAGCTAAACATCTGTTTGGCCGGTCCCAGATACTGAATATATGCCGTATGTAACAACGAGCCAAAGAAGGACAAGAACGGAGGAAGACTATGAGTCAATATTGTGGTAATCTGCGTTCTATATGTATTTCTATCTTCTCTGTCATCCTTCCTGTAAGGTAACAAAAAGATATATATCCTGCCCTAAGCGATGGGCCCTCCTTTGGACTACCTGGACGATCCCGTCAACGCCCAAGCCACGACAGATCCGTGTCGTCTGGTGGGGAATGAACGCCGGCGTGTAGTAGCAACTCTTCACAGACAGTATTGTGCTTACGCACCAAGTTCCTTGCCGGACTTTCCGTTGCCAACTGGGAAGGGCAAGTTAAAGTATGGTATGTTGGTAGGAATAGGGCCAGAAGGCACAATGGTAGTGGGTTCAGGTACTGGATCCTCGTTTTTGCACTGCTCATGGCGTTAGGCTTACTGGAGAGACATATCATTGGGTGTGGTATTGAAGGAACGGGAAGAGGGATTTGTCGACTCACCCAGAGGTACCTGGAGTTGCAGCTGGCTGAGCAGTATGGGTAGAGCAGGGCGTTGAAGGAGGGCTTGCACTTTTCCAAGCACGCGTCTCGGTCGTACTTGCATTTGGCAAATGCTTCTCTTTCGACAACCGGGGCCGCAGGAAGGGCAGCAGCCAGAGGAAGGAGGACGAAGAGGGCAGACAGTTGCATCTTGGGGGACTGATGTGGTTATGTGGTTGTGGTAGCTGCTTTACTTGTTGATCGGGGCGAAGAAGACTTTGAGAGGACCGGAGGAAGAGCCATGGATTTATAGGCGGATGGGAGTGAGTGGATGTCAACGTGGTATGCGCTTCGTGTCAGTCAGGGTCTTGGATCGTAGATAGGTAGAAACCGGGTTCGACCTTCGTTCTAGACGTGGAGGACTTGTGAAGGGACTGTACGGTGGTTTAAGCGTCTGCGGAGTAAGGGTGTTGGTTGGACTCGTCTCATAGTTGACGAGCTCGGTCTAAAGATAAGGCTAGCTGTTGACGCCTTTAGTCCAGATGAATTCCAGTGGTGGAGATTATTGTACATTGAGACTGGGGAAGAGTGGATTATCGACTGACGATGCTGAATGATGTCTTCATAGACGATCCTGATTCCTTGTCCTTATTGTAACGGTGAACTGGCTTGGACCACACAGGCGCGGGGCCCCGGGCACTTGGGGGATCACCCCGGATCCCTGTGTTGGAGTAACTACCTACCTGCAATTCTTTGTGACTTTCTTCCTCAATCTTTCCAAGTGTCAGTCTGAATACACTTGCCTAGTATTGCTTCGTCCTACTGAATTGTTCTCACAGGCGCTACACAAAGCCCCTGCCCCTATATGGTGGTGCAGCGGGCAAGTGTTCAAGCAGATCGGAGACCGTGTTCAAGATCACAGGATTCGCTACCACCTGTTGACTGGTTCCTGAGGCATTTTATCGATGCAGTAGACAAAGACATTTTTGGCTTGACATCTCTAGTGACTGACATAAGTGTCAGCTATTGTTCGTATAGTCTTGTCTGCACGGATCGTTTGGCGGGGTATGTTGCTGTATAGTGTCAAAGTCGCCATGCCGCAAAGACAGTCTGTGAACAGAGGTCGCGCTGGGACCACTTGACACAGTTGCGTCACTTACATCCACAACCCCGCGACTCTTCTCTTTGCCACAATTAACCAGCATCGGAGGGACCATCGCCCGGTTGATCGAGCAAGGAGCTGACATCCAGGGCCGAGGTTACGTGAGCGGCGCAAGGGGGAATCGTCGTCCTAGTAGCCAAGAAAATTCGCGGACAATCACACAGAGAGTAGCTCAGATCTGGCCAGAGGGCTCTCCGCTGAGACTACCAAAGGCCAAGAGTAGTGGAATAGAAGCTTTCACTAGATCAAGCCGGATGACGGGAAATCGATTGACTGTATCAGTTGTCGAGTGATCAACGGAGAATCTCTTGTTCCCTCGTCATCCAAGTGCCATCGTAAGACAAAACTATGTTCAGGGTGTTCAAAATGGAATATCTCAAGGTCGGGCAAGCATTCGTAACCCAGGTGTCTTGAGAGGCACGACTCATGCTGGCTGCCTCCTACTCGGGGTGTATCAACCCACGAAAACTAAGTAGAGAGTTGGCCTGCTTGCGTGCTATTGCCTGCTTCTTCCGTGCCACCTCCGTATTCAACTCAGAAGGCTTCATAGGTATGAAGGATGAGTCAGTTTCCACACCGAGATATATTCGAAGCATTTGAAATGTCTGTAAATGATGAAGCATTGACGTAGCGGACGCTGTAGCCTGGAGGCGCATAATGTCACTGGCGGAGGCATTCGGTTGCTGGGCGTTGATATCTCTAGTGACAAAGGCCTCCACCCCCAAAGTCGTCTAATATGTGTCAAATATGTTTGTTGCAAGAATAGTCCTTTGCGATTAGCTTCGGACGCCGCAGCCGAGAACAATGGATGTCAACATGCTGATCTCAGATCAAGCCTCCCTCATTTCTTCATTTGCGCTAGGTAGGCCTCGACATTCATCTCCCGCAGCCGGCTGGCCTTCTCTTCCACCTGCTTCTCGTTGTCGAGCTGATACGACTTCATTTTCTCGTGGTATTCGGGGATGAAGGCACCCAGGCATCGGATCGCAAGCAGGGCTGCATTGGTCGAGTTATTGATGCCAACCGTGGCTGTTGGTACACCTCGCTATTTGTTTGTCAGCTTCATGTAGGAGGGGGCAGAAGAGCCATGGAAGTCGGTTGCACTTACCGGCATCTGAACAATCGAGTAGAGAGAATCAACGCCATCGAGATGGGTGGCCTTGACAGGAACGCCAATGACGGG
Source organism: Trichoderma sp. PF4103 (assembly GCA_023628735.1). NCBI lineage: Eukaryota > Fungi > Ascomycota > Sordariomycetes > Hypocreales > Hypocreaceae > Trichoderma > Trichoderma sp. PF4103. The sequence goes on along the minus strand of JAMAKC010000063.1, from coordinate 89,742 downwards.
GAGAGGCGTGTAGGCCGACACCATCCCAGGCAGGTGAGCGGCTCCTCCGGCTGCGGCGATGATGACCTTGATGCCGCGGGCAGCGGCTTTTGTGGCGACATCAGCCATCTTGGCAGGCGTGCGATGCGCCGATGTGATGTCGACCTCCCATGGCACGCCGAATTGGTTCAGGATGTCGATGCCAGCCTTGAGCACGGGGAGGTCCGAGTCCGAACCCATTGTAACAAGGACCAGCGGTGCTTGAGCGGGTTTGGAAACAGCCTGGTCTGGCCGCAAGGCCTTGGTGCGTGATTGCAGCCTCTCCTGTCTGATGTCGCTGGCCATGTCCACCAGCGGCTTCGCGAACTCTTCGAGCTCCGCTATGCTGGCGACCAAGCCAGTAACTGTGATGTGTCCAATCTTTCGGCTGGGCTTAGACTCTTTGCCGTAGAGGTGGACGTAAACAGCCATCTTGTTTCCGTACATGGACTTGGCTTTCTCGACAAGTGGGAGATGGGAGTCGGAATTGGCGCCTCCGAGGATGTTGATCATGATACTCGAAGCAACGTGCGGCTCAATCTTGGGTGGGAGCGTCTCGTCGAGGATCGAGGTGAGCTGTGCCTTGTACTGCGACCTAGCGGAAACCATGGTTAGATCAGAAACAAGCATGGCAACGGGCAATTGCTTACATGTATGGCACTGCCTCGATGAACAGATGGCCAGAGTTGTGCGGTCGAGGCGCAATCTCGTTGACAAGGATCTGGTTGTCCTGGGTGACAAACATCTCAACGGCGAAGATGCCTCTTCCCCACAGCTTGTCGACGACGTCGCTAGCGACCTGCTGTGCCTGCTCACATGCCGAAGCAGGAGTTGTCCGAGGAGGCAGGTAGACTCGGGAGCAAATGTTGTCTTCATGTACCGTCTCGACCGCAGGATACGGCAGCAGACGCTTGGTCCGGCCCTCGTCGTCTTCCGTGCGAATCACGATGACAGACAGCTCGCATTGGAACGGGACAAACTTTTCCGCATAGCAGCTGAACTTGCCGAATTCGGCGACAGCATGTTCCAGGTCAGCTTCGCCCGCGATCTTCATGTTCCCTCGGCCGTCGTAGGAGTCCTTCCTGGCCTTCAGCATCCAAGGATATCCAAACTTGGCAGATACGGCTTTGAGAGAAGCGAGCATGTCATCGCCAGATCCCTCAATGGCCACCGAATCAGCGACGGGAATTCCCTTGCTGGCCAGGTAGGCCTTTTGCTCGTATTTGTCCTGGATCAGCCGGATCGTCTTCCAAGACGGGCAAACGGCGACCTTTGTGGTCGTCGCAATCTCTTCTAGCACCGTCGTGTCCACGTGCTCCGTCTCGACGCTGAGGATGCTGCAGTGGGAGGCCAACTCCTTGATCTTTGCCGCATCTTTGTACGAGCCATTGATGTTGCGACTGTTGTGGTTGACCTGCTTCGCGGGGGCGTTCTCGGCGTCGAGGATGGCAATTTCGACGTCGAGGGGAGCCGCGGCCTGGCACAGCATTCGGCCCAGCTGGCCGCCTCCCAAAAGGCCGATGACGGGCTTCGGGCTCATGTTGAACGTCGAGGGAAAGCTGCAGGCGTGTGTCTCGGCTTCGTTTGCTCAGATGAGCGACAGCTCGATGGCTTCCGTAAGGATTCGTCGAAGTTTGTTGGAGGAAAAAGCGCAGCGATTAGACGCTTGGAAGATTTTGATGTCCTAACAAAACAGCAAGGAAATGCCAGGTTAGCAGATCTGATAGTACCCCACCATTCATCATGCCCCGCCTCACCACTTTGTACGTGAGTCGCAAGGTGCTGAATCGTCAGCGGAACATGATTACAAGGGCGGATGTAAGTGAGAACACTAAAAGGCCATTACGATCGCTGCATGTACACGACAGAGAATCAGGAGGCGTTCGATACAAGAGTTCGGTCGACCACAGCCGCCCAGGTATGTACTGCGTACTCCGTACAGAGTGCGATATTGTCAAAGTGTTATCGTTATCGCTATCGATATCGCTCATCAAGTGCCCCGTGAAAATGCGTGGACGCTCATCACCTTATCTTATCTGTCGATCAAACACGATCAAAGATCACGAGCGATCATCCCTTACTGTAGCTCACCGGATGACGTCACTCGACGAATTGCAGATGCTCGTCTCGTTCCACGGCTAACCTATATTCACCATCTTCCATGCCAACAACATTCGTTCTCTGGACGTCAGTATATTCTCATAAGCATATTGGCCGTTTGGGACGCCTCCTCTTCAGGTCACATTGGCGGCACTCCATGGAGAGGTCTTCTCAGAGTATCTCGAGAGAGTTGGTCGAATAGATATTCGCTGCACCCAATCTGCCTCCGTAAGAAGTTCGCCTGGTGCTATCCATAGAGGAGGCTTGGCAGCCCCGGGGCCCTATGGATGCCACTCTGTACCTATTCCTCCAATGACCCATTGCTCGTCCAATGGATCCCCATGTCCCTTTCGGTGTGCGACCAAGCCTTCAATGGTGAGCCATTGCACATCGCACTTTCGAAACAAAACAGCTGTCACTTACATTCGGCACCAATCGAAACGATGTTCAAAGCTTGACGCTGCTTGGCCGCCTTACCAGAGCCAGTCCTCCTGTGGCAGCTTTCGCAAATCCTCTCGCTGGATCAACAGATGACACTAGCAAGCTTTTGTCTTCGAGTCCTTCTAGGCACGTCCCTCCCTTTTGTCCAAACAACGGACGGATTGATTCAGCAGTCGGCTTATATCATTGGTCGCTTGGTGTTCTGCTTGGAAAAGAGCAGTTGTTCTCTCTCGATACAGTGTGAATAGACACGATGGGTGCAGTAATCGATCAACTGGAAGCATTGCACGGCTGAAGAGGTGAACGGTCGCTGGGACACCGCATGTAAGCAGGACCAGTCTCAGACAGGCTTGAGAATTGCTGCTGTTTCATTCCACGCAGCTTTTATGTTGGTGATGCTGGGAGAAGGTATCTTGCTTACATAACCTCTCATTCACCATATCTCCAACCTTCCTGCTCCTTCCCGCACACCATCTCCCCCTCTCTCCCTCATTCCTCCTGCACAGCATGTTGAAGTCATCGCTCCAATCATTGCTCCGGGCGTTCACCGCTCAAACGTTTTGAGCTTGTCGAAAAAAGAACGCATCTGTTTGTCCGGTCGATATCTTTTGTTCTTCGATTGCCTCTCGATGCGGCGCCAGCCCTTGTCCTCTTCCCTTCCCATGGTTTGAGCCGCCACAGTCTTTACGAGGGAGACTAACATGAAGATGCTTCGATTTTTCCCCTGTCAGAGAAGCTTACGAGGAAAGCATAGCAGTGTTCATGTCCGAATATCGCCGTTCGTCCGTCAACATCTCGACTCCATCGAAAGTCGTCGTCCACATCCGTTTCGGCAATCCTTTCAGGTTCGCTTGTGTCTTGAGCGGTCCAACTTCTGGACGTCCGTTGTCAACTGACGTCCGTTCTCGACTGACCTTTCCTGCTTCATCAAATGCCAAGCGTTCCTCATTCTATGCCCCCGTCGTTTGTTTGGGGCTCCGGAAACAATTTGGGGGTGATATGCTGCAGACGCAGTCCTTTCGGCGATTCTGATGGGGCAGCTCTGCCCTTCGGTACCTAGCTGCGCCTACAATGGCCTTCTCTTGATGGAGGAAATGGCAGCCAGAGAAGCATCTGAGTCAGGTATGCATAGATCATCTCCTCGCAAGGTTCCAACGGATCCTCTACCTAACCTGTCTCCGCGACCAGACTTGCCACTGAACCAACGCATTTTCCGCTTTCTTACAACCTTGTCGAGCGTCTTACGTCGAATACCCTTCCAAAGCCTTTTGATCTAAGGATCATTTAGCTATCTTCTCGATATCTTCTGGTCGCTTTGCCCAAACAATCCCGACCAACGTGCGGCTGACCGCGCTTGTCTGCACCCATCAATCCGGTGCGAAGGTCCTCGACAATGGTGAGGACCAAAGGTACGTATATCAAAATTTTGAGATCAGCAATTCTTCTCAACCCTTCCATACATTTCCTCTCTACTCCATCGGCCATCAGGACTCAGTGGCTATGACAGGATGGTATCATCAGTGCCATGATGTGATGCGTCTACTAACCCAGCTGGGAATGTCGCCGTCAGACTCACTAATAAAACTGAATATCCACAACAGGAACATGTTCATACTCGTTCAAACTTTTCAAAACTGATTGCGGAACGACAGATACGCGATCCGGAGCTTTTGCTGGTGTGTCGCCCATCCGATGCCTCGAATGCCCCTGAGTCCTTGCCTGCGGCTACTTTTGACGGCTGACCGAGCAATCACGAGTCGATCGACAACCTGGCACCTGTATATCATGGCCGATCGGTCATGCAAAGTCAATACATACGGTGTCTACAATCCATCAATTGATTCTCTCTCTTGCTGGTCATTACCGATTTATCCACGCTACGAACCCCTTTTGGTCAGACCCGGCGGTGGCTTGAGTGTACAATGTGCACGGGCAACAGCATTGTCTCATCCACCCGTCTGTAGGTGCGCTCATGACCTACTGCGCGACGGAAACCGCCTTCATGGGCAACGGTCAAAGTGATATTGACTTTCGAGCTGCATGGTCAGTGGGTAGACAGGCCGAGATGCAAAGTGCCAGCTTGCGCTGTCGTCGCTCACAAGACACATGTCTACACCTCGATAGTGGCCGATCCGGGACGTTGGCTGTTCCGAGTTTCCCAACTTGCGCCAAATTAGCCACGAAGAATGCCGTCGCCACCGCTATACGCTCCGCTTCTGCAACGGACGATTCGTCATCTGCTAACGGCAGGGCAGGTTTTCTGCGTTGACCCAGGAAAGGCGTTACCGTGCAAGTGACTTCCTAGTCCTATCTGCTCTGTTCGAAACGTATATCCTGTCATTATACCTACAACACCCACGTCATCTTGCCCCCGCTGGTTGACATTGCTTGCACCACGTCCCGTTTGTTCTCGCCGATGGCCTCTATGCGGGAATTGTTTGACCAGAAGATGTGGAATGGGACAGTGCAGTATTGCCAGAAGGCTACGTTGCACAGCTCTCACCATAGAACGCCAGACACAGGTGTTGCTTCTAACATATGCGCCACAACCAGGAATCCAACGGTTACGATGATGCTCTATTCTTGTGGCGAGCGTGTCACTTTGTAGACAAACCGAGATTCGACCCCAACTTGTACGGCGGAATTTCTTGAGTCACGACGACCCGTACTGGACACGACCGGTATTGGCTCCTGGCAAGTTAAATCTTCTCATCTCTATAATGCATACGGCTGTATTTCATCAAACTACTTATCCACGTTGTCATAGATGGACCGCAGAACAACGTCGTCAATCCAGGCACCGTTGGACCAGTCTTCCCACATGGTGAAAGTGATGGTACGGCTCTCGCCCTTGTTGAGCCAAAAGCCGTTCTGGTCAAAATATCCCCTCACGATGGAAGGGTAGTCAACCCAAACCCAGGCGGCAACACCCTTGGTGGCGGTGATCTTGAACTGGGCGGTCTTTCCACGAAGCGACTTGGTCATGACTAGCCCCGGATCGGCAATGCTGCTCAATCGGAGGCTCTGAGGGTGAAAGAACTTGGAGTGCGTATAATCACCAGCCTTGATGGAGATCGAGAGCAGTGCGTTGGACGACGGGTTCTTGCAGGCAAAAAAGGTCGACAGGGCGGGATACGTGACTAGCCGAGTGGCATTGATGGGCTGCACGTCGAAGTTGACCGTGAACGACCTATCGCGAGTAGGTTCAGCTCGGACAGGGAGATCAACATCCAGCGCATTTCCGTTCCAGTCGACCCACTGAAAGGTGGCAGTTCCGGAAACATCCTGCCACAGATCGGAAATAACCCAGACCTCCAGGACATCGGTGGCCTCATCATAAAACGGCCAAACAATGACGGGACTGAAGATATCCTTGGCGGCATAGTAGGCCACCTTCTGGCGCAAGTTGTGCTCCGTGCTGGACCAGGTCGGGCCGACCCAGATGTCGTTGAACTGCCAGTACAGAGAGCCCATCTGTCTGTTGGGAAGACCCGATCCGCGGCGGTAAAAGGCTATCTGGGCCTGGTAGTAGTCGGCCTGGAAGACTTGCGAGGTCCACGTCCAGGCAGTGAAGTTGGCCACGGGATCCGACAGCTGGGGCAAGGGATACCACAGCTTGATGCTGTCCGTGAACTGGTTGATGCCGTTCGCGGAGGACGAGAAGAAGTCGCTGCCGCCGCTCAGATGACGGTTGTGGTGGCGGACATATGACGAGTCGAAGTTGAACTCGCTTTCGGGAATGGCATCTCTCCAGGAGTAGACGGACGGCATGGACGGGAAGCCAAACTCGTCGGCAAAACGACCGACGGGGTAGCCGCTATACTGGAAGGCAATGCTGCCGTCATAATTGTAGAAGTCGGTGTCGAGGTAGATTGCATCGGGACTTTCCATGTAGTCATATCGCGACGTCTGGGGGCTGACGGAGTTGAAGTCGAGCGAGGTGTATCCGTGGTAGGTGGAAGAGGGGATATAGCTGATGGAGTGGGTGTTGGCGTACACACACTTGGCAAGGTGCTGCTGGAAAATGGTCTCATAGTCCTCCAGCTGGGTGTTGTTCCGGGGGTTGAGCCACCAGCCATAGATGAGGTACTCGAGCTCGTTGCCCCCAGCCCACAGAGCCAGACTAGGGTGGTGGTTCAGACGGCGGGTGTTGTAGTAGGCCTCGGCCTCATACTCGGCAAGGAAGTCGGGCGTCGCGGGGAAGTAGGCGACGGAGAACTGGAACTCGGACCAAAGCAGCAAACCCATCTCGTCGGCCAGGTCATACGCCCAGTCGGGGAGGTAGGCTCCTGAAGCCCATATTCGCATCATGTTGAAATGGGAGTTGACAGCCAGCTCGAAAGTCTGCTTGATCTTCGTCTGGTTGACGCGGGGCCAGAAGACGTCGGGAGGGACAAAGTTGGAGCCCTTGGCATACATTTCGTGGCCGTTGATTTCGAACTTCCAACTGGCTCCCGGAGCGACGCCCTTGGCCTTGTCCGCCTCGGTAATTGGGTTGAGGTTGAGGACAATGGTTCGGAAGCCAACGCGCTTGGTGACGGTTGCATGCTTGGGAATTCCTGCGCTGATGAGAGACAGGGTCGCGGTGTACAATGGCTGCTCGCCGTAGCCAGAAGGCCACCACAGGTCGACCTTGGTGTTGATGGCGGTGCTGCCGGTGATGGTGCCGTCACTGTGGGTGATGTCGACCAGGTTGGCCTCCTTGAGCGTGTGGCCCTTGCTGTCGACAATCCTGACGTGGAACTGGGAGTCCTTGGGCAGCGTACCGATGTAATCGATACTGGCGTTGAAGACCCAAGGTTTGGACTGATCGGGCGACAGGTTGGGCATCTGACCCTGGCGATAGATGTCAATGGCCGTGTTGGTGATGTACACGGGGTCCGTCTTGGCCTTTTGCACGATGTACGCTGGGCGCCATGGACCGGCTGGGGCAAACTGCGGGCCCCAATCCCAACCGAAGTCGCTCTCCTGCTTTCGCATGTAGACTCGGCCCTGGAACTCCTGTCCGCCATAGCCGTTGGCAGAGTTGACAGTAGCTGGACATGGACAGCTCGTCAGCGGAACTTCTTACACCAGACAGGCACGGAGATAGACATACACAGATCGCTCCGCTGGGAAATGTCGAGAACAATCTTGCTCGCGGAGCCAAAGTTCAAGCTGAGGACAGGATCGCCCTTGCACTTGGGCAGGATGTCAGAGACATCAAAGGTGTATTTGCGGAACTGGTTCTTCGTGTCGCCGACCTTTTGGCCGCAGAGCTTGATCTCGCAAAAGGTATCGAGACCTTCAAAGACGAGCCATGAAGTCACCCCATTTGCAGACTTGCTGATACGCGCTCCTTGTCAGCTTGAAGATCAGGTCTGCCGGCCAACTGGCGTCGCAAATCCTTACAGTCCCTCTATGGACCCGGACGTGTATGTCCAATTCATCCGCTGAACCCAAAACTGGTTCCACTCGTTGAAGCCATATATGGGATCGTCAATGACGCCCGCGGCCAGCAAGTCGATGTGGGCATACGAGGGAAGCTTGCCAGGCACGGTGGCGTTGACGCCGTTGCTGACCGTCCATGAAACATCGCTAAGGTTGAAGATGCTATGCGCAGTGACACAGCTCGCCACAAGCGAGAGCGCTGCGAAAATCCGACCCATTGTGACAAGTGTCTTGCAGTGGGATCTTGTCACCAGGAAAGGTGTTTCATCTGCAATAGGAATGAAGTTTCGGGTCATGATCCATCAATGACAGCAGCTTACTGAGTCTATATACAACCAAGCCAGCTCCTCCGGCGAATGAAAGACAAGTCGAAGTTTCGAAGACTCGACAGGACACAGTTTCCGTCACGCAACAGCTAGCGACGTGCCGCCAACCGACTGCCAACATGCCTCGGTGATCAATTCTCTTTATTCTCTCGTCTCGCCTCAGCTTCCAGCTTGGCGCGATACAGTTTCCGTATCAGTAAATAGAAAACGACAAGGCGCTGGAAGACGAACCAAACAGAAAGCCGGGAAACCACATGTCGTCTTGAAGCTTCCCTGATGCCGTTTCTCCTCCCGCCTCGAGGGTGTCCCAATCCCGATCCCTGCTCAGACGACAGGGGCCAATGACAGATGAGCAAGACGAACAGCATTTACGGTATCTGCATTAGCACACATGCACTAGCCCCCGCCTCCACACTTTGGGATTATGGTTATATTGACGAAATCCAGGGACACGGAAAAGAATCGAGCTTGCCTTTACCCATGGGAGCCTCGTCTTTCCCGCGCGCTTCGCTTATCCATGGTAAATAGCCGTGCCTTGTTATCACCTTGAGCTTTTCCGAAACGACGAGTCCACTTCTCATGGACTTTTCCCTGACTAACTGAGTGCTTTGTGAGCTTTCGTGGGGAAAGCTCGTGTGGAGGGAGTGACGGGCCAGCCAAGGAGTTGTCGGCCAGCAGGAGCTTGCTATAGGCGGGTAAGACCATTCAAAGAACGGGATGCGACGCGAGCAACGAGATTTGGGATGAAGTCGGCCGCTCCGGAGTTCCGGTACCTTGATGCTCAGGGAATGTTACGACGTCGGACCACAAGCTGATGGGAGAGCAGAGATCTGAAGCCCCATGGCCCATCCAGCGGGGCGGATCTGGGGTAATGAAATCGCGGGGAAAGCATGGAGGTGAGATTACTGATGCTCGCATGGCGTCCTGAGGGGTAAACAGCACCAACACCCCATTAGGAAGGTTGATCGCGGCGAAGACGACGAAGAGAAAGGCGGAAAAGACGTTTACACGACTTGCCGAAGATTTGCTAGCTGTTGGCTCCAGGGCATCCATGTCCGTACAGTTAGAGCGTGGGACTTGGACCTGGGCGGAAATGGCCAACGGAGCTTCTCTCGGATGGACTCGATGGCTGGAGAGGCCTGGGCATAGGTACGAGCCCCGTCCGGGAACCAATAGTTGCCTCTACAGACTGGAGGTATATCCGCTGACCCTAGGTGGGTAACAGTAAGGTGTGTTCGCGATGGCACAGGCCAGGGTCACACCTACCAGCATGGAGCAAGTGGGGAGGCAAATAACGATGTGTGCTGGCCTGTGAAAAGCTTCGGCGGCGCAGAGTTGTCCGGGCCTTGCAAGGTTCCGTCCGGGTCGACTCGAGCGAGTCTATTTACTTGCTCCGTCCGCTAGTCTCTTGCAGCTTTCTCCGTGCTTTGCCGTGAGAAATCTTGCCGAATTTCGAGAAGCCGTACCACGGTACGGCGGAGGGGCGGAGAAGGCAGCTTGTATAAAGCAATTGCCTCCTGGTTGCAAGACTCGAACGCTGACAGGACAGTCAGACGGCAGGACAAGACGAGGCTATACATTCCATCGCACAAAGTCTTCCCAGAGTCACCATGGCGTCGGCCATTGTCTTCTACCTCGCGGCGTCGGTGCTGCTACAACCCGTGGCTGGCACCAACACCGGCACTGTCCACTGTGCCGATGCTTCGTACGAGCCTGGTTCCGTCTACTTCACGGACGAGTGCTACACCGACATCCAGAACTGCATCACCAAGCTGTCGGCCGATCCGTCACTGGTGGACTGCAATGGCGACAGCATCAGCATGCAGCAGCAGGCCAACACGGGAGCTGTTGGCTCAGCCCAGAACAGCGACGTCAGCGTCTCCTTCAAAAGCATGGTGGACCTTTGCCTGCTGAGCGGCTCAACCAGCGGAACCTGGGGCTGGAGTGACAACCAGTGGTACTGGCTCTGGACCAGCGGCGGCTGCTACAGCAGCGAGCCCGGAAACGGCGCCATCAAGACGCGGCCGGCCCCCTATTGTCTGCAAGATCGCGACTCTACCCTGCCCGACTGTTACCCACAGCCCAAGCCCGGCGGCGGTCCGCTGAGAGTGCTCAAGATGGCCAAGACGACCAATGGCTTCACAAAGTCGGCACGAGGCTGGAACACGTACGGGGCCCAGGCGCTGACCAACGGCTCCACGCTGATTCCCTCCTTCGCTGGCCAATCTGGTCTGTACTACACCCAGGAGTTTGTCGAGACGCAGTGCGGAGTCCTGGCAAACCCCAAGTTTAAGGCTGCCGGCTTTGATATGTGCAGTCTCGACTCTGGCTGGCAGTCCTTTGACACGGTCGATGACCACGGTCGAATCATCTACAACTCGACCCGGTTCAACATGCCCCAGCTTGGCCCTTGGCTGCACAAGAAGGGCCTCAAGCTTGGCCTGTACATAAGTGAGTGTGGCGATGACTCTTCATCTCCTCGTTGCCCTAACCAGCCCTAACTTTGACAGCACCGGGAGTTCCATGCCAGGCTGCCAACAAGACGATTCTGGGCACTAGCGTCAAGGTTGGAGACACGTTTAACGGCAACTTTGACCAGATTTTGTGCCAGTTTGACTACAGCAAGGACGGTGTTCAGCAGTGGCATGACTCCGTCGTGGCTCTATGGGCCTCTTGGGGCGTTGACATGATCAAGGTGAGTCGAGGGGCAATCATGGCCACCTTGTGTGAGAGTTTGAGCTGACAAGAATAAAACAGCTCGACTATATTACGTGAGTCGAGACGGCTTCTGTTGCTCAAGACCTCATACTGACGGGATTGAACAGCCCTGGATCCCCCCAGAACGGCGCCATGCTGGGTTGCCAAAACTCCGACGCCGTTGTCGCGTACCAGAAAGCCATTGCCAAGTCGGGGCGTGACATCCGCCTGAATATCTCGTGGAAGCTGTGCCGGAATGAGACCTGGTTGCCCGTCTGGAGCGGCCTGGCCGAGTCTATGCGGACTGACCAGGACATCAACAACTACGGGCACGAGACGTTCCTGGCCTGGCAAGTTGCTCAGCGCGCCATTGAGAATTACCGACAATACATTGGCCTCCAGCTGCAGCGCAACGTGCCCCTGACCATCTACCCGGACATGGACAACCTGTTTGCCGCCAATGCCGAGAAGTTGACGGGCGTCAACGACACGATGCGAACCACTGTCATGAACCACTGGCTTGGTGCTGGCGCCAACCTGATCCTGGGCAACGACCTGACCCAGACGGATGCGCTCGGCTACAAGCTGCTGACGAGCCCTCAGTCCACGACTGCGGCCAACTTCTTTGCCAGGTACCCCATGCAGCCACGAAACCCTCGCACCGGCAACAATCTCGCCCAGCAGCTGCAGTCTTGGATCGCCGGCCCCAGCGATAATGGAAAGGAGGCGTACGTCCTGATTGCCAACTACGGGCCGGACCAGGGCTCCGGCGGGTTCAACACGCACCTTTACGGACGACAGACTGTGACTGTCTCTCTCGCCACTCTCGGCTTGAGCTGCTCTGAGTGGAGATTTACCGATGTGTGGTCGGGCAACTCTACTCGGGTCAACAACTACTACACGGCCTACTTGACGGAGGGAGAGTCTCAGCTGCTTCACTTGACCAGGATCTAGGTCGAGAAAGGAAGTAGATAGAATTGACTTTATTTTGCAGTGCATTATTCAACAAAACATTCCATGTTCGCTATTGAGTCATGATATAGAGCTGAGGACGAGTGCGAGTACTTTATTGCTGAGCGGGCTGCAGGTTCTGCTTTGCCTGGATCTTGGGGACCGCGCCAAATCGCTGGTTGCCCTGATCAAAGATCTGGTTGACCGATTAGCATGGGTATTGCAGTATGATGAATGGGCAGTACTTACCGCATAGACCGACTTGAGGAACACGTCGCCCAGAATGTCAAAGGGGTTGCTGCCCCTCGACTGAACACCACCGTACCAGTTGCTGTCGTCCGCGGGTGCAAAGGCCAGGTCCTCGGGCTGGATGACAAACTGCGTGTCTCCAACAGAGACCTTGAACTCGGGCAGACTCGATGCATCGGTGCTCATGGGGAAGACGTAGCCCTGCTGGTTCTCGTCGTACTTGGCGCCGGGGATCGCCTTGTACAGAGCGTCGCAAACCTCGTCCGAGACGAGAGCGAGGGTGGTTCCGGTGTCGGCAATGGCGGTGTTTCCGTCCTGCGAAATGTCCTTGCCGTTGATGGTGGTCTTGGTGGAGGGGAACATCCAGAAGCCCTGGGAGTTGTCGACGTCCGTCCAAGCAATCTCCTGGCCCGAGGCGGAGACGAGGTCCTGGTCGATGTAGCCGAAAGTGTAGAACGACTCGGCATTCTCGTCGCGCTCGCTGTAGAAGGCAGCGGTGAAGAGCGATGCATCGCTGGGAATGTCATCCTGCTGGATCATGTTGGCGACGGGCGTGTTGGCGGCCGTCGGGCGGCCGTCGGTCTGGACGGTGTTGATCTGCGGCCAGGCGAGGCCGAGGAGGCCGTCGCCGGTGCCCTGGGCGAACTGGGCCGCGAGCTTGGAGGCGAGCTCGACGGTCTGGTTCTTGATGGAGAGGCCGCCGAGGGTGACGGTGTCGGAGCCGCAGGTGCCCGAGGCGGAGCTGCCGTCGCCGTAGGAGATTTGCCATGTCTGGTCCTTGAGGGGCTTGAATGTGGAGGACTTTTTGGGGTCGAAGATGGCGTGGTTCTGCTGGAGATGCTTGCTGAGTTCTGTGGAGAAGACCTATGGAGGAGGCGTTAGTTACCGTGTTCGTAGTGTGTGTGTGTGAGAGAGAGAGAGATGGCTGGAGGCTACAATCATACCCAGAGATCGGATGAGCCAGTGTCAAAGTCGAGCATGAGCTTCTGTCCAGGAGTTCCGATGGTCACTTCGCAGAGATACTCAGAGTCGTTCTGCTGGTCCTCGGCACCGACCTCGCCGGTCGTACTCCCGCTCGGATCCACCGATCCATCCTCCCTGACCTTCTTCACGAGCACCTTCTGCCTGGTGACTCTGCCACCGACGGCGGCCTTGAAGTCCGGGTGCGCGAGGCCGCGCTGGTGGATGCGGTGCTGGTGGAAGTACGGGCCGGGCTTGGTGGGCTCGAAGCCGAAGCGGTTGAGGAGGTAGACGTACGACTTGGGGCCGTGGCGCTTGTAGTTCTTGTTGCGGACGGCGGTGATTTTCTGGAGGCCGCGGTCGAGCCTGAACTTTGCCTGGGCCTGGAGGATGGCTTCCATGATGGGCGGGAGTTGTGTGTGCTTTCTTTTGTCTTTGATGGCGAGTTTTGTATTGGGGCTGCGTTGGAGGAGTTGGTTGCTGAGCTTGGATGCTTTACCCGGGAATATGGGAGGAGTTGAGGGCGATTTATACACAGCAGCCGGTTACGTAGTAGGTAGATAGGCCTATCCTGATTCCACCGTTGTTTCAAACAGTCGAGTGCATATCAGATCGTCACATTCAACAGGCCATCAGCCATTGAATAATCTGGAGCGCGTGTTGCTGTACATGATCGTACCTGGCATTGGCTGTCCTTGACAGCTGACGCGTTGTCGCACAGCAGGCTGAATGATGCACGGGTTTGCCTCTTCCGTCAGTGTGACGCTAGGTACACAGGCAATGCACACAGCAGCTGGTTGTCCACAGAACCTGGCACAACCCCTGAAGAGGCAGATGCAGTGCTATGCAGAGGGAGCCTATGAAAAGGTGCAGAAGCAAGAAAAGCAGAGAAGCAGCTGCAGCTGCATCTCGTGATTGGGGAGGCTCGAGAGTCTGGAGTCGAGGGGGGCTGCATAAAGTGCGTGCGGAGACGATGCGTGCCGAGTGCCGAGATGGTGCGCGGATTTGGTTGGCCTTTGAGGGCCGGGCCGTTGAGGTGGGCTTTACTACTACAAACATACCAATGGACGAATTAATACGGCATTGGAGGCGATTCTCCTAGGTAGTAGTTGATGGACAACGATAATAATAGAAGCTGATGATGTTTGTCTGGGGTTGCAGCCCAGTCTTTTCTTGAAGCTGGCTGGCATTGGGTTTACATCACCGGCGCGGACATGACGCTATTCCCAGTCTTGCCAGCGTGTCCCATTCGTGCTGCTGCATCAACGGCTGCCGTCATCGCCGTTTCAGCCAGGCAGGCAAGAATCAAGTCCGAAAGTGGAGATGGCGTAGATGCAGCAATGCCCTCCTCATACGGGACCGGCGGCCGGCACTAGAAGGCGGGATTCAAGCATACGATACAAAGTGAACTACGCAGTACTAGCTCGCGCGTAATCGGATGATGAAATCGCAGGATATCGTCGGTTTGAGCGGTGTTGATGCGTCTCAGGAATGGAGGGCAGATACAACGTCGGTATCGAGCGTGATGCTGTTTGTGAGCAGCTGGGTTACGCGTCAGATGCGCTGCAAATGGCAGATGATTACAGACTATTGAACTGCCTGTTTCTGTTCACAGCCATAATGATGTCCAAGACAATCGACATACATCACTCGACCCTGACGCAAGGCTGCTTATAGATACGGCAGATAACGAGCTGCGGGTGTACATGTCTCAGAAACCAGCCTGCTCGGCCACCATCTGCTCCCACTGCATCCACTGATTCGGATCTGTCTCAAACGACAGCAGATTTGGGAAATACTGAGCATCCGCAAAGCCTCCCTCCAGATAATCCGCATACGAAAACTTGTCATAGACAGACGAGTTCCGCGTCACGGGCCTTGCCTCCGCCTTGTCGCGCCTCGCCCTCGCTTCCGACTCCTTCTTGAGCCGGTGCCATTCTCGGATATCGTGAATGTACTGTGGTGCGACTGGCTCCGGAAGGCCCTCTTCCTGTGAAGCAGCGACATAAGAGTCCCAGACCTCGAGGGTCCATTTGCCCAGAGCCACATAGACTGATCCGGTAAACTCCTCGAGCACCTGCGGGCAGCGCTCAAAGACGACCCCAATCAACTTCCATGCCTTGTCGACCTCGGGCCGAGCCTTGCGCGCGCGAACCTCGATCAGCAGGTACAGCATCGTGTTCCAGAGGTAGCTGGTGCCAGTCTGCCACGTGAACTTGTCCAGGCCCATGTGTCCTCCTTGGATCAGGTTGGCATACTCGAGCAGCTTCATGGCGTTGAAGAAGGAGACGTCGTGGTCCTTTTGAGAGGCCTTTGCCGACAGATGCGCAAATTGCCGCACGTTGTGTGCGAACAGCCGCATTTTGCAGACTGCCGACCGTGCCATGATGGAGATGAAGGTATCCAGAGGACTCGACGGGTCGCAGTACCGCAAGTACTTCCTCTCTACGTGATCCTCGACCCCTTCTATGATCCTGTCCTTGCCAGAGAGCGAAATCTCCGGGTTGTAGAGCATCTCCCAGCGCAAATCGGTCGGATACACCTTGGCAAACTTGCACAGCGTCTCCATGATCTCGCACTTGAGCAGGCAGAGGGTGACCGCCGTGATTCCGTTGCGCTCTTTCGGAAAGGATGTCATCTCCGGGTACAGCTCGTCATCGTCGACGTTGATGGGCAGCTTGACGTCGCCGCTGGAGATCTCGGGCGAGGGCTTCGTGCCCATGACGTCGGCCGTCCGACAGTCGACGTGGGCGAGATGCCACCAGAGGCGCCGCCGCATTTCCGTCTCAAAGGGCGAGAGGCCGAGGAACGTGCCGTCGCGGTGGAGGCCCATCTTGCGGGCGAGGCGGATGGCGACGCCGGAGAGGATGTAGAGGGTGTCGCAGCGGTAGACGTTTCTGACACAGATCTGGTACTATCAGCAGGGTTGAGCAGCTTGTGGGGAAGATATTAGATGTGTACCGTGAAGATGGAAAAGGCTTGGAGAGTCATGATGTTCGAAGTCGAGAGGAATCTCGCATTCACCAAGGCTTGTCGCGTGGCAACTCGATAGCGTTTCGTGATGACTGACAACGGCGTCCCGAACAGAGTCTGGGCTTCCTCTTCCTTCAACGAGCTGATGGCGACGAGATAGAACGCAAAGACAAGCGATTGCAAGCTCTTTGGCATCTCCCGCGGTCGCTGCAGCGCGTTCGTCATGGTGACCCAGAACGTGGGGAGATGCAAGATCTTCATCATCGGGTCAACGCGATCCTTGTAGATGTCTCTGAGCCTCGACAGCAGTGGCGTCGAAAGGTGAAGCTTGACAAGGGATTCAATCTTGTCGCTCTCTGGCTCAAAGAAAAGGCCCGACTCATCGAGGTTGCCATCTGGTTCCAGGGGAATCGCTTCACCGACATCATTAAAGTTGGTAGATTCCGGATGCTCAAACTGGGTGATGCGTGAGTGGGAAATCGAGGAAGATGGAGGGCCATGGAACATACATCTTCTGACAAGTTGGACCAGATAGCGCTGAGAGTATCGTATAAGAATGCAGTGTCCATTCTATAGCTTCTCTTGGAGGAGGTGACATACCTGTCAAAATATCTCGACGCTCCCTCCTTCATGATAAACTTGGGCTTATCCCCAGCCGCACGACCAGTCTGCATCTTCATAGGCACCACCTCTCCCGTCTCAGGGGTACCGTTCCCGCTCCCACTCTCCATGTCCGACTCGGACTCGTCTCCATCCTCACAAGGCTCAATTTTGGCGCCGTACGCCTTGAGCATCTCCTCATACCGCCGCACCCTCGCATGCAGCGTCTCCTTCGGCGGCTTCGTCCTCTTCCTCTTGCCGCGAACGGGCGCCACGAAGCTACACTGTCGCTCCGCCTTGACGCAGTTTATGCAAGGCGCCCGGCGGTCGCATTTGACCTTTCGCTGGCGACAGCTCAGACAGGAGAAGCCCTTGAGGTCGCTCTCAGACGGCGTCGGGGTGTCGGCCATCTCTAATCTGCGATATGTCCGTCAGTTTCCTTTAGCTTCTCTCGGCGTTGAAAAAAAGACAGCCTACTAGACAAGTGCCGAAAAAAATAGAATTTCAGGGACCCAAGGAAGAAAAGGAGGCTGTTCCTGTTTTATGTTTGGTCCAAAGAAGCAGTTCTCTGTGTCTGGCCGCCTCGGGGCTCGGAGGGGAAAATTTGCATTTTCAGCCCCGAGCCGCGAATCAGTTCTAGCGTCGCATGATATAAGAGACGAATGTACACAGAGTCCTTGAAGGCAACAGTTCAAAGTTTCTTCAGGAGTCGATAACTCGCAAATTCAGATTCGAGTACTCTTCTGAAGCATTCTTCTTCAGCTGAAGCAATTCTCGAACTATTATGGCAAACTCAGTGTCAGAAGGAGATGAAAAGCCTCCTGCCAGCATGGCAGACTCCAGCACAGCCAAGGCGGAAGCGCCTCACCAATATCCATCCAATCAGAAGCGAATCCTCATCATGCTGGCTCTCTACATGGCAATCTTTCTGGTAACTCTGGTAAGTCAAACAAGTTCGACTAACACGCCTTCAGCTTCTCATGTCAAGGCCATGATGCTAACACCGTACAGGACCAAAACATCCTCGCAACCGCCATCCCTCGCATCACGGACGAGTTCAACTCCCTCAACGACGTCGGCTGGTATGGCACCGCCTACCTCCTCACCATGTGCAGCTTCCAGCTCATGATGGGAAAGGTCTACAAGTACTACCCGGCCAAGCCCGTCTTCCTCTCTGGCATTATCCTCTTCGAGGTCGGCTCGGCGATTTGCGGTGCGGCTCCAAGTTCAGATGCCTTCATCGTCGGTCGTGCGATCGCAGGACTGGGATCCTCGGGCATGTTCTCCGGGCTCATGGTCATCATGTTCAACATCATCCCGCTGCAGCAGCGGCCGCTGTATCAGGGCTTCTTTGGAGCCGTCTTCGCGGTCGCGTCTGTCATTGGCCCCATCATTGGAGGAACATTCACGGATAAAGTGACGTGGCGATGGTGCTTCTACATCAACCTGCCGATAGGAGGCGTCTCCCTGATCGTAACCTTCCTCATCTTGCATCTACCCAACCAGAAGCTCGACAAAGCAGCGGACGGATGGCTGGCCAAAATCCAGCAGCTCGATCCCATCGGCAACCTCGCCTTCTTCCCGGGCATCGTGTGCTTGGTCCTGGCTCTCCAGTGGGGCGGCACCGAGTATCCCTGGGACAGCGCCCGCATCATCGTCCTCCTGGTCCTCTGCGGCGTCTTTGTCCTCATCTTCATCGGCATCCAGGTGTGGAAGGGAGAAGAGGCTACTCTGCCTCCTCGCGTCATGAAGCAGCGCAGCATTGCGGCAGTGGTCTGGTTCGGCTTCTTCAATGGAGGTAGCATGATGGTCGTCATGTACTATCTTCCCATCTGGTTCCAGGCAATCAAGGGCGTCAGCGCCATCGATTCCGGCATCTCGCTGCTCCCCATGGTTCTCGCGACAGTCTTTGGCTCATTGTCGTCCGGCGTCGTCATCTCCAGAATTGGCTACTACACTCCATTCTTCTATCTCAGCTCCGTCTTGGCAGCCATTGGCGGAGGACTCTTGTCGATGCTTGAGCCTGGGACGGGTCATTCAAAGTGGATTGCGTTCCAGTTCATATTTGGCCTGGGCCTTGGCTTTGGAGCGCAGCAGGCGTTGAACGTTGTCCAGACCGTGCTCGACAGGTCGGACATTGCGACTGGGTCTGCCCTCGTCATGTTCACTCGGTTCCTTGGGTCGGCCATTTTCCTGCCGGTGGCACAGAGCATCTTCCTGAGCACTTTGGTCAAAAAGGTCTCAAACATTCCGACTATCGATCCAACCAAGGTCGTTACTGCTGGCGCGACCGACTTGAAGAATCTCGTTCCCGCAGATGACCTCAAGGTGCTGCTGGTGGACTACAACGATTCCATCATGCCAGTCTTTTATTTGGTGGCAGCAATGTCTTCTGCGACAATACTTGGCAGCGTGTTTGTCGAGTGGAAGAGTCTCAAAAAGCGTGCAGACAAGGACGCCGGTATAACCAAGGAGGGCGGTATAACCGAGGCGGCATGATGAGCTTGCCTCTTGGAGGGATGGAGTTCTCAGTTGCACCGTCATACCAATCATGAGTTACATGCGAGGAATCCCTGTTGTATCAACGGATTCAATGATGAGGTGAATGAGAAGAAAGAATTGAGATGATAGTGAGATGAGGTGAATGAGAAAGGTGAACTGAGATGAAGTTGGAGATGAGATCAGACAAGACAGGTCCATGAAAGGAGGACCTAGTCGGGAAGATCGATTCACTTCTTGATTGCATTAATAGATAGAATAGACGATATGATAATTTTCATATAGAATGAATGAGATACTCCACTTGATTCGCCAAACATCAACGGCTTTTACGGTTCATCTCTTCCGACCAAGGCTCATTCTTCTTTAACCAAGGTTCGTTCCTCCTCTACCTCGGATATGGCATTTCCGATCCTATCTCCGTTAAGGTTTGCGGCCGAAAGCCGTCATTCCCCTCAGCCTTGCTTGATCTCCTGCTAATTTATTACATGAAGCTGGTCATCTCACCGTTCGTCGTTCTCGTCGAGATGGCCTCGCACTTATTTCTCACTTCCGAGACAGCCTCCTTTGACCTACACTTAGCAGTTTCTGAGGCTTTGTAATTGCTGGCCTTAGAGCCACCATTCATGGTCGCGTATACAATACGACTGAACTTGTTTGCGAAGCTTGGATGATGTAACAATGCTGACTGCGAAGTTGGCCGGACCTGCTATATAAACACCGTCACCTCTTGCTGCGTCTCATCGTATCTAGTCCCATCTCACTAATTTGACTCCTGAGTGAGAATCACAATCAGTCTGCTCTCATAATTCTTTGTCCTGATCATTGTCGAAATGACGTTCCAGCCGACGAAGCTTCCGAGCACAACAGTCCCTCCCGCATCTCTCAAACGAGATGACGTCGGAAGAGAGATCCCCGAGCTTCTGACGCTATACGACAAGTTCCCGCACATTATCTACACAAAATCCGACCCCATTTATGAGACGATAAGTTCAGCGTTCAACCTCTCCATCTCTACCCGGCCACTCGTCGTCATTCGTCCTCTCGAGGAAAGCCATGTCCAAGCCACAGTCAAAATCGCCCGGGCGACAGGCATGCCACTGGGGATCCGCTCAGGAGGCTCTGAAATGTCGGCACGGAACTATAGAGGCGTGGATAAAGGTATCATAATCGACATGCGCAGCATGTGCTCCGTCCAGGTGTCTGATGACAGGACGTCTGCGAAGATCGGCGGCGGCACTATCGGAGGTGATTTGGCCGTCGCTCTCTCAGACCAAGGGCTGTTTACACCCATTGGATGGCATCCCAGACTCGGCTATGCGGGATGGTCTTTGGCGGGGGGTTATGGCCTTTATACCTCGGCGTATGGCCTTGGACTTGATCACATTCTCGGCGCTCGCCTTGTCCTCGCTGATGGATCCGCCGTGGATGTCGATAATGACAACCACCCCGATTTGTTCTGGGCGCTGAGAGGAGCCGGAAATGGCATCTGGGGTGTTGTCACGCAGCTCACCATCAAGATCTATCCGGCACCGAAGCTTTTGATTGGCTCCTTACAGATACAAAAGGAAGATTGGCCGGCGGTCCTGGATCGATGGGCCAACGACATTGAGCCCAACCTGCCTCAAGAGATGGCAGGCGATCTCTACTTTAGGAACCCAACCTTGGACAAACCGGAGATGATCATCTTCTTTGCCTGGTGTGCAAAGGAAGGTGATGATCTTCAAAAGGGTTGGGAGTACTTTGACATGATGAAGTCGTTGCCTGGCGCCATGGTCCAGCGGATTGCAGAATGTGAGTTGCCCATACCCCAACATATACACCTTCATTAGGGATACTTACTGACAAGGAAACATTCAGCCGACTTTGCTTCCTACATCTTGTCTGAGTTGACTATCCAGCCAGCATCTTTCCAAACTCGAGGAGTCATCGCCAAAGGCATGACCGACAAGATAGCGCAAGTCATTGTCAACAACTGGAAAGATCCGAGCATCTACATGGGCATTCCCTGCCATTTCATCCACGGAATGGCCACCAAGCCAGATCCGACCGCTTGTTTCCCGCTACGGTACCGTCACAGGATCTTTCCAATCTCTGCTCGCCACGCGGAGCTGCCGAGGACAGCGGAGAAGGATGCGCATGTGGCGGAAATGTGTGCGCGCGTGGTCGAGGAGCTCAGGGCGACGGGCGATTGCTACGTCGGAGCTGCATACGAGAACTTGCTGCCGCCGATTGATACCGACCTGGAGGCTACCTTTGGCCGGGAGGCGCTGGATAAGCTGAGGGCTTTGAAGAAGAAGTATGATCCTGATAACTTCTTCTCGAGGGGCTATCCAGTCCTGTTGCCTGAATAGCACTGTCTACTACTCACAAAAGTGAGGCCAAGTAGGGTGAGATGTCGGTTAGTAACATAAGCGGATTCGGACTGCTCAATCTCTACACGATAGACACTCCTCATGAAGTGTCACATCTTAATGCCGGATTTGAGATCAACAAGGAAAGGTTCAAGACTGTACTTGCAATGCCATGACGTTTGATGTTCATCTTCTCTCTTGACTTGTCCTCAATGATGGCCTCTATCGCAGGGTAGGTAGGCAGCGGTTCAGATATCAGCTGGTTCAACCAAGCGCTGCCGCAAAATTTCCACTACTGGTGACTATCTTCTCCAAGGAGCATCTATATGTCTCTGTGGGCGTGTACTAATGAGTAGCAATGTAAATATGGCTTGCTCCGATCGAGTTGACCGTCCATATCTGCCAGTTATGAGAAGCTCGTGATGAGGGGCATGTCACAGTCATTTGCTCAGCCGGAGTACTAAAGGTACCGCAAGAGGAAACAAATAACTGTTTTTATATGCAGTTAGTTGCGGAAAGTCGGAGTTCTCTCAGGCCTGGCTTCTCGGCTGCTCGCCAAACCAGAAGATAGCATTTCTAATACAACACCATAAGCCTATCAACACCGCGTCAATCCTAAGGTGTGTGTATGGCGTCATATCACGACATTCGAACCCGGTTCCTCGCAAAGGCAGGCCGACGGTATTGGACGTCGCCCAAACGTGATACTTTCAATGATACCCCGGACATTGAATTTTGTGTTGTTCTTTCTCTTGGTGTTCAATGAATTTTATATGATGCTGCGATAATGACATATGGCTGAGATATACCTGAACACCGCCTCGGCATATTGAGGCTCCACGCAATGTTCAACCAAACCCTTGAAGATTAGTATATACATCTTAACAGAGCGACCTATAGACTTTCCGTAAGGACAATACCACATAGAAGACGAATTTTGCAAGCCAGATACTGTAACTTCCCTCAAGTTGTGATATCGCCCCCCACGTTTTGCCTCTCCCGTACGGCGAATTCGGGCTCATGATCATCCCCAATCTATGGCGCAATGCGCCCTCACGTTCAGCAAACTGCGGGGAGATGCAGACGACAGCGGCTTGAAAGGCGTTGAGCAGAGATAAGGTGCCATCGGCCTTTTCGCTGCAGCACGCAATCATGGTCTATAATTGAGGACATCAAGGATGCTCGATTGACATAAAAGTGCGATGATCCGGTATTCGAAATGGCCATCTTGTGGTGCCAATCATCAAGAAGAGACTCATCACGCCTTTTGACGCTGCTGGGCGAGGCCAGCTTAGGAAGACGTGCCTCAATCTGTTTTCCCTTTTCTCAACTGCCATCCATAATGGCGGCAGACAGCAAAGCGACCAACATCTCCATCACCACCGAGGAGCTGCCAAGCAGTGTCCATGACTCCGCGTCTAGCGACAGACAGCACCTGAGGGATCACTCAGGTTCTGAAGAAGGCGGATACAATGAGGAAAAGAACCCATTCCGAGACTCAGCCGTTGCCCAGCACTGGACCGAGGTCTACGAGAAGTCGCAATACGAGTGTCGGCATGTCTTTGATCCAACATTGACATGGACCGAGGAAGAGGAGAAACGCCTCATCAGAAAGCTCGATTGGCGAGTGTGCTTGTGGGCTGTAAGTCATATCCTTGGCTCATGGTTGCCATCACGTATACTAATGGCCATCTCCACGACTTTTAGTGTGTCATGTTCTTTGGTCTTCAGGTCGACCGAGGTAACCTTGCTCAGGCAGTATCGGATAACATGCTGGATGACTTGGGCCTCACCACCAATGGTAGATACCAGATACCCCCTGCACACCGCAGACCGGAGTCGAAGACTTTACTGACACGATCAAAGACTACAACTACGGGAACAGCGTTTTCAGAATATCATTTCTCGTTGCCGAACTCCCCTCGCAGCTCGTCTCGAAAATGGTCGGTCCCGATCGATGGATCCCCGTACAGATGGTCCTGTGGTCGGTTGTTGCTGTATCGCAGTGTGCATTGACTGGCCGCACAAGCTTTCTCTGTACACGCAGTCTCTTAGGTCTTCTGGAGGTTGGTCAATCTCTGCTGCGGAACACGACGTCTACACAAAGCTGACGCGTCTTTAGGGAGGATTTATTCCCGACATTGTGCTGTGGCTGTCGTACTTTTACACGTCTCGGGAGCTACCCGTCCGGCTGAGCTACTTTTGGACTTCCCTCTCCGTCACTGGAATTGTCACCTCGCTTCTTGCCTTTGCCCTGCTTCACCTGCGCGGTGTTAATGGCTGGGCTGGCTGGCGGTGGCTGTTTCTCGTCGAGGGCTTGATAACCCTTGTAGTTGGCCTCGCATCATTCTTCCTCATGCCCGCCTCTGCTGTCCAAACAAAGACCTGGTTTCGCCCTAAGGGATGGTTTACAGACCGCGAGGTAGCCATCGTCGTCAACAGAGTCTTGAGGGACGACCCTTCCAAAGGCGACATGCACAACCGACAGGCCATTACGCCGAAGCGCCTGTGGGAGACGCTCAAGGATTTTGATCTCTGGCCGCTCTACATACTCGGCTTGGTCATCTATATCCCTTCCAGTCCGCCTGCGACATACATCACACTCACCTTGAGAAAGATTGGCTTCGATCCGTTCACCACGAATTTGCTGACAATCCCTTCCGTAAGCTCTCCGAAAGCATGTTAATACGTCAATAGTTGCTAACGAATCCATCAGAACGTCTTTCACATCATCAACCTCGTCCTCATCACTCGACTTTCGGAATGGCTGAACGAGCGGACCCTGGTATCCATGATACAAGTCCTTTGGACACTCCCCTGTGTCATTGCTCTTCGCTGGTGGCCTGGTGTCATGGTCGATCAATGGGGCACCTACGCCCTCGTCACCGTCTTGACATCCTATCCATACTGCCGTATGTTCATAGCCACCGAACGTGCTTGCGATGCCGTTTACTCACAAACTGACAGATGCTATCTTGGTTGGCTGGACATCCAAAAACTCCAACAATGTCGGCACACGTTCGGTATCCGCCGCAATCTATAACGCAAGTGACCGACTCCCCTGCTTTGAAACTTCATTTGCTGACTCTCTTTCAGATGTGCGTTCAACTCGGCAGTGTCGTCTCAGCATACATCTACGTCGACGATGACGCTCCGCTCTATCATCGGGGCAACTTCAACCTCTTCATCATCAATGTCCTCTCTATCGTCCTCTTCATCCTTACCAAGGTCTATTACATCTGGCGGAACAAGCAACGGGACAAGCTCTGGAATGCACTGACTGAGGATGAAAAGAAGGCGTACACTGCGAATACCAAAGTGCAGGGCAGTGCGCGGCTGGACTTTAGGTTCGCACATTAGCATGGACAGCGGCAAACTTGCGATCTGAACTTTTACATATAGGGGATAAAGTGTATTGATATTTGATGCCTTAGAAACATTGAAACATTGCGTCTGATATTTCGCCAAGTGCCAAGCTGTCTCGCCATGTGTTGGCCGGACTGTAGAACAGCCATCGTATTCCTGCATTGTCCAAGGCTGGGTAAGTAACGGGCTGTACCGTCAGGCTCCATGCTGGGCGTAGAGCGATGTTTGTTTATTCAAGCTCCATGGACGACCTTAGGAGTGAGAGTTCGAGCCCTCAAGCGCCGGCCGCAAACACATATAGCCCCTAGAAGCGTGGAGGCTTGTCAGTGACATCGCCCACTGCTACAGTTCAAGACTTGAGACAAGACTACTATACCTGGCCAGTGAAAACAGGTCCATTATCTTTTCACTGAAGGATTGTTGCGGACTGCCCTTGAAGCAATAGCGATCTTCTGTGTCGCATTCCGCCGCAATCTTGCGTAATGCATCGCTCACTTGACGCATTGCGTACCGCCCGCTCGGCAATGGGACCAACATATGATTTTCAATGAGCGCTAGAAAATCATGCATAGCAAATGAGCAGTGTTCGTTCCGGTGAAGCATCCGAATCCACTACTGCGACTCAGTTAGGTCTCCAAGAAGTGGGCGTAACTGAGCTCACCTGTCTGACAGATTGTTTAACCTTGGGCTTTCCAGCAAAATAGTAGAAGAATTTATCGTCCAAATCTCCAACCTTGCCCTCCTCCTTTGTCCTCAATGCTTGGAAACTATCCAACATTTCCCCAGTCGGAGGGCTGAAGCTTTCCTCGCGAATTGCACGGTAACCCATCAGATACCAGGTAACGAATTCTAAGTAGACGCATCCCAGCGTCCATACATCGTAGCTCTGATCGATGCGTACCTTCGATGCCTGCATAACTTCGGGCGGCCGATACGTTCTCGAAAAGTTCACCCGATTCGCCTCGGTGTAGTGAATAGTATCCGTGGAGTGGAAACGCATCAAGGTAAAGTCTGCAACAACCAAGTAACACCGGCCAGAGCCAGGTTCGCCAAAATAGAGTATGTTCTCGGGCTTGATGTCGCCATGTCGGCCTAGCATTCCCGCCCGAGCTTCGTCTGACAGCCTCTTGGTGTTGCCATGGACTTGACTCAACGCATCCGAGATCTCGAAGCATTGTTTGATGAGCCACCTCGCATGGCATTCCGACTCGGGGTTGCTCACAGTTCTCTCCCAAAACTCAGCGAGGTTCCCCTCTGCCAGTGGAAAGACAAGGTAGTGTTTGCCACCTCTACTGTAGGATAATAGCAATTTGACGAGATTCTTGTGTCCGTTTTCTTCATTGCTAAATCGCATGAGGGCATCTCTTTCTTGCTCGAAATCGTGATCCTGGGCTTGAACTTTGAACCTCTTCAAAGCCAACGGACGGCTTTGATAACCGAAACTCTGGATGCTATGAGAGACTATTCAAACCATTTCGAAGCCAAAAGGGGCCTTACCGAACCTATTTCCCAGATTTGATGATGTGGATGTATCTTGATTTGGGCAATCTCTCCATGCGCCCCGCTCCTTTTCCACTCCAGCTTCTCCAAAAAGGGCATCCGTAGTTTCTTGCTCCATTCAAAATGCTTCATCTGTCTGAAGTCAAATACAGGAGCAATAACCATATACTGCTTGTCGCAGAAGGTATCAATCTCGTGAAAGCTCCAGTTGCGGAAGAGTTCGGCCTCATGGTCAAGCCGTAACGGCAACTTATCGTCTCTTATGCCAAGCTCGAGGAATCGGGTGATATACTCGACCTTTTCTATCATGACAAGAATTGCGAGTATTTTAACACTTGGCTCGCATCCCATTCCTAGTATGTTTGAGCTTAGTTCTTCTGACCTCTCCCTGTCACAATTCAAGACATCCACTAGTAACTCCGTTATTGACTCAGAGGACAAGATGGAGGCCAGGTCTCCGAGCGGTAGAAAACGCTTGTGTGATTCCCCCTCCTTGGGTAATAGTTTCGACTGAAGCAGATCACTCAGATTCTTCTTCCATGGCACGGTTATTTTGTCCTGTATTGTTAGTAGTGAAGTTTCCACCCTCTGTGGCTCTGAAGAGCTCGCTTGATCCTATTCATCGTAGAAACATTAGATAAATGTATGTATGTAGAACTCGGACGTGAATGAATGTAACCTCATAAGTGGAGCTCGACGAGTCCTTCGAATTTGGGGACATTGTGTTTGAGAGTCGTCGCCGAGCTACCTATGAAAGGTAGTTGGGCAGTGTGTCAGCTTCAAAGCCCTGTGATTTACTCCCGTCAGTCACACAATATGGCAGACGAGCCCCTGAGGCTTGGCAACTACGGATAATCAAGAGCTAGATATAGTTGTTATCTGGTTGCCTATGCTCAGAAGGCGTGAAGGCGTCCAGACGCCTTTTTCTTTCTACGACTTGCGAGAATTTTGGAAGATAGTAACAATCCTCCGCTCAACACCATCAGGCGAGGCGAAGCTATACTCGACTTGGCTCATATTCAGCCACCAACCCCCCAAAGCCTTCCGTCGGCTGGGAGACTGAGACAAGGCGATGCATGAGTTGTTATGAGTGCGCAACCATTAGCACCTATGACCTCGAAACCTCGAAACGAAGATCGCTGCTTCTGTAGCCTCAAAACTGCCAGGTCCCCACTAAAAAGGTTGCAAGATATGCAGGATCTCGGTGATGGAGCGTCAAGCTGGGTCAACAAAGAGCCTCGTCTCTCAGCTGAACATGGTAGTTCCTCAGCGGCGTTTCTTCCCTTGAAATCGCGCGCGCATTGCTGCCTTGCTTGACAGGGATGCGATTTGTCCAGGCGGCAAGGCAGACAAGGGACAGTGGTCGCCACAAAAAAATTGCGCTTACAGGAAGAGAAAGATGTATTCAACGAATGGCAGAGTCTGGCTTTTATCCAGTACTTGGGCCTCATACGGCTGACACGGAGCTGCAGCTCATTTGTCCCCTGTGCCCCATGCCTGACTCTTAGGCGCAAAGCTACGTGGCATTGCATCTCTTGTTTGTGAGGAGCCTCATCCCCGCTACGAAATACTAGTCTGGGTAGGTTTACCGAGATCAGGGGAGCCTTTTCCTTCTTCTTCATCAACAGTTGGGTTCTCACATAGACCACATCATAAGGTTCAGTTTTCGAGGTGAAGTCGAGAAATACTACCTCAACTACTGACGAGTGAAAGCTTCTCGTCCTTTTACCTGGGACTTGAGCAAGATGGGCGACTCCAACACTATCGTTCGCTACGAAGACATTTACAGGAAATGCGTTAATCACCCAGACGGAGGAGAAGAGAATGCCAAGGAATGCAGTTTCTTCCTCCCACAGGATGAAGCCGAATCGCTGGTCGTCAAGGACAGGGTCACCGCAACATTGGTGGAGAAGCTCAACATCTCTGCAAACGATGTCGAGAAATTAGCGGATTACGTCGTTACATCCGCAAAGAAAGTGTTTCTCACGCTCGTATACTCGGAAACGATCAAACACATCAATGAATTGCAAAGCGCCGGCTTCAAGGATGAACATCTTCCTATGAGCGTTACTACAAATGCCACAGACGCCCCCGCGGGACATGAAGTGCGCAGTCTGCCTCTGAAGGGTCGAGAGACTCCCAGCTTTTCTCCGGAGGCCTTCGCAAACTGGAAACTTCGCGAAATTCATGAGTTTTGCCGCCAGCAATGGATTTTCCTATGTCCCGTTTTCGACGAAGCCAAATTCATCTACTGGTTCCCCAAGGCACAGCGGCTACCGTTCATGCCTGCGGAGGGGATTGGCAAGGACGCAGGGCATTTCGGCGTTGTCCAGAAGCTCAGGATCCATCCCGCACATTATCAGCAGGGATCAAGCGTGTGTTTCGTCAGCGAACTTCACCTCAGAATACGTCGCTAATGGAGTCCAGTCGAATGAGAGTACCGTCCGAGCCGATGACAAGCCTGTCGAGGTCGCTGTGAAGCTCCTGCTTCAGGGCGGCCGGCCAGCGGATATGGAGAAATTTTACGCAAGAGAAAGGGATACATTGCAGAAGATGAACGAGCTCAACAACAAACATTTGATCAAGGCCATCGCGACATACGAGAAGGTAGAGCAGATGCACTTCCTATTTCCGTGGGCCGATGGGGGCAATCTTGCGGAGCTGTTTCAAACGGACCAGAGGAGGCTTGACGAAACACAAGCGAATTGGGTGCTGACCCAGATCATTGGGCTCTCACACGGCATCAGCGAACTCAACAGCAGCAAGTTTCGCCATGGCGACATCAAACCATCCAACATCCTCTGTTTCGGCACCGGTGCCGGGGCATCAGCTGCCTGCAGACTTGTCATTGCCGACGTTGGACTTGCAAAGTTTCACGCAGAATACACTCGGAACCGGAACAAAACTACAACGACCAGGCACGGCAGTATGACATACGAGCCCCCCGAGGTGTTTCCAAAATCAGGGGGCGCCATCCTCTCCACAAAGTGCTACGACACATGGTCCCTAGGATGCGTCTTTCTAGAGCTCGTAATATGGCTTCTCTACGGCCGTGACAAGCTCAACGCCTTCTACAAAGAACTCAACGAAGACCCTCACAATTGCAGGTTCTGGAAGGAGGCTTCCTTGCTGGGCCAGCAGAAACATCCAGCTGTTTCGAGATGGATCAAACGACTAAAATTCGATCTTCGGCATGCGTCGGCGTTCCGCGACTTGGTTAAGATTATTGACAGAAGTATGTTGGTCAGGATAGGTAAACGAAAGTCTTCCAAGGAGTTGCATCAGGAGCTTCTGAAGATTCACGACAAAGTTTCACGTAATCCAAAATATCTCTATGGCCCTGATATTCAGAAGCTGGCCTCGCGGAAAGAACCAGCATCCGGCGCACCGATCGATCAAGGCGTCATCAAAAACCTCTCAATCCAAGTAAGTTACGTTTACTGCCGAGGAAGCACGTGCAGCGTACTATTAGCTGACTGAATTGCTCTAGTATGTGAGCAAGCAGAGAGCCAAAAGCCAATTAATCCTCCAGCGGCTGCTAACAAAGGCTCGCTCGGTACTTGGAGAATGTTTGTAAAATCCCAAACCTCATAAGTTACGCGCTTCTAACTTTGTGCAGCCTGTGAGTTCTACCCATAGAAGCGAAACACTCCAATACCGACATACCGAGGATGCTTTGACTAACACACGCCAGCGCACCAGTAGGCTTTATGACAGATGGCGAAATGCAGCAGAGAACGATTGGGCGTTATCTTCTATACGCAGAGTAGGCTGGCCATCACTTAGGCCGTCAAACCGTACATCTCAAACGTGTCAATCTTACAACATGTATGACTTTGACTCTTCATTCTCAGGCTTGCAATCTATCATGAACCACGTAGGTTGTGGCTCTGATGATTGTTCCCTATGTCACCTCTTGCGCGTCTGTCACGCAAAAGCCAAGCTAAGCTCCGGAAAACCGGTAATCTTCGTCGTCGATGAGCCTTCCCACGTCCTTCGCAATGCTTTGGATGACCGCGCCATTATCTCTATCTACTCAGATCCAGGTTGGCGACCCCAGTACTTGATGTTACATCGTTGAGCTAACATGGATGTGATATGCGTCCCCCTAGCATCCCGGTTCGCTCCACCATACGCACAAGTTGGGCTCCCTGTTCTTCCGAGTGCTGGTAGCACCCAGCAATTCAAGCTTCTCAATGAATGGGTCAAGCGATGCGATAAATCCCATGATTGTCTGTCTCATAAGAATGGCATAGATGAAAGTGTCAAGATGCCTACAAGGCTGATCAAGATTGGGTTTCGTCGTCTGCGCCTTGTCGAAACAAGCAATGGCACCAGCGGGAAGTATGTCGCTTTAAGCCACTGTTGGGGGAGCCTCACGAAGGAGCAGAAGTTTTGCACGTACCAGAGCAACATTGAGGCCCTAAAGAAAGAGATCCCATACAAGTCGCTTCCCAAATCATTCCAAGACGCGGTCAGAGTCACGCGTGCCCTACGCGTCCCCTATCTTTGGATAGATTCCATTTGTATCATTCAAGAGGATGAGGAAGACTGGAAATCAGAAGCATCGAAGATGGAACAAGTCTTTAGCTCTGCATACTGCACGATTGCCGCAAGTTCTGCCACTTCTTCTCTGGATGGATTTCTTG
Organism: Trichoderma sp. PF4103; assembly: GCA_023628735.1. Classification (NCBI taxonomy): domain Eukaryota; kingdom Fungi; phylum Ascomycota; class Sordariomycetes; order Hypocreales; family Hypocreaceae; genus Trichoderma; species Trichoderma sp. PF4103. The sequence goes on along the minus strand of JAMAKC010000063.1, from coordinate 58,629 downwards.
GGGAACGACTGCCGAGGGCGTGCGCCACCATTCAGACGTCTCGTGGTCCGCTATACCTTGCGGAAGCAATTGATGATTTCCATAAACACGTCGAGAACAGTGTTCTTAGCACAAGGGGGTGGGTGTTACAAGAGCGAGCGCTCTCCCGACGCACCATTTACTTCACGTCAACCCAAGTCTATTGGGAGTGTGGTGAAGGCATCGTCTGTGAGACGTTTGCCACGCTACAAAAGTAAGGACACGAAAAACCTTCATTTATTGTCGGCTCTGGGATCCGTTGCTAATTTTCTGCCGCAGTCCACATTCTCGATTCATCGGCGACTCTCATTTTCCCGCATCTGGCCTCAAATACTACAAGGATGAACGCATACGACTCATTCAGCACCTATATGAGGTCTACAGCAAGCTCCAGCTTACAAAAGCGACTGATCGCCCGAGGGCGATTTTAGGACTCCAAAATCGACTCGCGTACACGTTTGGATCACGAGCTGATTACGGGGTCCATTGGAACTACCCAGAGAGAACCCTACTCTGGCAAGCTGAGAGCCCTGGTAGCCTGTCTCGCATATCGTACCAGGAACAAGATGCTGTCCCTTCTTGGTCCTGGATGGCGTATACCGGCGCGATCACGTTTGCGAACATACCTTTTAAGGAGGTTGATTGGATGGCGAATCCCCAGATACCTTTTGGGCCCGGAGATCACCAGGAGGAGTGGGACGGCCTGCTACGTGCTCAAACAAGGCCCCTACGCATCGACGAGAACCAACTCATTGATAGAATGGTTCTTGACTCATGCGATTACATCTTCAACCCATCATGGCAGTGCATTGTAGTCGGGACCAGCAGGATGAGAATGAAAGATGACGATTTCATCCATTACGTCCTGTTGGTGCGTCCATCTTCAGGCGCAGCTCAAACTTACGAAAGAGTTGGCATAGCTTCCCTTTTGGCCTCTCACATTTCTCCAGAGACTCAGGATATCTTTCTTGGATGACACGCGACTTTTGGCATTTGCTTTTTGCTTGAATGAGATGGTGTTTTCACTTTTGTTCATATGAAGAATACAACCCAGATGGACCTAGCTTAACAACCCGTTGGCATCACCTTTACTCGAACACCACGTTGTTTGTTGTATGCACGACTGATGAGCAAGTTGATTGCCTAATCCCAGGTCGAGTTAAAAGTCTAATAGTAATCGTGAATTCGCTTGGCTGACAGATCGATGCGCACCACCTTTGGAATCTCAAGTGTTTTGGCAACTTTTCCCGAGCCCAACCAGATATTGCGGTGGGTCTATTGCTATTCACATAGTCCAGAACAAGGGAACGTCGGACTGAGTGAGGCGTACGGACAAGGATCGTTGTCGTATTATTCATCTGCATCATCTCTCCGTTACTGACGGATTATGATTGGTAATACTGGAACGCTGTATGGCGCGCCGCAGTTGTGCAACGTCGACCACGCCGGGAGATGTCATGAACGCGAGCGAGCCACCCGGAAGAAGTTGAACAACGATATAATAGAGGGTTGCGCCTGCCAAGTCATTCGACGACAGGCCATCTCCCCCAGTTGTAGCCGAGCCTTTCACTACGATGCGTTTCGATATTCTTTCTTCGCTTGTCGTGTCTGCTACCGGCGCCTCGGCGCTTGCAAACGGCCACTCGAATGAGAACTACAAGTTGAGGCCCTTCACGCTCAATCTCGACAGCCGAGTGCCTCGAATGCTCGATTTGATCCGGAATACGCAACTTCCCGATGCTCCTGAATACCCCGGCCTCTCGCCAGATGCTGGAATCCCCCTGAGCACCCTAAAGTCGCTGCGTACGGAATGGCTGACGGACTTTAGCTGGGAGAAAGAGCAAGCAGCCATTAACAGGTTGATCAACTCTGTTTGTCATACTGAGCAGAGGAAGTCTAACATTGATCTAGATATCCCCAGTTTACTGCAGAAATCGAAGGCCTGAAAGTCCACTTTGTACACCAAAAGACAAACGCACCAGATGCCATTCCTCTTATTTTGTTTCATGGCTGGCCGGGTTCATTCTTGGAGTTCCTCCCTCTAGTCAAAGACCTTACCAGCGAGGCAAAGACACCAGCTGGAAAATCAGTCTCATTTGATGTGATCATTCCCAATCTTCCAGGATATGGACCATCGACAGCGCCTCCGGCCAATTGGTCAACCGCAGACACGGCCAGAATCATGAATACTCTCATGACAGATGTCCTCGGATACAAGGCATATGCTGCTCATGGGACCGATTGGGGCTGCTCAGTTGCGTATCACCTCTACAGCTCATACAACAGCACTGTGCGTGCGGCTCAGCTGGTGTTTTTGCCGTTCTTCCCGTACACACCCGATCAGCTGTCCGATGCCGGCATTGCACTGGACGAGCTCGAGCAGTTCGAAGAGGGGAGTTTCATGGAGTGGTATACCACTGGGCAAGCTTACTTTCATGAACAGACAACCAAGGAAAGCAAACCCAGCATCTGTCTCGAAGGAGAACCCAGAATTGACACTCGATCTAGCCCAACACCATTGGACTGGCCCTATACGACAACCCAGTTGGTCAACTCGCCTGGATTGGCGAAAAGTTTCTCAACTGTGAGTAGCGTCGGAATGCATGTGGTCCATGCCTCCTAACTTTGTCAAATTGCAGGGTCCGATCCTCGAGCTGGTACTGGTCCCTCGGTTTTGACGCACAATGAGATCCTGACGGCCGTCTCGCTGTACTACCTCACCAAGTCGTTCAACTCGGCAGGCTTCATCTACTACCAGAATCAGAACGGATTCGCCACGGAATACACCAGAGCGCAGACGGATGCGCCATTGCTCTTCAGCTCGTTCAAGCACAACGTCGCATTCTGGCCGCCTGCGCTGGTGAAGAAAACTGGCAATTTGGTCGTCTACAATAGTGAGTGTTACTCCCGAACTAGTCGATAAGCCGTCGCTGACAGTATAGACCACGATTTTGGTGGACACTTTCCCTCGCTGGATAATCCTCCAGCAATGATTGCCGATCTTCGACAAATCGCCGACCATTGGAAGTAGTAGTAGGAAGTTGTGAAGCCACCTTCGAAGACACAGCCTCCTGCTGAGCTTGCTCCAATCCTCTGTGAGATACGCGTATTGCGTGAAGCCAAGAAAACATCGAGATATCCATCTAAGAAGATGCCTGTTGATAGGATCATAGATTGCTTGAACCATTCGCTTATTCCCCTTTGTGCCACATTGCGTGTATGTAAACGCGTAAACGCAGTAAAGTGCGAGATTGGACCAGGTACCCGGCCATGGTACAGCCACAGCCCGTCTGAAGGATTCGGATCGTCAGTGAGCCCCAAACGGCTCGTCCAATCAAGTCATGACGCGGCGAAGAGAAACGCCTTGACAACGCAGCAGTGCCGCATCCGACCGTAAATAGCTAGGCTGCTGCTCGTTCTCGTTTATGATGCCGCTGTCAGCGGATACATGTAACCCCCCTTCGCCGCCCTCGTCATCGTTCAAGCACCTCGCTTGATGTTGCATCAGAGACAGACAGCAGTTTTCCACTGCAGAAAAGAGAATGACTAAGACAACGCTGCCACTGGTGGGAGGCCGCGAAGAGGTATCACAGCAGACGCACACGCAGACGCAGATGCAGACCCAGACCCAGCCGCCACGCAAGAAGCACGCGAAGCTATTCCACAAGAAGAGTCGGACTGGCTGCCAACGATGTCGAAGCCGTCGTGTCAAGGTATGTCGGCCCTCCACTAGTGGACTGTCTAACTGGATTCGCGTTGCCGACATTGGAGCAGTGTGATGAAGCCAGGCCGATCTGCAGCAACTGCACGCGACTGGACCTCGAGTGCGGCTATGGGCCCCCCTCGACCACCCCAACCAGCGAGGGCGATATCGTCAGAATCCCGGCTGCATTGAGCGTCGAGAACAACCTGGTTGATTCACATGGCGTCCTTCACCTTCCCGAAACAGAGGCTCGTCGGAAGCTCGAGCTCGAGCTCTTCCACCACTACATGACAGAAACTGCCCCAACACTCGGCACGGAGAAATCCGCTCAAGAATTCATAGGCCCAGCCCTATGCCGCGCGGCACTGCGATCCGATGCCGTCCTCTACGGACTATGCATGCTCTCGGCACTTCACAAGGCGTACACGTCCAATTTCAGCGAGCCGCAGCACATGCAGCATCATTCGACGTACCTCAACCTCGCCCTTCAGTCCCATCACAAGCACGTGGCTCGCCTTGATACCGACAATGTGGATGATTCCTGCATGGTTTCCAGTACGCTTCGTGTGTATGCCTATGTACAGCTACAGCGGCGGGACCTTAAGCCGTACACGCTGCCTATAGAGTGGCTGCGCATGTCTAACACTAGCACTGTTGTCTTTCGTAAAGCCCTCGCCTTGATCGAAAAGAACCCCGACTCTCTTAGCGGCAAGTTGACGCTCGAGATATCTCATCATTTGGACGAGAAGCGGAGACTGGAGCACTCTGACGAGTTGCTACACCTCCTACGGCACCAAGAGCCTCACGAGCTGGAAGAAGAATGGGGTGACGAAGTCTATCACGTCTACAGACGCACGCTAAGCTGCTTCGGCTGGGTCTGGAAGCACAGATTCGACAGACATCCGCCCCCCGGCATGTCGCGGAGAATACATCTTTTCCCCATGATAGTGGACGCCCAATTTGTGGATTACGTGGCGCAGAGGCGGCCACGAGCGCTGGTGATTCTTGCGCATTATTTCACGCTTCTGGCGCTTCACCGCGACTTTTGGTATGTCGGAGATGCTGGGTTTCGTGAGGTGAGGGCGATTGCAGCCGAGGTGCCGCTTGCGTGGCAGGGCATGTTGAGTCAGCCGTTGGAGATACTGCAGGATCCTTCTTTGTTGTGCAAAATCCCAAAGAGCACCTAGATAGAGGCTGATGAGAGGTAGTTGAGGCAGAGCAATAGACCATGTTCACCCACGGAAGGCTTGCATCCGGCCGGATCCCACAGCAGTGCGGCTACAGGGAACAGCTTCGCGTAGCTGAGCTGTGGATCCTGGATCTGTCTGATGCAGGGATTGTAAGACTTTAGTGTGCTGTCTTCGTCGTTGAGATCTGCCGTCGTTCTCGTTCACCCCCCCGGTTGACTGCAACGGCGTGCATCCTTCGCCCGACTAGCGGGTCCTGAAATCCCCTGATGGCATCACAGACGTAAAAAGGTTGACATCGAGTTCGATATGACTGAGATAGTTGTATATATAGTTGGGATACCGTCCATGTGTTTCCAACTACCATTGCCACAACTCGGGCTGCATCGACAACCTTCAACGCTATCAAACTCGCAACAATGACCACCGACGGTCTGTCAGCGGCTAAACTGGCCCTCTACCTCATCCTCATCCAACCCGCGCTTTTCTGTCTCTGGAAACACGGGAGGACTGGATTCCTAGGCTGGTTTTTTGTTCAGATCTTCTGCATTCTTCGCATCGCCACCGGCGGCATTGGCCTCCACGGGAACGCAAAAGGCGAGGCTGCCCTGATCCTCAGCAGCATTGGACTTTCTCCTTTACTTCTGGGCATTTCAGGCATTCTATACGAGGGGTCAGTCCAGATCTCGAACCCACTTTGAGGACACTTGTTAACCTTTGACACAGTCGCCGCGCTGTGAATCCCCGTCTTGACCGAAAACGAGACATTACCCTCGAACTCGGCTACCACACCATCGTCAACCTCGGCATGGTACTGATCATCGTCGCTATTGTCAAAATCATGAAGGGCGATCTAGAGCCCAAGTATAAGGCTCTGCTCTACCTCGGCCTGGCAGTCTCATGTGTCTCTTGGGGGCTGGTCACGCTCTGGGCAGTGTGGTCATATCTTATGGCCCGCGAAAACTCTTCGTACGCCAGCATGCAGACCGTCGATAACGGCAAGATTGTACGTCTCCCCAGCGCGCTCAAACGGCTCCATATTGTCTAATGCAACTCCCAGCTGATCAAGGGCGTCTTCGTGGCCCTCCCGTTTGTCGCGATTCGCCTTGCGTACGGTGTCGTGTCCCTGCACCTGCAAGTAACGCACCCGAGTTCCGGATTTCTGACCTCCGAGGCTGTTCAAGTCTGCCTCAGCTTCTTACCCGAGCTTATTTGCATCACCATTCTGGTTTTCGTCGGTGTCGTCACGCGCTCATTGCGGTCGGACTTGAAGAAGAGGGAGCAGGAGACAATCGGACTTGTCTCTGATCAAGAAAACGTGCTACAACAACAAACGGAGTATAAGTGAGTGCGCAGTTCCAATGTGGAATACTTCGAGCCGGATCCTGTTTTCATCAAATATCGAGGGAATCCCGAAGAGAGTCCGGCAGGGGAAGTGGGAATACGTACACCCCCGGTGGTGATGTCTCAGATTTCGTTATGAGTTTGTCTTTTGTACCTGTAGACGTCCACGGGCATGTCGAATAGATTCATTGATTAGTTGCACGTAAATGTGAGCCGCCTTTGTGATCAATGCACGTCGTGTTGATGTCGTAATGTCCCTCGTTCAATATATGGGAGGAATCGGGATGTGGAGGAGTTCGGGATTTGGTCTCAGAGCGGCAATTGTCAATCGGCATCGGACACAGACGTCGCACAACCGGCTCATACTACACCAATGACCAAGTCTTTGACTTGGGCCATCAACACCAACACCAGCGTCACCCAGGCATTCGCTTTTGGGGATAAAATTCTGCGAAAGCTTGTGCCGATATGCGGCAGCAGTGCGTATCGAGCGGCTCATAGGGCATGCTGTGATGCGAACCGAGACAGACCGACTGATGAGCAAGAAGGGAACGGAGGAGGTCTGTCGATCTAGGAGATTAAGAATGGTGACTGCCCTTGGGACATTTGTTTGGACTGAAAATGTGGTCATTAGCAGCGAGAGAGCGTCATGAGGAGTTCAGTAGGATGTCAGCAAGCCAGAAGAACGTCGACACGGTGATCTTCGGGTTGCCTGGTAGGCCATCCTCTTGCTGCATTCCGAAAACCCAACGGAAACGTGCGGCGGTGACTTGCCGGCGACAGGCGTTTATGTTTGAACGCGCGCAATACGCAGGTGTCTTTCTGCGCACAGAGAACAGCGGACTGCTGATTACCCTTTCTCGTCGAGCTGGGCGATGATGAGGGGCATTCGACCGAAGGAGACAGAAAGAAATCGCCAAGGCGCCTGATGCTGCATTGCAAGCTTGGAGGCGAGATCGAGGAGTTTCGCCGGTTCCCGGAGCCGGCGTTCTTCGCAGTGGCGTGCGACAGGTGCTGTATATAAACTCGACGTCTCGATGGGAGTCTATGTTGCTGATGCACGGAGGTAGAACAAGTCCAGGTATGTTGGGCAAAAAGAAGAATGGTGGACGAAGGTGAAGATGAAGGTCTGCCAGGCGTAACAAGATGTGGGCAAGTTGGGGGAATGCCCGCAGTGACGTGTGTGCCCCGAGCGTAGCGGCGGGCTACAGGCGCTCAAGCCACTAACTGCCCTGTCAGATCGAGTCGGGTAGATGCACCCCGGATAACGATCCACGTCCGTCGGGTGTCATCCAATCTCACCTTTGGGTAAGGTGAGTTCCACCATGCCATCTCTACGGTGTGTGTTTGAGTTGAACAAATCTTCATTTCCATCACTCTCAAAGGCTTACAAGCGTAGCTTACGCCAAATGCTCCCTCAAGATTTGTGACTTTATTCGCCGTGACTTGCCCGACCATGCTCATATTTCCCGGATTCCATATTTTATCGCTATCGTTATCATACCGACAACTTTTGAGCCTAGGGACGAGGGCTGCGGCAGGAATGACGCACGCTACCTACGTTACATGTGGTAGGCAAGGTGTGCTCCGCGATAATCTCTGCCGGCCAGCTCGACAGAAAGTTGCGTGGCCGCCGAACTTTGTCCTCCCATCAACCACCTGACTGCCGCACCGGTTCATGGGTCCTGCGGCTATCTCTTTCTCCCCTTTTCAATCAGCCATCGATCTATCGTTCCACCCACGAGACGTGTTGAAAGCCATGTCCACCGAGCGATAACCAGCAGCGGGCGACTCTGCTTGTTGCTTCACGGGCCTTGCTTCCAAAGCTGGTAAAATAGCAACAATATGCGTCCAAAGTCCACCGAGCATTCAACTCCCGAAGAATCCCAGCCAACATTGCCCTGCACCTTTCGCAGTCATTTTGAGCAATTTCTTACGGCACCTCCAAAGGCACGATCTTGACGGCGTCATATATCCCGTCGCAGCACTTTTGGGCTGACAGCGACCGAGTCGGAAGGTTGGTCTTCCATGTGTGTACACATTACGATCGACATCTGTTGAAGCTTGCTAATGTTGACTGCGAACCCATCTTCCATTCGGCCGTCGACAACTTTTGCCTCACCGCGCCAGCCATGACCTATGAGCAATCCTCATCGCCGCGACTCAGCATCTCTTACTCTCAATAGCCTGCCAAAGTGGCGATCGACAGCAACGACTGATTGACAGACGGGCTTCCGCCTAGTGCACAAGAGGGTAAGGGGGCCCTGGTCATGGTGATGCCTACGGACTTCAACGAAACACTGATGGAGGAAGCAGCACACTCAGTGGAAATCCTAGGTTCACTGAGAAATGGCATCCGGCTGTCGTCAGATGTCCCCCGGTGATGCTAGCGGGTTTTAGGTGTCTTTCAGAGAGGTACCTATTTCTACGATTAAATGACGGGCAAAGCCCGCTTCCTTGATGTGTTCTAGGGAGCCCCGATAGCTCTGGACATACCTTTTCACCTTGCGTACATGGTGAGCTTCGTTGATATGGTTGTGGCATATGCTAGCTTCGCCGTTTTCTCTCGACCTCGCGTACGTCGGCTCCCTCAGTACAGTCAAACATACACGGTTGAAAAGCAACATCATCACGAGGCTGCCGTGGATATACGATGCTGCATTGGAATGGGTCGACAATATCCATAGCTTCCGTTGCTATCTTTGGGCCATGGAAATACTGCTGTCTTTCCCTCTGCCGTATGACGCCTCTCCGTCGATTCAGCGTCCGCCTGCCTCCGGTCCCCTCTGCATGATGACCAAGCTCGGCAATGCCTTTCGTTCTGTATACTTTTCAAAAACTCCCTATAATATCAGATCAAATGTATGACCGAGTGTGGCATTGCCAGTCCGGCGCGTCTCCGGTGACTACTCTAGCGACGCTAGATACCAGGATCCTTTTGGTGCCACCTGTTCGACTAGTATATCCACAGCCAAATCATCAACCATAAAGGTCCACGTCATGTTGTTGTTGACGAACTGTGCGCAACCTCCCGGCGTCGGCTCGCATCACTAACAACGATGGACACAGATAAGTTCGAGATGAACGCCACCAGATGGTAGTTCAGCCTCATTCCTACATAAGGAATGGCGTAACAATTAAGCATAAATGAGCAATCATTTTGTTCGAAGACAATTCTTAGGCTCTTCATCCGCCACATCTCCCGCCGCATTCCCTTTTCACTAACGAGCATATCACCAAGACACCATGATATCCTGAGTCCTCTGCATCCAGACACGATACACCCGATACCCAAAATGTCTGGACAGGTGTCTCATCTAATCCTCTCCCTCTTAGCCCTCGCATCAATCGCCAATTCTCAAAGCAACAAGCCGTTGCGATGGGTGCAATGCAATCCTCCAAGTCCATACCCAACGTACAATGCGCCAAACACCTGGTGACTTATGACAGGCAGTCGGATTTGAGTCAGTGCACGGCAATGAGCGCGATGCGCGTCAACTCGCGCGCCGAAAAGCCAAAGGGCACAATCTTCCTTCCCTCGGGTCCAAGCCGCTCCGGCATCAGACTCCTTGAGCAGTATCCCGGAGACAACTCGTCACCTGCGATGGAACTACTCGACGAGTATCACATCATGGGCTTAGATGTCCGTGGTATCTCGGAACACTCACCTATTATATGTAACGCAACCCGATGAAACAAACGCGTGCAGAGCATGGTTGAAAACGTGACACAGTACAACAGAATGTGGCACCACTGGAGACACATCGCAGAGGAGTGCAGGGAGATGACTGGGGAGCTGCTTTTCCATCACATGGCCACATTCATAATCGGCCAGGACATTGAGAACGTCCGCTAGAACGATTGGGAGCTTCCGCCCAAGAAGCGCAAAACGAAACTGATCGGCCTCTCCGGGGGCGCGCAGATCGGCCTCGCCTACGTCGAAAAGATTTCTGCGTACATGGGCAACATTGTGTTAGACGGCATCACCGATCACACGCAGGGCCCGATCAACACCGTCATGACGGAATTCGCGGCGTTTGAGACGACTCTGAAGCACTTTTTCAAGTGGTGCAAAGCTGAATCTTGTTGCGCATTGCACGATCAGCCAGATCTCGAGCTGTTCTTCACGCAGCTTGCTGCCAAAGCGGAGATCAAAGCCATTCCGGCACCCAGGTGCAGGCAAGACGCTGGCAAGAGATCATGCCGACCCAACGTCAGTCTGGAGGAGATGATGTTGAGCGTGCAGAGACATCTGGCTCCAGGGCCACCCGGATGGCCGTTGCTTGCAGAGAGCTTGTTGGAGGCATCTCGAGGCGATGGAGTGTGGATTGGAGAGGAACGCAGTGCGCAATGTTGGTTATGGACGGCCCGCTGGATGCTGAAACGGGAAAACGCAAATGCATGCAGATTAAGGGAATCAACACCGAGACAATCTGAAGCAATATTGAAGGGGATTGTCGTTTTCTTCTAAGCAGCTTCTTGAGCTTGAAGTTGCTACATACTGCAGGGTATTTGGAATTTACCTGGGGTACAGTGTACAGAACAGGAAGTACAGCCCGGAGAGAGGAGCAACGCTAACCCGTGCCTGCTTCAACTTGTAGAAGTACTTGCAGCGAAGTTCCTTCTCCGTGCGATATGACGTTAAGGAGGGCGCAACTTGCGGCTTCCCTCAAATCTTTTTGAACGTCTTCCCCCACACATTTCATCATCGCTTCTCGAACCACTCCTGCTTCAAACTTGTTCGTCATTCATGTTACCTATTTCTCTGCCATCTATCCTGAAATTTGCATACTGGAAACGACGGTTTGTTCCTGAAGCATTCACGCCATCCTACCTTCGCCTGCTTCGCTGACCCCCAGTCTCAATCACAGGTTGACCGTCTTTGCCCTCACGCTACCGACAGAGTCCCCGTCAACCTGATATCCCGACTGCTCGCTCCCACACTGATGCCAAACGATCCCGATGGCACCACCCATTTCTGTGACGTGGTGTCCCAGTAGCTGAGATCTCGTCGTCGGATGTTGAACGTCGCTGTTCCGCTCTGGCCTGGGGTGAGGTTCAGCTTGGCAAAGCCTCGTAGCTGCTTTGGAGGGGTCCTGGGAGCTGAAGGCGGGTAGGTGATGTATAGCTGAGCGACCTCGGCACCAGTGACTTGACCGGAGTTTGCGATGTCAACAGTGACCGTCGCGACATTCTGGAATAAGTCACTCGGGCCTCCAGGCACGACCGCTCCAGTCGCTGGACCAGATTTGGCAGTCGACAAGACGGACAGGCGTGAGTAGTTGAACTTGGTGTAAGCTGTCGTGTCACAGTCATTCGTCAGTCAGTGTGTCTAACGGTTGGTGCAGGTCAGCAAACTTACACAGGCCAAAGCCAAACTCGTACCGCGGCGTGATGTTCGCGTCGTCAAAGTGCTTATAGTCGATAAACAGCCCCTCGCTGAAACTGTCGCTGCCGCCGGAAACAATACGAGTGTTGTAGTCATTGGGGCTCTTTGCGATGGTGTACACCAGCTTGCCAGAGGGGCTGACGTCTCCCCACAGCACGTCGACGAGCGCATTGCCGCTCTCCTGCGAAGGTAGGCCGGCCCAGACGACGGCCTTGACTTGCGGAAGAGCTAGAATTTGCTCCAGTATGATGGCGCCAACCGAGTGGACAACGACGATGACATTGCTGTTGGCACCGGCCACGGCCTGGACCAGAGCGTTGCCGTTGTGCCACGGATCGAGATTGTTACGATCACCCGCGTTGCCCTCCACGGTGATGTAGCCCTCACCTGAATCGGCGGTAATGAAGACAATTGCGACGTCCTTTCCTCTTGCTGCGGATGCGCCTGATGAGGTGTCGTCAGTGTTGCTCAAGGTAACCTGGGCACCCTGCGAAGATGCTCTGGTATTGATGGCATCGTACGGCGCGACAAAGTACGGATAGTTGACGGCGCCGGAACCCCAGCCCATACCCAAGGCGCCGTTGTTGCAGCCCTTGTCACTGCACGATGGCGAGTTACTGGCGTGATTGCCAATCACTGCGGCAGATCCGATGACGGCAATACTCGCCGGCTTCTTCAACGGCAGGACGTTGGCGTCGTTCTTAAGCAGAACGATGCCATCCCTGGCAACCGCCCTGACGTTGGTCTTGTGGTTCCCTTGAACGTTCCTGTTGATGTCGAACGACGGATAGCCTGCCTGATCTTGACCTGTCAGATACCACGCGGCGAGAATGCGAGTCACCATATCGTCGACTCTGCTCGTGGGAACTTGGTTGCCGTTCACTGCGTTGGTAAGGGCCGGGCCCCAGAGCCTGTTGTTACCGTTGAAGTCGGTGCCCGGCATCGACATGTCAAGCCCAGCATTCGCGCTCTGAACGGTTGTGTGCTGTGCGTTCCAGTCCGTCATGACATAGCCCGGGAACCCCAGCTGATCTTTCAGCACGGTTTGCAGCGTGTACTGATCTTCGCAGGCCCAGGTGGTATTGACCTTGTTGTACGAGCACATAACGGAAGCGACATTGGCCTGAACTGCATCGGCAAATGGCCAAGTGTACAGCTCATGGAGAGTTCGGTCATTTGGGTTGCTGGAAATCGTGTCTCGGCTGAGCTCCTGCTCGTTGAGGATATAATGCTTTGCTGTCGCCTGCACGCCTACCGACTGGATGCCGTTGATGGTCTGACCCATGGCTATGCCAGTCAGATAGGGATCGACACCGAAGCCCTCCCAGTTGCGACCGCCCTGTGGCGTCTTTCCAAGAGGCCCAGCCACGGGACCAAGTATGACATGGATTCCCGAGGCCTTTACCTCCTCACCGATGAACTGTCCACGTTCGCGGATCAAATTGATATCCCACGTCGAGGCCGCTTGGATGCCAGGCGTAAAAGCTGTGCTGCCTGTCGAGTATCGAACACCGAGCGGCCCATCCTGGAGGCATAGCGATGGATAGCTGATTGCGGAGGCTGGGGATGTATTCCCAACACAAGGGCCACCGTTCCAACCGACACCGCTCACGATACCAACCTTGTCCTGGAGACTCAGCTTTGCCAACGCGGCCTTAGCTTTGTCGTACGCGGTTCCCCATTGAGTTCCTGCAGGAGGAACAGCTGCCTCAGCCGGGGCCCTCGATGTCGAGCTACCTTGATTCAACCTTCAGCATGGTGCTTTGAGGATACACTTACGTCCTGATGTCGGGTTCGCTATACTGACTGTCTGCCGCAGCAAAGGGCGCAGTGGCAAGTGCCAGCGCAGCTGCTGTTCGGTAATGCATTTCGAATTGGACTCAACAAAATGCTATTGACCAAGACTGGTGGAAGGACCTCAACAAAGCAGAGCCTTGTCCACAATTTATATAATCCGCCAGGGTGGCGTTACTGATTGAAGCAGTTGGGACTCTGCCCCTCGACTTCCTCTTGGTCAAGCGCAAATCACCCGAATAACGTTACAGAAACTCTCGAGCTCGGCAGCATTGCGGCCAAATCCCATCGTCGCACTCCTACCCACACGGAGATATACCCTTTGAGGCCGTGGGCGATCTTTCCAACGACCAAGCGGTAGCGCGGACTGGCCCTCTGTCGCCACGGCATAACGGACTATTGACCTGGGCTTCCAGGAAAGGCTACATGTTCACTTGACTGTGGCCAGCTGGCGAATGTGAGCGTTCGCAGAATGCAGCCATGATCTGGTTCAGTAACCTTACTGCACCGATGGGGTGTCGTTGCGGAATCTCCTGCACTGCCGCCGGCTGTTGCGAGGCCGTGGGGTAGGAACCGATGCCGAATGTTGTTTTCCGCTTTCTTGCTTGGGATTCTCCGATAGCATTCATGACAGCATCCACCGCCAATTCGATGCAGGTCATATACCCGGCAGTGGCCTATTGTGCGCTGCCGATCACTGGTGCAGAGTATATGATGCGATCCTGGGGAAACCTCACGCGGGAAAGTGTCATTTCCGGGACAAGGGCACCAACACGGAACGAGAAGGTGGTCCAACACTGGATGTAACAGCAAGCTACATTCAGAACCACAGGTCGACAAGAAGCCAGCCAAGTGTCTTGGCCTCCATTCTTCCAAGAAGCCATTGGGATTGCCATTACGGCACACATTCGCTGGCTGTGAATTGGCCAATGGCGAAGAACAGTAGGGTCGTAGGCGTCGAATAGCCGCGTCTGCGAATTTGGATAAAAGGTAGAGTGTGTATTAGCATGATGAGCTGTGATTAGCATGAGGAACCGTGATCAGCATAAACCCCCAGCGGATTGACTCCTCCTATTTGAGCCACTTCAGGATGCGCGGCCATCGCTAATGGAACTCGAGCACATAAGCTTTTACATAAGGTATGGTTATGGCTTGCATCTACGCGCCGTCAATGGTGACGGGTGGTCGGTCGACTTTCCCGTAGCCCATGTGAGTGAGCTGTGGCGTCGTCAAGTTGCGCCACAGACCTTTCTTTGCCTTGCTTTTGCAGCCTGGGGGATGTTTCCATGCCTAGTATCGCCAATGCGCAAACAACAGTCGATTCAAGAAAATCTGGCGCAATGACAAAACTGTTGCACAAAGGTAGAAATACGGCGTTTTGCTATTCCATCATTAACTACTCTACCGTTCCGTCATAACAACATCATTAATACACTTATGCGTCAGGAGTAGCATCCTTGATCTGTTGCTCCTCCAGTGGCCAGTTTTCAATCGTCACCTCTTCTCCCACTAACTCAAACTCAAGCTTGACCGACTCGTCGGTGTTCAAGGCTAGCTCATACTTGCCGGGGTATACGATCCGGTTCCCGTAAGAGTCGACGCGGGCGAGAGCACTGACAGGGATCGGGATGCTGAGCTTGGAAGAGTGACCAGGCTTGATGTCGGCAAGTCGGTCGAACCCGACGAGCCACTTGTTCGGGTACGGAGCTGGGCCAGCGTTGCTTGTGCGAACAAACAGCATAGCCGTGTACGGGGACTCGGTCTTGCCCGAGTTCTTGATGTTGGCCTCGAAGGTGAAGACGGGAATCTGCTCGCTGTAAGTGTATCCGGGGTGAGGAGCAGAGAGGATCGAGGAGGTGTTGAACTTGAGGCTCTTTGGGTGGCTGGCCAGCGTCTCCTTGAAGGTGGTGTAGAAGAGACCACTGCCAAAGTCATAGACGGGCTTGCCGGTGTACCAGATGTAAGTCTGTCCAGGGTTTGACTTCCCATCGGGGCGGAGGTTCATATCGTTCTGGGGGAACTGGTGAACATACTCCGCCGGGTACTGAGTGGTGATCAGTCGGCCGGCAGGAGCACGCTTGCCAGACAGAATGTCGAAGAGGGCAACGCCTCCCGACTGGCCGGGATATCCGCCCCAGACAAGGGAGTTGACCTTCTTGTTGCTCTTGAGCGAGGATGAATCCACCTGACCACCGCCCATTTGCAGGACGACAAGCGGTTTGCCGACCTCGCTGAGCTGCTTGATGAGGTCGAGCTGATTGCCGGGCCAAGCAATGTCGGTGCGGTCAGCGCCCTCCTGTTCGATGGTGTTGTCGATTCCACCGAGGTAAATAATGGCATCCGACTTCTTAGCGGCAGCGATGGCCTTGGCGAAGCCGGCGGTGCTGTTGCCGGCGATCTCTGTGCCGAGCTCAAAGTTGACATGATAGCCAGCCTTCTTGGCGGCTTCTAGAGGGCTGATGAGGTATGGGGCAGGACCGAAGTAGTTGCCCTGCATTTGGGTGGTGGCATTGGCCCACGGTCCGATCAGAGCAATGCTGCGCACCTTCTTGGACAGAGGCAGAGTGCCATCATTCTTGAGCAAAACGATGCCCTCGACAGCGGCCTCGTATGAGATGTTCCAGGCATCAGTCTTGACGACATCCTTCCAGCCGAGCGAGCGGTACTGGTTCTTCTTGTCAAAGTACCCGAGACGGACGAGGTTGGCGTACAGACGGGTGACGGACCGCTCGATCTCGCCGCGGGTGACTTCGCCGGCCACAAAGGACTCGTTGAGGTGCCATGGGTAGGTCTGGCCGCAGTCAATATCGGTACCGGCTCGCAGCGAGCTGGCAGCGGCAGACGACTGGTTGCTGGCGTAGTCATGAGGGTTGAACACGTTGTAGACGGCATCGCAATCGGACGAGACGTATCCCCACTCGGGGAAGCCCCAGCTCTCTCGCAGAAGAGTCTGCAGGAAAAAGCTGTTGGCGCAGCTGGGCACACCGTTGACGGAGTTGTATGAGCACATCAAGCTGCGTGACTTTGCGTAACGAGCCGCGGCGAGGAACTGGGGAGTGTAGTACTCGGAGAGGTCCTGCTGGGTGATGATGGCGTCGAAGCCGAGACGGGACTGGTTATTCCAGTTCTCGAGATCGTATCCGGCAAAGTGCTTCACCGTGGCGGCAACCTTGAGTTGCTCAGGGTCGACGCCGCCTTGGATGCCCGTGATGTACTCATAGGTATAGGCGGAGCTGAGGAAAAAGGCGTCCTCCCCAGGCGTCTCTTGGCCACGGCCCCAGAGAGGGCTTCGGAAGCCATTGACATTTGGCGCATAGACGTCGAGACCATAACGGCCGCTGTTGCTGAATGCTCGCGCTTGGGTCGAAATGATGTCGGCAATCTGGTGGATCAATGTGCGGTTGAGGGCTGCCGTTGTGAGGATGGGCATGGGGAACGAGGTCGCCCATTCAAACTGGCCGCCCTTGGTGGCGAAGTTGGCACGATCCAAGCCGTGCAGAGCCTCGTTCCAGACTTGGTAGTTTGGAAGACCCAGACGAGGCACTCCGGGGCCCGAGTTCTGCGTGTTGAGAATCAGCTCCTCGAGGGTGAAGAGCGAGATGAGGGCCTGGGCTCGCTCGACATAACCGGCAGACGAGTCGCAGACGAGGTTGTTCTTCAGGGGGCCATGTTCGCAGTCGGGGAACGAGAGCGTGAGCGTGGCAACCGTCTCGGGGTAGAGATCAGGCTGGCCCTGAGAAGAGTAGTTGGCGTATGTTTGATTGTTTTGCGCCAGGGCCCTGGGCAGGAGAGCCGACAGAGCGGCGAGAAGAGCTGCGTTGTGCACCATTGCGTCCGGCTGTCCTTCAATGGCTCACGAACTTCCTTGCCTCTCTCTCTCTGTTGCCTTCCTCCATCTTGCCTCCGGGGAAGCTCGATATTTAACCTGGACGGTATTGCGATGACGATGTTACATCCTCCCCCATGCTTCATTTCCAACTCCAGCTTGTTACCCCATACGTACCCCATACGGAACGAAAATGCTACCCCGGCTTCCTGGTGTGGTCCGACCTGCATCACGACTCCACAGACGCCAAATCCCCCACCCCCAGCAGGTTTCTCCGGCATCTCAAGATATTTAGCCTGAATAACGGGCGGACACCAATCGCCAGCCGCTGCCTCCGTCACTGACAGGGCTGGTCCCTGGTGTATTCCTCTGATTATTCCCTATTCACTGCATTTAGCTTGGGTTTTAGTATATGATCTAGATGACAGCGGATACTGCCGACTAGTTCGAGCAGACACAGACGTTGACGCAAATCTGTGATGAATAGCCGGTCTCGGACCTTGGGTTTTTTTTTATTTCTTTCTCCCCTTGTTTTCTCATTTAGCCAATACTCCCGACAGCAACACGATTGCATCTCGTTCTCGCCGGCTAAGTAGGCAAAAGCGGGGGTGAGTTGCTACAGACTGCTACCTTGTGGAGAGGCAAGCATCGGGGCGCTGTGAGGAGAGGGGACCCTGGTGAAAGTGAGGAGTAAAGCAGAAGTTCTTTGATGAATTGGTGGAGGTATTTGCATGGGAACTTTGGGAACGAAGGAGTTGGACTTCTCCAACCGAGGTCGCAATAACTGGAGGAGGAGGTGGCGAAGGACGCTCAGTATTGAGACTATTCCAAGATCCTGTGAGACTATCGGTGCAAGACATCTACGATTCAAGATGTCAGCAGAAGACAATGCAAGCTCGGGTCAGGATCGAAGAGATATGAGCTCTTACACTGCAATGGAGGTACATATAACGGCCACATCACCAGTCTGAGGCCGTCTCGCTCGACAGGAACAGCTCAATCGGAATCAAGGTCTCCAAACTGGTGGAGAAACAACGTGCCAGAGTATCATACAATGCACCCTTCTTGCTTTACCCCAAGAGACATACCTAGCTGGTAGCATTCCGAGGGAGGAAACGACGATCAGACTGAGTTCTGTAGCTGTGGATGCATAGTTTAGCGGGAGAGCTGAAGTCGAGCTTCGAGCGTGATGCTATCCCGGTGTTCCCCGGTCTCCTGGTTGCTGCATACTCCGAGCATCCAGACTACGAATTGCATCTCACGAGCTGACCTGCATTCACTGCAAGGGTAGGCCTGCAAAGTACAGAGTCGACGTTGCCGGGCTTGACAGACAAGCAAGCAAATAGCCATCCTTTCGTTCATTTGCTGGCTAAAGTACTTCTTGTTGTTATACCAAGGCGGAACAATTCTCATCGCCGTCCGAAAGTTGGATTCCCAAAGTTCCCCAGAAATCCTTGATCCTGTTCTACTACCTAATCTAAGGGATGTTGAGCAAAGCAGACACCATTCCATTGTGTCTAGACCATCCGCTGGAGCCCCCTTTTCTCCATGTTTCCGTGCCCTCTAGAGCATCCAACAATTGCGCCTCCCTTTGGCGGAGACACGTCTGTGGTTACCTGATGGTCCGTATGGGGCTACGCGGAGGATGTACTTCCGGGATAATGTCTGGATAATAACAATAACGGCTTTTCCATACCCCATGCACTCGAGCAAAACAAGGTCAAGCACGTAATTCATTACTAAGCGATCTTTTGTGTCTCCTTGCACCAGGCTTCCGATTGCCTGAACGAGACAGACATACGGAGACTAGCCCCCATGTCCGTTTGCTTGATAATGGATCCAGGAACCCACTCATAGAGAGGGCGGATCGGTGGCTTGGCGCTCCCCGCCGGGCCGAATGGTGATGCCTTTCCGGATTCGTGCAAGATCTGGGGAGAGGCCGGCTGAATTGTTCCTGACCTTGTCCTAGTGTTCACTAGGTGTAAGGTAGGGCGAAATCAGGGAACGGGCAACGTCATTTGAGGTGATTGGTTGAGCTACGGTGTGAAATTGCGAGTCAATGTCGATTTGGGCGGTGGGATGAGTTCAACGATGCCTAGCTGAACTGGAAAGCTGAAAGTACAAGGTATCGGATGTTAGACCTGGAATTTTGCGTTTGCTTCCGTTCATCTAGAGGCGGCTACTCGGGCTTCGAATGTGGGCTTATTAGCCGGGCTAAATGAGGATTTCCGAGGACGAGTTTCGCTGGGACATCCTACATTCTGCGGTTGCCTTATGGTAGGTGCTTGTTTTCCTTCATCAATACTCTGACTTACGCACCTTGACTGCAGGCACGTACCTTGGGCCTTGATATACCCTCAGAACATCGTGTAGAATCGGCATCGGCTGCCAGTGCACGCTCGCTGAAAGTACTTGTCTCCTGTTGTTCATGCCCAGATATCTAACCCGCGTTGTTGCCTGCCAGGGGCTGAATGAAGTGCATCAGTACGAGCTTGCATATCGGCCTCGGTGACTTCCTCTGCAAAACATTAGAATCCAATGGTCCAATAGCATGGCTGTCGTACTTCTACGGGCTCTTCTGAGGGGGCGCTCTCAGATATCAGGGGAATTAGTTGTGTTAATGCGATGGATGTGCATTACGCTCAACCGCCATGGACAAAAGGTCAAACTCTGCTCTACCGCAACAGAGTTTCGACACGGCCAAGATGAATCTCGGCCCTTCATGATGGTCAAAATATCTTCTGTAAGTAAGCTGAACTCTGGTTCAACAAACATCCGACGCAATTCGTCTGGTCTATTGCTTGGCCTCCGAGATATGGCTAGTGCAACCAGAGGCTCGTTTGAGATCCACAACAGCAAGCTCACATGCGGCTGACTTTCGTACATACATCCTCTTCTCCAAATGATTACCTTAGTGTAGTGACACTACCCTCCCAGATCTCAAACATGCAACCTTATCGACTAGAGTGCAGATTTGCCTGCCATTGGGCTCCGAGAGCGACACTGGCGGCTCTCAAGCGAACCAGTCTGTTGGACAAGGTTTTTATTGGCCGATGGATACACCCGAACTAGATCGCGTGACAGCACATCGTCGATGTGTGTGTTTGCCAGAAACGTGTCCGTTCTGTTGGGTTTTGGAGCGAACATTGTGATGCCAGCGCTGCTCGACGGCATAACCGCTTCTGATATGCGCAATTCACAGCCTGCTGCGATCTCGAAGGTAGCCCACGGAAAGTGCCCTTCTAGGGGATGACTCTGAAAGCTGGAAGTATGTGACACGTGGTGAATCTCCTTGGTTGTTCTGCCATCAGGCTTATGTCCAATTTAGGGAGGAGATTGCGCATATCAACGAAAGCATGCTGCGCACAATTACCTCGACAAGGTAAGGGCATGCAATGAGATGTTAAGCTAGGTACACGCAGTGACTCGGAAAACGTCAAAGCTAGGAGAGGAGACAAAGTCAGAGCGTCGGCGTGGAATGGCGTGCGCTACATACGTGTCCTCACGAATTATGGTGACTACATGTGCCATGCTGCGGACAACTGGCCTGATGATTATGAAACGATTGCGCATCAATTCATCAAATTCTTCTAGTCACCATTCACTAGAAACCTACGCCGGGTCCGAAGGAAATAACAGCTGGTATTGGGCCGCCGCGATGCCCCACGAGATGTGCTCAAAGCACTCGCGCTCCGAAACGTGACTCTACGAGGTGCATTGCACCGCTCTCCCGACGCTTTCCACACCAACACCCAACCGTTTCAACGATTCAAATTGTTGACTCAGTATAAACAGCAGCACTTCAGTTATCAATGAAATGTACATGTCACCGGACGTTGAATGCGTGGTCCCTGGAAGCAAATTTTGCTTACCTAACACAGCACTTTACTTCATCTTCACTTGCCCTGCTCAGGCACTCCTCTTCAAGCTCCTTCCCAAGTTGTCCAGTCGCCTTTCGTCATCTGGCCTTTATTCCTCCCTCCCATCTCATCATTTCTTTGGCAGTTTTTTGTTTCCTTCATTCAGAAATACTTGACGAAACAATCGCACGGGGGAAAGCGAAAAAATCTCCATCGCCTCGACGTCATCCCAGTTTCTGCGCGCGCTCTTTGTGATATCGGCGCTGGCTATGCGACCCAGACCTTCGAGAATCGCCCTCGAGCCTTCTGCTTCAATCAAACCAGAGATTTGATACTCGACGTCTCGCGCACGGCTCGACAAAAGCGGTTCTCATGCTTCGCCTCTCCATCGTCGACTCCCATCGCCGCGACCGAGGCTTGAAGCCGCAGGAGAAGTCACAACCCTTCACTCTACGCAATGGCATCAACTGATACACGAGCAGTCTTTGACCAAGTTGACCGCAAGCAGCCCAACAATCTCTTCAGCTGCGAACATGGCTGCTTCAGCCCTGGGGTCGGTCAATAGAGGATGTCAATGCTCGTTTCTCAGCGATTGATGGAGTTGGCCGTATTGCGGTGCATCGGACTATGACTTCTTTTGCATCACATTGCAGAGCCCTTCTAATTGTCCAATGCCCCTGCAGTCGGCCTGTCAACAGAAAAGTATGACTCTCGACAGAGCACATCCCTGAGGCGTTGATCTGGCCCATTCTCTTGTGACAGATGTCAGAGAGGGTCTGCCGACTGACCCAAGCAAGCGACGCTCGGATACATCGTCGACAACTTCCACTTCATGCCAGCTTCGTCGTTTGCGATTTCACATAGGTCTCCAGATGCTCCCACGTCGATGCGCGAGGCACGCACGTCCAACCATAGACGTAAGGTCTAACGCTGGTATGTTGGACCGGTCAGCTACGCCCATGGCATCATGTACAAAAGAGGTCGAGCAATGAAGAGGTCAAACTTTACCATCCATGGCAGTAGCCTCACGGGGATACCAGGTATGTCTCATGTTGGGCATTGTAACCGTTACTCAGTGTTTCCACCCTTGTCAGAGGATGTGTCGTTGGTGAAGAGTCAATGATGTGTCAAGATACATTACAGGTGCGGCACAAAAATAGCGATATGCGTGCATCCTTCTGTTTGCGACCAGTCGTGCGGCACATCACCTGCTGTCTAGCTGGTCACAGAATCCACATTCTCGAGGCCATCACCAGCAATGCCGTAGGAAAGGTCATACCAGACTCCGAGTGATCAATCACAGTTACCGAGACCATGTTACAGAAGGTATGAACAAGTGCACCTCCACCAGCGGCTCCCGATTGCATGGACAGCATTGGAGATGGTTCAAGGTGGCCTTTCGTGATGCGCAGGACCATCAGATATATCCCGGGTGAGCGATGCATGGGTCCGATTGATTCTGGAGGCGATACCTCTTTGGATACACAGAGGATACATGCGTGCATGTCGGCTGCAGAAGCCTGTTACATATGTCAGTCAGTCGTCCCTGTCGCGCAAGCGGACACTTTGAAGGCAATCGCTCACATAGTGCGTCTGACCAGGTTCTTCAGGTTATCAACCCCATGTCCAATTGATCCCCGGGGAAGGCGTTCGACTTTGGAAATGCAGACGCCGCTTGTCCGTCTCGCATGTAACGGGATACGTTGTCCCCAAGGAAGCCGTGTTCTCCAGATTTCTTGAAGGATTGCGGTAATGAGCGAAGAACTATTCCCACGCTTTCTTAGAGCCCGGTCATTTCGTAGCGACGGATGTTCGGCGCCGAGTTCGCCAAGGACGGCCCCTGAGCCGGTTGATGAGTTCCCTATGGCACAAATCGTCACAGATTTTCCTAGCTGCCTGTAGCACGCTTCACCGAGACTCAGAGTCTACTCTGGCGCCCTTCCATGGAGTGCACTCTTAACGGGCTCTCAGATGGCTCTAGAAGGCGCCTGAATAGCCGTGTCTATTTCAGCTGCCGCAGGTACTATGTACATCGTCGTCCAGATCAACATCCCGCGACTCAGCCGTTGCCAGATTCCGGACAATGTCAGTCTGAGCTTCAGGCGTTTGAACATCGTGCTGGCACGCATGCCGGTCTTATTTGTGCGATGGGATAACAGATGTCACCAAAGCATAATAGGACCACGCAATTTGAACAGGCGAATCATTCGATATGGTGCCTGAACATCACAGGTGCAGCCAATGGGAAGGCAGCTAATACAGGCAGGCCAGAACAGGAAATCCAGCTCCCCAGAAAGTCAAAGGAGAGGATTGACAGAACCAAAGTCTAAGTGCACCCATTCTAGAGCTTTCTGCAAATCTGAAGGTTCACAGCCGGCTTCTAGGAATACTCCATAGGGGTTATGAAGGCATACATAAGAGGATATAGAATAAGCAGCATATCCATTCCCTACGAAAATTGAAGATTCCGTACAGTTGCAACAACAAAACAAGCCCACGCCGCCAAATCTACAGTCAGAGTCCTCAAACTATGAATCTTTAACCACCCATCCAAATCATTTGTGCTCTGCCCATTCGAGCTATCCTCGATGATGGCTTGTACTTTCGGCGCAACGGCCGGTACAAAGGCGAGATGGCTAGCAGCCAAAGCCATCCCAGCCGTATACCAGCGCAGAGAACCATTCGCCCAATGCGAATCGTGGTTGACGAAACAAGTGACGAAAGAGGACGACAGCGTCAAGGAGATCAGGACGAGGACGCGGGGGAGGCCGCCGCGGAACAAGTAGCGAAAGTACGTCGGCAGCAGGTCATTGCTCTTGGCGCGGAGCTCGGGCTTGTTGAAGATGTGTAGGAAGAAGTGCTGATCCCAAGCGAACCACAGAGAGCAGGTAGATGTGATGAGAGGGACAGCGCGCAGAGCTGCCACGGGGTCGAAGAAGGCTCTCGAGGCCATCTTTGAGGCAATTGTAGCTGATCTGGAAAATCTAGTGGGTGTTTCTAGAGATGAATAGGAGACGAAGACGGTGCGTGATTTGGAGCATCGATCGAATGATGTTGACGTGCCATTCCATCACGTGATAAAACCGCCGACGGGGTGTTTCCACGCGGACACGACACCGCATACATGGAAGAGCTGTTGCTGGACCCATTGAAGGATGAGGTTTTACATAATAAGTCCGGTGCCCGACCTCCTACCTATAGGTGGTAGTAGGTAGTGATCGCGATCTCATGTCTTCCGCTTCCGTATATCCGATTCCGATTGTGTGTACCTGTAACCTTCTCGGCAACTTCTTTACCCAATCATCTCCGGTCGTACAACAGGGCTGCACGACTGAACCCAACATGTTCAGTTTCCAACTGACAGCTGATATCAGATGGTTGCCTCAGGATGCGCGGCTACACCTTCATCCTGACGTTGTCCTAAGTAGACCTTACCTAAGGTAGGGACTGTGAGCATTGAGGCTGTGCCAGTGCTGAGGCTCTCACTCATTTCCGACGCTGAAGGCGCTTTTGATTCGACGAGAATTGCTGCCGCGTCCCTTGGAGTCGCAGGCTTTTGCCTTTCCGGCGATGACTCCAGGAGAAAGGCTTGCACTTTGCTGAGGTACTGGCAACGGTCTCTATGAATCGAGAAAGGCTCCCTCCCCCACGGCTCCCAGGGCCAGGTCTTCGGTTTCGACAGGATCGACGGGCCCTGCTGAGAAGTTGGGTGTTTCGATGGCAAAGCTTCAAAAAAAAAAAAAAAAATTGCGCGAGAAGGGCGAGATTGAGCAGAATCCTCTTCCAAAGTGGTTACAGGAAGTTCAGCTGCGGCAGCGTGCATCGTGGTTCTTCCGGACATTGCTGTGGTGGAGGTAGATGATGTCGACTTTGCAGTCGGCTTGGATTTGGAGCGCGACGATGAGCGCTGGTTTGATGTCACTGAGGACTGTCATTTTGGCGGCCGTTCTTAAACAATTACCGTAGATTTGCTATCTCGCCCGTTGTTATCGTCGTCGTGTGAGGACACGGAAACGAGGTCTCGGCCACATTCCGTGAGATGATCTTGAAATTATAGACGGGAGAAGTCGTGACAAGGACAAGATTCAGCAAGCAAAGAAATAAGCGGCCAATTGGACAATGTTCTACACAGGTAGGAAATCCACGACTACAGCTGATAATATATGGAATGTTGAAAAAAAAGGTAGAAATGCTTCAACCATTGGGTATGCGCCACTATCTGTCAAAGTTGATCTACACAATCGGATCATCGGAGTCCGGTCCATCAATTGCACCACATTCAACAATGAGGTGCGTTTAGCCATCCAAAAGGCAGCAGCCACTTACATATATACCTTAGGTACCTAGGATGGGCCTACAGGTAAGGTAAGGTAACGATGTCATTTAAACACCACCTCATCCAGCCACAGTTCAAAAACTACATCGCCGTCTGATGTAGGCCGCCTTCTTTCTTGTTCACAGAACATGAAGCGTAGAGTTTGGGGTAACAAGCTCGTTTACCTTCCTGAGACCATTAACAATTCGACAGTCAAAACACCTACCTCGACGACTATCCATCAATCTCACTGACCAGTACCGTGACAACGTCATGAGTTGTCGCTGCTTCATTGTCCCACCTCACCTTTTCCGAGCCATCGCCCAATCTCCTCACGTCTCCGAACCCATCCGCAAGGCCGCGGAGGCTTCTCTGGCTGCACATGACCGCATCGCTATCGCTCGTGAGGTGCGTACTTTACAGACAATCCATGACAAGAGGACCAAGAGAAATGCAGCTGTCCAAGCCTCGCCATTTATTCCCGAGAGTGTTCTTCAACGACTATCGGCCTCTGATGCGGTAGATGAGGCGTCGAGGGCTCGTGCGAATCGAGATCTGCACCATCTCCAGGGGCTCATGACTAGAGCTCAACTTGGTATCTCAACCGACCAGCCCCCTTCCCTACCAGATGCTAATTCATCGTCGCAGTTGACGCTGATGACGGAGTGAGAAAGGGAGCCTTCACAGTAGCCACCTGCAGTAATGTGTACAATGCAAGCAACACATGGGACGACGAAAAGCTTCCAGGTAAACTTGGACGTGGCCAAGGCGAACCTCCGGTCGAGGACTCAGACGTCAACAGCGCATATGACAACGTAAACTACGTCCTCAGATTTTACGAGCAGCACTTTGGTTTGATGTCTATTGACGGCCAGAATGCGCCGGTGACAAGCTCTGTCCACTTTGGTGAGGACTACGCAGATGCCTGTAAGCCTTTCCTCACCCCTCTTCACGTGGCCCAACCTAAGGAGTATCCTGCATAGTCTGGTCTCCAGAGACCAAGCAAATGGTCTTTGGGGATGGAAATGTGCTTCTTCGCAACTTCACGGGCTGTGTTGACATCATTGGACATGAACTCGCGCATGCTGTCACGGACAACACAAGCCCGCTTGACTACAGCGATCAGCCTGGGGCCCTAAACGAGCACATCTCCGACGTGTTTGGCATCATGGTCAAACAACAGGTGGAAAATGAGACATCTGAAGAGGCAGACTGGCTCATTGGCGAAAATTGCCTCTTGCCCGATGTTAAGGGAGTGGCCTTGCGCAGTATGAAAGAGCCAGGGTTGGCCTACGACGATGAACGTTTTGTAAGTCCCCTGGAACCTTCCAGACGTCTTGAAAGGCACCTGACACGTAGGCAGGGCAAAGATCCTCAGGTGGACAACTTCGCCCAATGGGAGGTCACCACTGAAGACAAAGGGGGCGTGCACATCTTCTCTGGTATCCCCAACAAGGCGTTCTATCTCTCTGCTGTCGCCTTCGGAGGCTACTCGTGGGAGATGGCCGGAAAGATTTGGTGGAGGGCCATGAATTGCGGCAGGGTACCAGTTCGATGCACGTTCCAGCAGTTTGCCGACGTCACTGTCGAGTGTGCAGAAGAGCTATTTGACGTAGAAGCTGCGATGATAGTGCGGGAAGCGTGGAACAAGGTGGGTGTCACTCGGGGCATCTGAGGGTATAGGCTGCAACGTTCCGATTTTGCCGATGCAATCCTTTGCGAGTTCTCGTCAAGTCTCTCCAGCCCTGTTTGTGTATCTCCGTAGCTGATATGAGAAGAAGTGGCTTGTGACACATGTCACATGTAAGGCTCTGTCGTTCCAACTCCAACTGGAGAGCTCCTCGTCGAATCGGGAAGCCTGATCTGCCTACATGAGCAACGGTGAGAATTCGATCCGACATATACAAGCGTGACCCGGACTCTACGGAAGCAGTTTATCGGAAGGGAAAACTGCGCCGTCCAAGGTCCTTCCAGGTCGCTCCATTTGGCCTGCATTGCACTCAGCGTAGCTGTTGGGTAATGTGGTCCGGCCTTGTGTGGTTTACTTGAGGAAAATGGGCTCGAGATGCATAGCGCGGGTGGCAGGGGGGCGACTTCCCGTTGGGCTCGACTCGATCCCTGTTATCGACGCAGATAAGCGTAGGATATGATGACTGAAAAAGACGACAAGTTCAATTGATTGCTTGAAGTTGAGTGTGTCCCGGAACCTCGTGTCGCTATGGTCAGAAGCGTCCCGGCCGATTGACCTCATCTCCGGGAGGGTTGCACATGATGACTTACGGCAAGCTTATCCTTGACGTGTTGTGCAGGTGAAATTTAGCCAGGAAGCGAAGGGCACTCCGAGTGTTCTCGTCCCTTACACGACGAGCGTACCTTGCAGAGGGAAGAGTGACCGGCGGCTGGCGCGGATTCATGACGGCAGTGACCTTGAATGGCAAGTCGGTGCATGTGCTTGAGATGAATGAGGCTCGCTCGAAGATTGTCCCACGGCCGACGACGTTCTGCTCTACTGAAGCTGTAGTTGGACGACGAAGACATGATGACATTGGGATGTGTAGCGCCATGGTGGAAGGTGCCTTGGGGTTCTGTTCGGGCTGTTAGTAAGTAGCAGTCCCTCAACCAAGCTGTCACTCTTCCAGGGCTCCGTTCCGCCTCACGCTCTAGCGATCCCCCGCCCTTGTATCTGCCCCGCATCCCAGCCCTGACGTGACGTGAATCTTCATTCTTCCATAAAAGCATGAAATCTGATCAGCATTGAGCGCATCGATTCTTCACGATTCCTCCTCGACAGGGCAAACGTAGCCCGCGATGACTACGGTTAATTGGCAGGATCTGGAGGAGGGCCTCAGTCCTGACTGGGTCTTTTCCAACTGCTCCAACGTGCAGTGAGTCACTTCACGTCTTGGTTCGAATTAAAAAATCCCTGCTCGAGTTCGAAGACTCACTCTCCATAGCACGTGTAACGACAAGAAATGGTTCACCGAGTTTACCCCCTTCTCGAGCTTTGTCAAACCAGCTACTATCGGAGATTACGAAGTCCCTGTGGAAGGCATCGGCGCCGTCAACCTTCCAGTCAAGCGAGGCCCCAACGTCCGCGGACCACAAGCCCACCATATCATACGTCTTACAAACGTTCTGTATGTGCCCTCGAGCGTCTGCAACACGGTCGGTATGCCCATTTTTCACTCCGGCGTTGCTGCTACATACAGCGTTCATGGGGGATCCAATTCCCAAGGCAGTTTGGAAGATCGCAACGGCAGCCCCATCGCATACTTCTCGCCAAACGCAAGGCTTCTTTCTCTGAGGCTCAGCGGGCCACCCATCGGCCCACGACTAGCATCATCCAAGTTTGACTCTAATGCACTATACTCGGTGAGTCTCACTTGGCCTCCTGAAGAGAGGGGGCGCTGGGAGGCCCATGTTCGACAGAGCGAAATAGACGACGAGAAGGACCAATGGATTGGAGACCAGCCATATACCGCTGCGGAAAAGGCGTTCCTGAAAAAGTATTATGGAAACGAGTTCAAATTCCTGACGCTCTATGAACTTTCAATCTACGATGAAGAGGACCGAGCAGAAGGCCGAGCCATCGCACGCTCGTTGATGCGGGCTGACGCGGGTTATGATGACGATGATGAGGTGGATGGTCGTTATCAGGAGAATAAGGATGAGGACGAGGGTGAGGAAGACGAGGAAGAAGACGAGAATGACTTTGAGAGGCACCTTGCTGATCACCACTTCGATGCGCGACAACTGGACTGGATTGAGGAGAATTATCGGGATTCAGCTACCTTCATGTACTCATTTGGCCTCAAGTTTTACGACGACGACGATTGCCAAGAGGCCAAAGCCATTCTTCGATCCTTCATGAGCGAGTAACGTCTGCCATACCATCCATTTCTCGACCTGGCATGATCGCTTTCGGAGCTGCATCATCTTGCGCTTTGGATGATCTCACTATCGCGCCTTGGGGTCACTTCATGGTGCCTTCAGATCCTTTGTCTTCCACGAACCAAAAGCACTTGTTCTTCTTTCATACTCACCGGACAGGCTGTTGCAAGAGAAGGGGGGAAAGGAAGGGGGGGAAAAAACTAGGCAATACTAAGCTTGGACTGCCAAATTCGCTGATAAAAAATTGAAAATGAAATCACATTGCTATGATCATTAACCAGTTCCCCGTTTGCTATGCCACCGTGTAAAAGGCAGAACGGCTGTCACGACGACCGTCCCGTGGGTGTGCGTTTACTCCAAGGATACCGTTGCGCGTGGGCGGCCGCTCAAGCCGCAGTTATTCTATTTTTTGCACCGGGTGAGTTAGTAGTTGTTGGCTATTTATATTCGTTTATAATGGCAGCATTGGTAACAACCTCGCAAAGTCAATATCGGTACGCTGTCCCATGCAGCAGTCCGCGTTCCTGCAGTAAGACTTATAGCGCCAATCTGTCTGTAGAAAGAGCGCGCCGTATCTGATTGAAGCCACCCATCAGCTTAGGAGCTGGGAGCCATAAACTATAGCCTGTGTCAGCACTAGACACGACCAGGGCAGGCAGCTTTTGAAAATCCTGCCTCGGACATGGTCTACCGAATCCTATGGCCTGCAACGGGAGAAAGAAGTCGACTGATAACACACTTCTTCCTTCATCTTCTGATGAGAGGCAGAGCATAACTTTCTTGAGAATGGGTCAACAGTTTTGAACTTTAAGCTGTGAAGATGGACTTGCCCCCCCCTGTGTAACTGTACGATATCTACCCACCTACTCCCTACCTCAAGAAGCGTAATCTCCATAACGTGTACTTCTCACGCAAGTCCAAGAAGGAGCTCCCATACCCCCATACCCTGTCTGTCTCCCCAGTATGCGGAGGATTTTGGGCCCCATTGAAGGATCGTGATGGATCCCTCTGCCGAGTCCATGGACTAACACAGGCGAGCATACTACAGTACGTAGCAACTCCAAATCGCCGCATAATTTTGAAGCCCCGCCGCAGTGCTGGAATAACACGCCATGGCTAGGGCCGATGGGACTAGTAGCTCGACCGAATAATCGCTGTGAACGATCGCTCGGCGAGGCGTTTTGGTGGCATCGGGAGTTTGTGGAGCTTGGGATATGCAAGCCACAAACGGCTCTAGGCTTTCGGAAATAACCGTCCGGTTACTTCGAGCATACTAGTTTCTAGCACTCACGGACATCGAGCTTGGGCTGCGTCTTGCTCCTAGCCAACGGCTTCCTCGGATCTCGGCCATGGGGACGATACCGGTAACATTACTGCGTCTCGACAGTTGGGCTGAGGTGCTGATCTCCTTACCGCTGCGCAGCCGGGAATCTTACATACTGTAGCGAGGCTGCCCATAATAGCTCAGCAAAGTCATGCCAACCGTACGAGGTAATCGTACCCCTGGAACTAGAAAGGATGGTGGCTGCTCTCCCTAAAATGGCGCCCCTTCCGTCTGGGATCATGCGAGCTCTTGATACGACGCATGCTTCGCCTCGCACGCCGTCTGTACCTACCCACAGACAGTAAGACTGGGTCATTGTGGCCATCCACGTTGATTAACAACCGACAAATCAGCTTGCACAAAGCTCAATCAATCTTTCTACACATTCATGTAAGCTGATGTTTCCAGAGTTCATGTGCCCGCGGACTTTGAAAGTTGCTGGAGCACTGGTTGGCTAGGGGAGAGAATAGGGTTGTGAACAGTTAATCGTAACTGGTGCCTATGTTTTCCTTGGCTCGTCAAAACGAGCGTGGAACTGCAGAACAACAAGTGACCAGTCTATTTTCGCCTTTCGCTTAATCACCTACAGGGGTTCTCTAGACGATACTCTATTGGGCCGGTGGACTAGCAAAGAAAGGCAGGCATCCAGGATTTGACCTCCGCACAAGATAATAGGCCCGAAACAGGATATATGATCAATGCGCGTTCTAGAAAATGGTGATAGGCGTTCGCATAGCGTCCGTGATCCTGACATGGTGGTTGTCCAATGTTTAAGGATACACAGAAGCTTCAAATCCAAAAGTGAAGCTTATAGTGTTGTCCCGGGGGTGGAGCCTCCATACGACCCATATCATGACTTCGTAGCTGAAGACCAAGGGCTGAAGGATTCTTACTGGATTGCTTTGTTGTGACTGCGCTCTGAGGCTGTAGTCGTAAGCCGGAAGAGACTGTGGACTATCAGCGACTGTGAGTTCGACCTATTGGATGCTTCTTCGAACATCCTCCTCCAGAACACTAATAACGTAACTTTACAGGGGGACGCAGGAGAGGCTTAGCCTGACTGTCCAGTGATGCCAAGACGGCATGATCAGAAATTGTCACATGCTAGCCATTCACCTGCCGGATGAGGATCGTGAGCCTGGCGCTCCACGGTTGCCAGGATTTACGACGTCTATAGTGAGAGAACATCAGTATATATAGAGCAGGTTCAGCCCTCAATCATCGTTTGAAGCTCCAACAGTTCACGAAATAGCTCAGTTAGCAAGTATTGCTATCTCATATTAGACAATAGACTTCGACATGGCGTCAAAGGCCGCTGCCCTCCTCTCTATCCTCCCCCTCGCTCTGGCAATCCTCGATAAGCCCGTGATTCAGCCAAACTTCCCGGGAAATGGCCTGGCGTCCTTGGGTCAAGGTCTGATGGACAATCTATCACCTACACACTCTACATGGGATGATTGGGGCGCTGGATGGATCCCCCAGGACTGCAAGTCCTTGGTTGAGGGCGCCGGATTCTCTGCCTCCGATGTCATCCCCTTCAACATTCACTATGACGACTGTGCCCAGACATGGACCTTCTGCCGCCATAAAGATTCTCCTCTCAGCGAGATCACCATCCTCGACATCTTCGGGCGTTTGCCCGTCCGCATGAGGTCCTTTGTCCGGCACTTGGTCTTCATCCCCGGCAACAAGTCTGCCGGCTCCAACGGAGACAACGTCCTCATGGTCGGTGACGTCGACGTCACAGTCTTCGCCCACGAGATTGGCCACAGCCTGGACTCTCACGCCTTTGACCCTTCATACGGCGTGCCCTTCTCCACCGGCAACGTCTGGATCAGCAACTACAATCTGGACTCAGCCGTGACCGATCCTTACGCGCAAACCAGCCAGCAAGAGAACTTTGCTCAGGAGACCGTTGTCTCCCTATATGACAAGGTCGTACCGGGTGGAATTGGCACGATTCAGCCCAACTGGCAGGCCATCTTCCACCAATATGCCACTCTTGAGGGATACATTGGGGACGTCATCATTCCTGGTGGTACCTGCACTCACCGTCTGACTGATAGTCCGCCCGTGCAGATGAGTAGCGCTTCCAAGCTCCGTCGTGCATTGGGACCCAAGCCTCATGTTGCGCTGAGCCCTGAGGTGGAGGAGATTGAGGCTATCCCCATGAAGAGCTCCATTACTATGACGTCGTTCGATGCGGCTGGCAAGCCCAATGGAACGTATGTCATTAACCTCTAATTATGTACTT
Source organism: Trichoderma sp. PF4103 (assembly GCA_023628735.1). Taxonomy (NCBI): domain Eukaryota; kingdom Fungi; phylum Ascomycota; class Sordariomycetes; order Hypocreales; family Hypocreaceae; genus Trichoderma; species Trichoderma sp. PF4103. Next base: position 25,724 of record JAMAKC010000063.1, on the reverse strand, counting down.
AGGATAAATACTTCATGATATATAAATGAATTAGCAATATACTGTCCGATGCTTGCATTTGCGGGTGACATGAGGGCTATAGGATGATGCGTTTATCTTGGGGTCTTGAGAGCCTCACTCCAACCGTTGGCTATGACATTTTGGCACTTGAGACTGCGAACTTTTACGGATGTCTCAAATGTCGTTGACAGTGGGGTCACGCGTGCCTACCATATTTAGAAGCCACGCACGTCATTTCTCTTTTACATCTTCGAAACTTGTTCTTCATGACGTCTCCGGGAATTCCATGCTCACTAGTTTGACTCAACATCCTATTGAATCAGGTTATATGCAAGCGGAGGTGGCTGTAGAAGGTTGGGCCTCCTTAGGCGGGTGAACTACCGCACGAGGTGGCCTATGATATGTAGATTGAGACACGACCGCATGAAGTGGCCTATGATATGTAGATTGAGACACGAGAATGAGACACCAGGCTGACAATCTGGTTTTTCAGACTGAGAAGTAACCTTGTTTGGTTGGAATGACAGCTGGTGACAGGTGAGACATGGATACGTTTATGCCCTCATTGGCCACGCCTTACAACCTGCCTCGGAAACGTTCTAGAAAGTTTAGGTTTGGTGTTTGCTTATGCCATATTTGACGAGAAATTGTCAGATGCTCTGGAGAAGATGGCTATAATGAGCTGATTAATGAGGCCCTGAGCTGCTTCATACTGTAGGTAAGCAACCCCTTCGGTCTACAAAAGCTTTATCAAATCCTCAGGAACCAATTGAGCTTGACCAATGTTCCAGATGGGCTGCGTAAGCCAAGGGTGTGACCTTCGATTCACATGTAGTGAGTTGCGTCTGGATGGGCAAAAATATAGAATTGGCCAGTCATCTATTTTATGTGGATTAATAGTCTATGAGCAATTTGACAGGTTGAAAAGCTATCTGCAGATCATAAGCTCCATCACACCATTGACATGCTTACCCTAATATGACAATTTGGTTGTCATCCAGCGCTACAGGGAAGGAAACTTGTGAAAGTTGGGTGAAGAGTCGATGCCAAACTTTTCCTGAGCTTGATCACTAAATTCGCACCTGAAAAGTTACGAGGTAGGGGCTCATATTCTACAAGCATTAGCTATCATGGCCTGGACCGATTCTCTTCTTATTCCATGTGTTCAGAGTGATGTGCGAATTGTACGGTGAGAATCCGGTTATACAATACTGGTGCTCTTAAGTCCATCGGTATTACGTTTCTCTGCGGAGGTAATAGACATGGCGCTTTGATATACACACGCTCGATAGCTATACATACGTGGCGAGTGTCAGCTTTCGGAGCGAATTTGAAAGCCACCTTCTTGTAAGATATAGACACGCATTGAAGAGAGGAAGAAGCTGTCCGGAGTCGAGGCCTCGCCCTGGAGGCGATGAATCACACGAAGCATAGGTAGCGGAATGCCATTTCTTGCCCTTATGGGCGTAGTTGCTGGCCCGTATCGTTACAATGCAACTCATCACTTTGATATAAAATCGCAATTGGAAGAGGTGCCATTAAGGATTCGATTGAAGCTCGAGACGATCCAGGTTTGGACTGCTGATCAGGGACAACCACCTTTTTGTGAATCGATGAATGCAATGATCCAGAATTCCAGCCCAGATACAAAAATAACCACATGGCAGTAAATCGCTCTACCACCTCTCTGCGTTTCTAAGAGTCAGGCTCGGAATAGCTGGCTGAGAAGATGGCATGCATCAGCTGACGACGTGTCGAGGTAGTTTTCCGTGATCTGGGTTCCTATTCTAGAATGGCGCACCTGTCGAGACAGTTATCTCCTCGGCAACGGAGAAAGGGCCCGGCGTGCTCCGGGTCTATTGCCGAGTCACGGGAAAATGCGCATGCATGTTGCAGGACGTTCCGGTCCGAGCAGGCTTGGGTCTCCCGCACATCTGTGACTGATTGGAGAGTTTGTGTGACGGTCCGCTATTTGGTCTGAGACACGCGGCTTCTCCGAGAGAAAAAATCGACAGAATAATCTGAAACTGGCTACGTGGGTAACATAGGTAACATTCACTGGCTTTTACCTACTTCTATACCCACACAGAGATTGCATCTTGGTATTGATGAATTGCTACAAGGCAAGGACCACTCATCTGTGTCGTAAGCTGCCGAAGGCAAAGTGGACAAACCCCACGACCGTGATATTCGCATGACTACGATGTGTATGATGCACATTGTCGTCAACGACGGCTAAAGACAATGGAAGACCTTGGGCATGCGTTCCATACAACGACCAATTGCCTAAGGGTATCATTTTGTTGCTTTGTCAGGCTTGATATCCCCAAACGGGCACGCAGTGTGTATGGCACAAGGCAAGCCGCCAATAACTGACCACTTCGTAAGATCAGCGGGGTGTAAAAAAGCGACTGGCAGCATAGCGGGAATTCTCACGAGATGCTGATGCGAAACCGCAAGACCTGCCGTGGTTATAGGAATAGCACGACGTATTCTCTCCAACACGGTGTCCTACTCCTTTCACTGACGTGCGCCGCCCATGATCATCAATACAGCCTCTTCGTCCAATCTGGTGGCTGTAGGAAAAGTACTGGAGGAACAACATGGTTGGTCCAGTAGTGTTCTCGATGGCTGTTGAGCTCGCTGCAAACGGTGAACTTCCCTGCGCCGCCTTGCTCAGAGTTAGGCCTCACCCAGGCCTCGCCTTCCACGCAGACGTACAAAGAGACTGTGGGCATGGAATTGCCGCAGCGTAGAGTTTTGAGCCCTGAGAAGCACGTTGTTGAGTCGATGAGCGAGGGGTTTGGGTTTCTGAGGTCGCGCCTTGGAACCTCAGGCGCGAAACTGAGCTCCTTCTCAAAAGCGTTAAACACCGACTTCTCGCCTCGCCTCCCCGCCTTCCCCGCATACATGTATCCTTGGGATCAATTGCAGACTTTTGAAAGAGGGTCTCACAAGTCTCGAAACTTCCTCAGTCAGCCCAACTCCAGTGGCAGCTCGACATTACCAGCATAGTTGCCAACAGGAATGGAGATAATGCCGACGACTTGGGACTTGTCGACCTCTGCGAGAGGCTCGCGTTCTGCAACTACGAACCTCTGCCTACTCAACGACGAGAGCAGCGAGGTCCCCGCCATGGGGTAGTATTTTGAACTCATCCTCGAATGCATCGATCATCTCTTTCCCCGGCTGGAAGAGGGCACACATCCCACAATTCGAAAGGAGTGGAGGCCGGACACAGGTCCTTGGTGCATCAGCAAAGAACCCGATTCCCCAACCAGGTGGACCTTCAGCATATCATAGCCGTCGGAGAGCACCTCGCACAGTTTTACGAGGCTCAGGCAAAGTTTAACGGTGAAGTTGTTTGGACCAGCGAGCCCAAACTGCTCATCAATGATCACAAGCTGCTGACGCCAGCAATTTTGAACCCTCGAAGAATAGCCATTGAGAGCACGGCATTTGTCGAGAAAGATGCCATTGACGCTACAAATACAGACGATAGATATGCCCAGTCGACCCGCGAGGCATCTCTCTTGCGTCCGGTTAATACGAATCCCGTCAAGGCGAAGGTGTCGCATTCGCCATCGTCTGCCATTCGCCTCAAGGAGGCTACATCTGCCTTTTTCTATGCCAGCTCGTCTCGGAATTTGCTTCCGTTTCAGTCCCTTGTGCAATCTTTAGATAATCCCAAGCAGCACTTGGCGACTGGACGTGGGACGAACACGTAGTAGCATTTGATGATCCCCCTTTGGATCGGACTTCTCCTCGAGATCCCAAGAGAACCGATACCCACTGCCCATGATCAGACTGGTGTCCTCAGGGTGGATGATCGACATGGGATACATATGCCTCCATGTTGCCCAAGACAAGCACAAAGCCTCTCAATTATCATAGTTTGACTCAACTCCTGCAAGAGTGACCATGCATGCCATAAGGTATACACACCGGTATCATCACGCGGCACTCATACATTGGCAATCGCTCATTCCGCTGCAATCACCTTTCTTATTTCAACATAGAGGCAATATCGACTAGTTATCTGGCTCGACATCGTCCGTAAATACAACTCCTTGGCTTGCTTCGCCAGACGCCTTCTTGTCCAAGCTAATATTGTTGTTGAGCTTCTTCTGTTCCTCGTCGATCTTGTCCTGGTTGTCAGCCCCCTGAGCCTGCTCAATTTGCAGGGCTGACACTTCGAGGAACAGCTTCAGAACCTTGTTCTTGATCTTGCCGTTTTGCAATGCTGTAGCAGCGTCGCCGTCTGCAGCCTTGATCTGGTCGTTGAATGCATCAGTCTCCGCGGCCTCTGCTGTCTCGCGGGCGGCTTTGATGATGGCCAAATCGTTATCGGACACATCCTTCAGGTTCTTTGTGTCGATCTATCAGTTGTTAGTTGACAGTCAAGAATCTTGCAATACAGGTAACCTACTGGGAACTTTGATTGGGCTTCGCTCAGAGCATTCCCTGCCTTGCCGTCGGAGATTTGGAAGTCGGCATATTCACGGAACTGCAGAGCCCTCTTGTGCGGGATGTTGGTGGGCAGGGCGAGAGCGGAGGCAGCTAATGAGATTGCCAGGTAGATCTTTGTGAAGTGCATTGTGAACGTGGTAAGAGCAATGGCGAGTCTCAGTTGATTGGTAAGACAGTGAGGGTTTGTGGGAGAGCAATGAGCAAGTATGATATGGATAGAGCGGAAGAGGATGTTGGTTATCGAGAGTGGATTTTTTTAGGAAGACGGCCAGCTTTGCAGACTTATATGTATGCTCAATCCGTACGAATTGTTCGCCGGTATATCGCGTAGCAGGAGTTGATGCCTTTGGCGTTTCATCGCTGTTACGGAGCATCTCTCTGAAGCTACTGGGCTCTTGGCCCCAGAAATGACTGAGCTGGCAAACAAGCGGAATAACCCTTCGTTATGTCCGCTGCGTCAGGGTCATGAAACGATTGATTATTGTTTCATAACAGCGGGTAAAGAAGAAATTCCAGCATGGTGCTAATGGACAATATTTTCTGCCCCCGTCGAGAGCATGTCCGTAGCGAAGCGAACAATTGAGAGACCCCTTAACGTGAAGCGCTTGGCGGCGTTTGGGGGTTTGGAGATGCAAGCGAGGCGACAGAATCACTTCATCCGGTCGGGTGAAACAAATCGCGGCAGGCGGAAAGGGAGACGGGTCGAGAAGGCCTGAGACATCTGGAAGAACTTGAGCGACGTCGCAAGGCCCCGCCAAGCGGCTGTATGCTGTCTACTCGCTCGAGACCCCTGCCATACCTTACATTACTCTAAGAACACAGACGGACGGAGCTGAGGGTAGCCATGATGTCCTCGTGTTTGTTTCTTGCGTAGTACCTCACCCCCCTTGAAAAAAATGAAGGGCGCATAACGAAACAGTCTGTATGGACGATACGCGATACCTACTCCCCCATGACGCGATGCGGCAATGGTCCTTTCGCTTGCTGCGCCAGCCTAGGGGAAAGGAAGCCACTGGTGAGCCTCGAGCTTCTTCCGCACGCGCTCGTCACTGACGCCTCGGTTCAACCTGAACGACACGTCACAAAGCCAAAGACGACACACATTGGCATTCGATTGCAAGCCAGAAATAGAACCAAGGACAACCACGAGCACGGAGCTGCGGCATTGTCGGTGCAGCCTTTGTAGGAAAGACGACGACAGTCATGTCCTCTGTCAAGGCCGTACCTTGATCTGAGGGGCGCAGACAACATCTATCTACCAAAGAACATAACGAAACCAATCTTGGACTACCGCGCCAGACGCGCGGGATCTTGCGATATGAAGTAGGGCTTTTGCTTCGCGATGATTGCAACCATTGGATTGACCAAGTTTGTCTTCATGTAAACCTGTGGGGCGATGAGAGCAAGGGTAGGTACCTGCACAAAGCTTGCTCAAGGCTTGAGCAGTGGGAATCACCTGGGCACTAAATGAGACCGTCCCAAGATGCGCGCAGACAACAAGCAATCACACAGCTAAATCCATTTGGTAAACCTGCCAAATATCGACAGGGCCCAATGCAAAAAACAAATGTTGGTCTTGAACTTCATGTTTTGCTTTCGAATCTGTGCCCCTTTGGTAAAGTATCCCCCATTTCTCGTGGTAAACGGGTCAGAAAAAGCAACCTTCAAACCTTGGCTGAGGTCTTCTCGTCGTGCTGCACCTCGCCAATCTCGACAACCTTATCGGCTTCATCATGGTGCACGACCTTTTCGACGGCCATAACAGCTTGGTCTGCCAGCGTCTTGTCTTCGAACACTTTGGAAACAGAACGATTAGCACACTGGGTCCACAAAGTACTGAGTATGGGAGGAAGCAGGAAGGAGACTTACGAAAAGACAACTCTTCCAAAGTGCGACCAGCCGTCTCAGGGAACAGAAAGTAAACAAAACATATCTCGAACGCCAGCCAGCAGCAGTAGACGATCAGCCACCGCCAGCTAATGTTGTCCAGGCCGATGGGGTTGACAAAGGTGGCGAAGAAGCCAGCAAGACGTCCAAATAGCTGGAAGACGGAGATACCGCGCGATCGCTCCGCATAGGGCCACAGCTCTACCATGTAGGTGTAGGTCAGGGCGTTATAGCCAATGTTGTAGCAGGGCTGGTACATGAAGATGAAGAAGATGGTGGCGGCACCCGCAGCCTTGTTCGGGTGGCCAACCGCGTTACCGGCAATGCTGCGCTCCATGGTCACGGTCCAGCAGATGTAAACGACAAGCAGACTGCACGTGCAGACGAGATACATGGTGCGGCGCTTGAAACGGTTGACGAGCAGGGATACGGCGACACCAGCGACGAGCGACCAGCAGGCAATGGCAACGTTGATCTTCTGCTTGAAGACGGACTCGGTGTGTCCAATCATTGCCAGGAGATCTCCAAGGTAGTACGAGATGAGCGTGTTGCCGGACCATTGGGTGAACAGACCGAGGAAGCTGGAGATGAGAGTTCGTCTTCGCATGCCCGCCGTTTCGAAAATGGACATCCAGTTTTTCTTGGAATATTCCGCCTCGAGCTCGATGGTGACAGTTATCTGTGCCATCTCAGCACGGACAAATTCGGAGTCCTGGTTGCCCTCTGCATGATACTTGACGAGGATGTCGTTGGCCTCGGCAACCCGCCCCTTAGTCACCAGCCATCGGGGGCTTTCGGGCAGCATGAAGATGAATACGATCTGCATGACGGAGGGCGCCATCTGCAGCAGAGAGGGAATTCGCCAGGCCCAGTCACTAGCAATGCTGTTGGTGCCAAAGGTTATGCCGGCGGCAACAATCTGGCCGATAAAGTAGGCGACGTTGAAGAGCGAGGTGAGGACGGCACGCTCCTTGGGATAGCTGAGCTCACCGATGAGGGACGAACCGGAGACGATGCACGTGGGGATACCAAAGCCGAGGATGATACGGGCAACAATGTACATGGCGACTAAAGATGGAGCGTTAGAACGATTTGCCTCGTGCACATCATGCGCATATGTCTGTTATGACTGACCGTGCTGGGAGAAACCCTGGATCAGGGCACCGACGATCATGATGACGGAGCCGCCCACGATGGACCAACGGCGACCGAACTTGTCGTTGACAATGGGAATGAAGGGCAACGACAAAATGGCGCCCAGAGAGTAGGCAGCGGCAATGATGCCCTTGAGGGAGCCCTGGGGGTTATCAAAGTCTGTGTTGCCGTCAGAACTGCGGAACAGTAGGGGGTTATCACATCAGTATAAGAAAACTTACAGTCAACCCACGAAGGCACAATCTGCAGCGCGTTGATCATCTGGGAGTCGAACCCGGACGTCAACTCGATACCCATGCATGCGGGAAAGAGAATGAAGTAGAGATTCCTCAGGTTCGGCTTCCTATACCAGGCGACCTTGTCCTCGTTCGCAATCTGGGTAACAATGGGCTCTGAACCCTCCGTCTCCTTGGTGGTAGGCTTGAGGATACCCATGGTAACAGTAGCCCAACGCAGGAACAAAAGTCCTTGATTGCTTATAACACTAAAGGTAGTAATCAGAGTTCGACTGGTTGGGACCTACGAGGAAGGGCAGGAAAAGCCTTGAAGATGAGATGGCGCCTACTTTTTATTCTCAAAACATCCCTCTCCTCGGCCTGGACAAAAGGAGGCCAACATTGGAGCCAATGGCAAACTTTTGAGCCAAACACACCATATGAACACGGCTAACTCCCACCAGTTACGCCGTTGCCAAGCGCCAACTAACCCGGCTGAGAGAAGGCTTACACACCCAATCAAGAAGGGTCCAAGACGATTTAAGCTTACTTTCTGTCCTCTGCTTCGGTTGGTCTCATTCTTCCCCTCAGAATCGCGGAGTCAATCGTCAGTCCGGGGATCTGGGGGATGGGGTGGGGGGAAGGGGGGCGGGGAGGTTGCGATATTCTCGAGCTACCTAAGGGCTAGAGAAGCTACGGGGAGATTCCCCGAATATGACTCTAGGCCACCGCAGGATTTTGAGCTCGTAAGCCCACACTAGCAGCTCCAACATGGCCTAGCAATGGTCGTATCAGGCGTGGCTTTTAGCCTCATAAGGCCGGTTAGCCATGTCGACGGCCGGGATAGTTGGATCCACCTCCACGGGGAACCCCCGAGACTTCGAAAAAAGAAAAGGGACAGAGATCAAAGAAGTGTTTAAAGCTCCACATGAAGAGGGCAGCAGAATCAGATGACGAGTGACCGTGTGAGTTTTGCTTTCTCACCGAAATCCCGGCCCACGGAGTACAAGTAACGCACATATCGTTCATCTGCACTAGTTGAGAGGAGTATGTTTGAAGAGCGTAGCCTATTTCGAAGATAATATCATAAAAATCGCACCTCCCACCCGTTCCTTCTGACTCCCATTCCTTTCCCCGCGGCTTTATGTACTTCTAACACTCTAATTCGCTCTTTTCATACCACACCAAGCGAGACCTGTGAGCAGCTCATCCTTCTCAATATGGGCGAATGGCAGCAGCAGACCAAGATGGGCTTTGATGTGGATAACGTTCTGTCTCAGCTGAGCCAGAACGAGAAGATTGCTCTCTTGTCTGGTAAGTTAGCCTGTCTCACCTGAGACTAACCTCAGTCAGACAGGCTCCTCTGCGGAATAGTATGTAACAACCAGGACTTATAGGCATTGATTTCTGGCATACTTATCCCATTCCAAAGTACAACGTCCCTTCAATCCGCCTGACGGACGGCCCCAACGGCATACGAGGCACAAAGTTCTTTGCTGGCATACCTGCTGCTTGCTTGCCATGTGGGACCGCCCTGGCCTCTACCTGGGACAAGCAGCTGTTGAAGAAGGCTGGGAAGCTGCTCGGTGATGAGTGCATCGCAAAAGGTGCCCACTGCTGGCTGGGCCCGACCATCAACACTCCCCGCTCTCCCCTAGGCGGCCGCGGCTTTGAGTCCTTTTCGGAAGACCCGTACCTGTCCGGCGTCCTCGCTGCATCCATGATCCTCGGCTGTGAGAGCACAGGTGTCATCTCTGCCGTCAAACACTTTGTCGCCAACGATCAAGAGCACGAGCGGCGAGCGGTCGACTGTCTCATCACCCAGCGAGCTCTCCGGGAGGTCTATTTGCGACCCTTTCAGATCGTGGCCCGAGATGCGAAGCCCGGCGCCTTGATGACGTCCTACAACAAGGTCAACGGCAAGCATGTCGCGGACAGCACCGAGTTCCTGCAGGGCATTGTCCGGACTGAGTGGAACTGGGATCCCCTCATTGTCAGCGACTGGTACGGCACCTATACCACTATTGATGCCATCAAAGCCGGCCTCGATCTCGAGATGCCGGGCGTTTCGCGGTATCGCGGCAAATACGTCGAGTCTGCCCTGCAGGCCCGTCTGCTCAAGCAGTCCACCATCGATGAACGCGCTCGCCGTGTCCTCAGGTTCGCTGAAAGGGCGGGTCAACTGCAGGTCTCCGAGGTGGAGCGAGGCCGCGACTTTCCAGAGGACCGCGCCCTCAACCGTCAGATCTGCGGCAGCGGCATTGTCCTACTGAAGAATGAAGACTCCGTCTTACCTCTCCCCAAAACCATCAAGAAGGTCGCCCTCATTGGATCTCACGTGAGGCTTCCGGCCATTTCTGGAGGTGGCAGCGCCTCTCTTCTCCCCTACTATACCGTCTCTCTATACGATGCCGTCTCTGAAACACTGCCAGGCGCCACCATCACGCACGAGGTCGGCGCCTATGCCCACCAGATGCTGCCCGTCATCGAGGCGATGATTAGCAACGCCGTGATCCACTTCTACAACGACCCCATCGAAACCACAGACAGGAAGCTTCTGGGCAGCGAGAACGTCTCCTCGACGTCTTTTCAGCTCATGGACTACAACAACATCCCAACGCTCAACAAGGCCATGTTCTGGGGCACTCTAGTGGGCGATTTCATCCCTACTGCCACCGGAACCTGGGAATTTGGCCTCAGCGTCTTTGGCACTGCAAACCTGTATATCGACGATGAGCTCGTCATTGAGAACACAACACATCAGACGCGCGGTACCGCCTTTTTTGGTAAGGGGACGACGGAAAAGGTCGGTAGCAGAGAGATGGTGGCCGGCAGCACCTACAAGCTGCGTCTTGAGTTTGGGTCTGCCAACACGACGAAAATGGAGACGACCGGTGTTGTCAACTTTGGCGGCGGCGCCGTGCACCTGGGTGCCTGTCTCAAGGTCGACGCGCAGGAGATGATTGCTCAGGCCGTCCAGGTCGCGGTTGATGCCGACTACACCATCATTTGCACGGGACTCAGCGGCGAGTGGGAGTCCGAGGGATTTGACCGGCCTCACATGGATCTTCCCCCTGGCTTGGACAACATGATCTCACAGGTTCTCGACGCCGCGCCAAATGCTATAGTCGTCAATCAGTCGGGCACACCGGTGACGATGAGCTGGGCCCACAAAGCAAAGGCCATTGTGCAGGCATGGTACGGCGGTAACGAGACAGGCCACGGTATCTGCGATGTGCTCTTTGGCGACATTAACCCGTCGGGTAAACTGTCCTTGTCGTGGCCGGTCGATGTGAAGCACAACCCAGCATATCTCAACTACGCCAGTGTTGGCGGCCGGGTCTTGTACGGAGAGGATGTTTACGTTGGCTACAGATTCTACGACAAAACGGAGAGGCACGTTTTATTTCCTTTTGGGTAAGCTTTTCCATTCTCCATCGCTCGGTTGTTTCTGTTCTTGTGATCCCTGACACCAATTCTGCAGGCATGGTCTGTCTTACGCCACCTTCGAGCTTTCGGATCCTACAGTTAGGACGGTACCCGAAATCTTCCGTCCAAACCAGCCCACAGTAGCCATTGTCAGGATCAAGAACACGAGCAGTGTCCCCGGCGCGCAGGTCCTGCAGCTGTACATCTCGGCCCCCAACTCGCCAACGCATCGCCCGGTCAAGGAGCTGCAAGGATTCGAAAAGGTGTATCTTGAAGCCGGCGAGGAGAAGGAGGTGCAGATCCCTATTGATCAGTACGCCACCAGCTTCTGGGACGAGATTGAGAGCATGTGGAAAAGCGAAGGTGGCATATATGATGTGCTGGTGGGGTTCTCGAGTCAGGAAGTCTTGGGCAAGGGAAAGCTGGTTGTGACCGAGACACGATTCTGGACGGGGCTGTAGATCAAGCACATGAGCAGAATAGATCGGGACATGTACCCTAGAAGCCAAGAGACTACTATTGGAATCTCTTGTAGATCGAGACATGTATAGATGGGCACTATTGGATGTTACGTTGGAATCAACGCAAAGATAACTAAGATGATTATGATTTGAGTTACTACTAGTGCTGCTACTTCTGTATGTGAGATAATCACAACTTCTTCAGCCAGTCGAGCAGCACACCCAGCTCCCGAATCCCCCCTCCTTGATCTCCCCATGTCTCCAGCCTCTCTTGGACCGTGTCGACGCACTCTCGCCATATGGGTGGAACCAAGACGTGCGCCGCAGACTCTACGCCTGCCTGCTTGCCCCGGTACGCCGCAATAAGGCACAGCGCGTGATTGAACCGCACCCGGCACGCTCCCCACGATCCCGGGTGCCGAAAGAAGGGGTTCTCCGTTTGGATCCGGTAGACGCTTAGCCGGAGACCGAGAGAAGCGTGCGCGCCAAATGTCTCGGCCTGTGAGCGCGTCAAGCGCATCCCGCCGTGTAGGCACATGTACAGGTACGCCCGGCACAGCAGCTCGCGCACCTCGGCATATCTTTCACGCATCAGCTTCACCAGCTCCGGCTCATCCGGCGATGGATGGGTCTCCGGCGGGATATGGAACCTCAGGGCTGGGGGCAGACAGTCGAGCCACTGCTGCAGCTGGCCCTCGAGTTTCTGCAGCGTCTCAGCCAGCTGCGCGGCCGTCAGGGAGTCGATGGTTGGTGAGAGCACGGTGGCTGCGCTGCGCGTGCGGTTGAGCAACCGCCGTAAGGATATCTCGGCGAGGTAGTAGTAGTACGACAGCGTGGTCGAATGCACCGTGGAAGCATCGTGACGTGTGTCCACGGAGCTCTGTCCAAAACTCTCGATGGTGGGAAACGTAGGAAGGGCATAGGGGAAGGACGACTCTTGCAATGTGCACGGCGGGAGGCCGTTGAGCTCATGGCGTACCTCACTGAGACTAAAGGTCAGCTTCAAACCGACCATCTGTATGTGGAATCTGTACTTGCCACTCAGACTTGAGGCACGTCCAGTATAGCCGTTGTTCAAGGCCTACATGATCTGTCAATGGCACCCCTCCCGTTAGCAGCTGGTGTCCGAAGTATGACTTACTCTCCTCTTGCTTCGGCCGCTGTGTCTTCCCATCGGAATGCTTCAGGTTGTACGCTTCCCACATCATGGAAGCCGTTCTGAACATCTTCCACCCAGGTATTGGCTCAATATTGTACTGATACCACATTCTTCCCGTGGCCACTGGTCAGACCAAGCTCCACTGGATATCGGGCTGAGGTACATACCCAAAGAGGCAAAAGCACACGACGCCGAGCAGCGAGTCGTCCAAGTAAGCCGTTGACATTCTCTTCTGCGCCATCGCAATGTACATTAGAGACTCCCTCATGCGGTGGTCCGGCACAGCCATGGTCACCCGCTGTCTGGGATAGATATCCAGCTCCTCCTGCGTCTGCACGTGTCGTCGCTCGTCGTCGGGATAATTGCCCCAAGCGGCTGCCAGAGCAAACACCAAGAGCACTAGGCACGAGGTAGCCGTCCAACCAAACCCATTGTCTAGGACGTAAGCAATATGGGCATCGAGCTGGTCTGCGTCAACAATAGGGTTCTTTCCCTGTATCCTGCTCATGTAGATGTCCCGCAGCTCAAACATGCGCTCTGGAGACGGGTTTGGCCCTTCTACTGCTGGATTAGCGAGACATCCAGCTCATCCACGAGGTTGTTCCCATCCCCTTTTGATTGACATGTACGGGTGATTCTCTACGTTGGAAGAAATGCCAACTCATTCTCAACCTACCAAGATCAGAAGGCTTCGGTTTCTCGGCGTATTCTGTCGACGGAAACGTGCTGACCGGTCTCTCTTGCGGAAATACGGACCAGCTCAGTATCATATCGGATCCCGTGATCGGAGTCCAGGGGGTGTCCTTTCGCGACATGGTCTCTAGATTCTCGCCGTCCATGTCCAGCAGCCGAGCCAGCTGGTCGGGACGCTGCTGCTGGAAGCCATCCCGCGCGCCGTCCGAGAGAGCGGCTAGGAGGCGACCCTGTTCCTCCACCGCGCCGAGGATCTTCTTGCCCCATGTTTCGAATCTGGGGAGAGCAACGGCCACATCAGCACATGAGATGGTTTAATGCTGCAGGGCACGTAGAGCAAAGCAATCGGTCAAGAGCCCGCCACAGGCCATCTGTGATGTGTCCTTGCTTGCTTGCTTGCTTGTTTGCTTGCTTACATGGAGAAGGGATCTTTATCAGGATATCTGCAGCCCAGGCCGCGCTCAGCGCACTTTGCGCACGTTGGTCGAGCAGAGTCGCACCGTGTCTTGCTAATGCGACATGCGTCACAGGCAGCCAGGATCCTCGTATGCGACGGGATGTCTTTGGGACGCTTCCTCTTCTTGGTATTATTCGTGTCAAGGACGTTATTACGCTGTGGTTGAGGACTGATGCTGATGTTGTTGCTGTTTCTATCGCTGTTGTTCGTCTCCATTGGGCTCGATTGCTGTTGCTCTTCTTTTCTCTTCGTCTTCTCCGGTACCCTTTTGATGAGGTTATCCCCTACTGAAAATAAGCGCATCAAGCGTCACCGGAACTACCTAGGCCTTTTGCATGCCCGAACCACGCGCGAGGAGTGGACGATGCTGGGCAACTGAGACAGCATAGATGGAAACGAGATAAAACTGTGACGGTTGTAGGGAGTGCTTGGCGTCCCCCCTCTGCATTCAGGAAGATGTCATCTTTTTACGCGCGTCGGTTAGTCCTGCTTTGGGGTAATCGAGACCGTCTGCCTTGCCTCTATTACCCCACGCTTATGCATGCCCTGCGCTAATCGTTTGCTGCAGATGCGGGACAACGGAACTGCGGACGTGAACACTGAACAGGACGTGACGGCTTCTTTTGGACGAATGACTGACTGGATGCTGTGTGAGGCACAGATTCTCTAGATCAATAGATGTGGACTTGGAGTTTGAAAGATGACAGGCGAACAGAGGGTTCAAGCCACGGTAACTGCAAGCTCGCATGGAACCGCTGTGCAAAGGCGGAGGAAGCATGCAGGAGGAAGTCAGCAGGAAATCACAATGAACTGGCCCGCCAATCGGAGTGAATGAATGTGTTGCTCTGTGAGAGACAAAGAGGCTCGTCTGCTGATGAATGGATGTATTTGACCGCAAGCACCTAATCGTAGGTTCAGGGATTCTCCATCTTACCAATCTCCGTCGAAGCGTCGGCTAAATAGCCTATACATCTCCCCTCTTTTTCCTGTTGTCGTGAGGAGCGTATGAAAGTAGAGTGACTGTCAAAAAGCCATGATTGTCTTCAAACCAAGTTGCCATACTAAGCGAATCAGAGCTCTTGTGTCCTACTGTACCTAGGTAGTCTAGAGCTCATCCTCTACGTCCTTCACTCCAGCCAGCTTTGACGCAAGGCTAACCTGTAATGATCACACTTTGGTGTTTCGACAACCGCCCACTGCTGCTTCTCTAAGTGATCTAAATAGAGTTCATCAGATTGTATTCAGGTAAGCTATTGCATTTTGATTTGAACCTCGTTGCTGAATGACATATGCATCGGTCATGGTAACATTAACTGCACATGACAAGCACTGTCACACACAAATCGTCGTCACAGAACCCGTCTCTGGACACAACACAGGGACTCCGCATCCTAATCTCGCACCCCACCGATGAGTTCACCAGCTACAACCGTTCCAATTGCCTCTTCTGTACCCGTCGATTTCACTTGCTGGACGGAGCCTGCCATCATATCACATTCGTTTATAACGTTCACAAACGGCTTCGCTCACCGGTTGCAACTGTATGGCGGCAAGACTGCGGAGGGGAAGGAATCCCGCTGAAGTTTCAGCCTTTGTTTACATCTGCTTCTGTTATTTCCCGTATCAGCTCACTTGTCTTCTTGGCATCAACTGTTCCCGGCTCTGCGTACCCTTGTTTTCCCGTGAGGCCTGGAATACGAAGCGGAAATCGCCTCACCCCTGCGGCTACTGAACCTAAAGGCTGTAGGACTTTGGTTTCAAAATTGTCTGGAACATTTTATCAGCCAACCCAGCGGGATGTTTTCTCCACCGTCGCTTCCGCAGATAAACAGGATCTTGGCTGGAACAACGCTCGTTTCATGCTTATACGGTCTTCCTTGACGCGCCAAATTGCCTTCCCGACTTTCGGTGGATGGTGTTGCTGCCAGATGCCGTTCGCAAGATGCTGCAAGGGAAATGCACTCGTTGGATATGGATGGTGCGATAACGTCGCGATGCGTAGGTACCGTCTTGACCAACCATCTCCCGCGTGGGACTGCTTTCAGCCGCGTCAACAAGTGTCAGTTGCAAACATTCAGCAAACCGTGGAGTCAGAATCGCGACACTGAAGCTACCTCTACATCTGTACTCCACAACTATCTACCTACATGAGTAGAATGTATTCTGGAAGACCTTCGTCCAATTTCCACGATTGCATCCAAAAGTACCTGGGGCTTGATCCTCGATGAATAGTATCGCGATTCTCCGGTCATCAATTGAGCGCGCTCTCCGCAAGGCCTCCTGAAACCGCGGGGCAGATTGTCACCCCTTTACCGCGCGGGCTGCGAGACGGCGGCGCTGAGATGAAACGGGGGTCGCTGATAGTATCCTGTGGATAGCAAGGGACATATCGTCGACGATGGCTTCATGTTCTAAGCGATCTTGGCGATGCAAACCTGGTGATATATAGGCCGCGTCTCTTGCTGGCATTGATCATGCTTCCAGTCCTTCACCATTCTCTTCCATTTCCATTTTGCCTTTCTTTTCGATCGCTTCAGAGTGTAACGCATCGCCGGACGATTGCCCCTGCCTCTTTCAATTCTTCTTGTATTGATTGCACACTTTTTTTTTCTTTCTTTCTATCCTTTCCGTTCACATTGCAACTTTGTGAAACCTCGTCGCCCAGCCTCAGCCAGTCACAATGAGGAGCAGTATTATCATTTCTCTCCTCGCCATCTCGGCAGAAGCCCGCTTCGGGCAGGAACAAGGCAACGGCGCCATCGCCGCCATCGGCGCCTTGACAGACCTCGGACAACCAGGCCAGGCCGCGACCCTTGCTGGCAACTCGATCCAATTCCTCCTCGCTGCCGCAAACCCTTGCGGCAAGCTGACCCAGGCCGATCTCATCCTCACCCAGCTGGGCACAAGCGATGCTGCCGTCGCAGCAGCCCGGGGCCTGGTGGCGGCCGAGCAGAACTTCAACCCGTTCGTCGTCAGCGTGCCGTCCATCTGCTCGGATCCGACACTCCCCAAGTCGCCTGAGCTCCGCGGCGTGGTGCCCCTGGTCGACCCTGCGGTTGGCGGGTCGGACGTCGAGAACAAGAACGCGGCAGCATCCAAGACAAAGCCGTTCGCAGCCGACGGCCTGAGCGTTGCTCAGGTCATGATCAACAATGGCTTCTCAAACTTCACGTCCGTTGCTGCGGATGGTACCGTGGAGCAGGCTGCGGGAGGATCGGGAGCCGGCTCGTCGTCCAGTGCACCCGCTGCTTCTGCTTCTGCGGCCCCGTCGGTTACTGTAGCGGACGGACAGGCGTGCAACACTGTCCCAGTGCCAACAACCATGATCACCATCACCAAGACGGCTGTTGTGGCTTCGGCAACTGCTCAAGCTTCCAGTGCACCCCCGCCGCCTTCTTCCAACGGTGACGCAGCTGCTCAAGCCGGAAGCTGCAGCGGCAGCGGCAGCACCATGGTGTGCACGGCTCCCAAGAGCGGCTCCGGAGCCGTGAAGAACGCCGTGACTGGCAACTTTGATGGCTTCGTGGCCTCGACTATCGAGGGACTTGACTTTGGCCTCTGTGTGCCCACCATGAAGTTTGAGGCCGGTCTCAACGGACGCTCAGACACGGAGTTTACCTTTCAAGCTGTCGATCCGCTGGTCAACAAGGGCCAGCAGGAGGCACTCAACCCCAACATTATCACCAACCGAATTCACGACCAGCTCACCAACGTTTGCGGAGCGAATGCGGCTGCAAAGGCAGCGGCTGCAGACGCCCAGGCAAAGATTGCGGCCCTGGGTACGAGGAATGCCGACACGGCCACTACTTGGAATGAACTTCTCGGATTTGCGGGTGCCAACATCAATCCCGACAATGCGCCTCAGGCGGGACTGGTCGGGCACACGTAGTGTAATGCAAGTTATGGACTGCCGGTGAGTGTTGACGACGGCGGGGAAATTGTATGATAGGCATCGGGATATCGTAGAGACACGGGTAAAGTCAATGTATGGTGGGAAACGGATTGTCCAAACACTGGATGCAATATAAAAATGATCATCACGTCAAAGTGCATTTCACACCTAGAAGGCCTGCAGTAAATTGAGAGATGCTGTAGTAATAAGATGGAATTACTCTCCGACTGCGTACTGCTGTGGACGAAGATCGCACTGGATATGCTACGACCGCCTAGCAACTTAAGTTGATGTTAGTACCCCTACCCCTTGCTCCCCTCAGTCCACGATAGCGTGGGTGCCCGGACCGATTGCCCATGTGGAGCGGATGAACCACGTGGATATCACTGCGAGTCTACTCCATACGGAGAATGTTTCCCGTTATTCGTTTGCCTAGGGGGTGTTCTACTGCTCTAGCAGATTCAAGAGCTTCACCTGGAGGCTCTATTTGCTCGTAAACCACGGGTTTGCGAGGCGAAAAGAGGCGCAAAGCGAACGCTCTCCACGTGGCGCTGAGTGACGTTTTCTATATTCTAGGCTAGGTAGTGGAATCGTTCCCGTGGCATTTATGCGTGCCGCGCTGCAGCTGATGCGGCTGTGCTACTACGTGCACGTAGAATGCAGGTATGATCTTTCAGAGGCTCTGGTGGAATGGCAGTTTGTGATACCACATATTATACATGAAGTTGCATTACAGTACTTCGTCGACGAGCATCGGTCACCCAACGCCTCGAGGCTGGAAAAAGCGCTGTCGGCCATATTCCTGACTCTCTCATAGGGTCGTAAGTTTAGGTGTACCTTCAGCTCGTGGAGCTGAGAATCGAGTCTCGACGAAACACTTGACAAGCCCATCCTGCCTCTTCTCCTGCATGTAATAGACTTTGTCAATGTCGTCAATCCTGAAGCGATGAGTTACCATAATGGTAGGGTCAACTTCTCCCTTCTCGATCTTTTCGCGAAGCTCCTCCCAATCTGTAACAAGTATAAGCGTCCACTCAATCACTTATCAACGTGGTCTTTGACTCACATCTCTGAACGGGGGCCTGTCCACAGCCGACAAGAGTGATACCGAGCTCCATGACTGCGCCGACATTGAAGTGGTTGGTAACTGTAGCAGTTTGTCAGAACCATGATCATGGAGCCTTGGAGCGGCCTTGATAAAAGACTTACATCCCACATAATCGCCAATAAGTCCAACCCGCCCAAATTTGCGCGTGGAATAGATGGCCTCGTTGATCATCTCGCTGGTATCCTGCTCAGCGCCAACGGCAAGCTCCAGCGAGTGTGTCCATCCCTTGCCGTACTCGCCGCCGGTGGCATCAATGCTGACGTCGACACCGCCTGGCACCAGCTCGTGGACTTTGCTGGGCACCGTCTCATCTTTCCCGAGAGCCCCGAAGTTGATGGTCTCGAGCCCCTTGATCTTGGACTTGGCATACTCCGTGCGCCAGTTGTTGTCAATGCCGATCACGCGTTTAGCGCCCTTGTGGAAGGCCCAAAAGCAGGACATGAAGCCGATTGGACCGAGACCCCAAACCGCAACAGTGTCCCCTTCCTTCACGCCAGTGTAGGTGACAGCATGGTAAGAGGTGGGAAGCACATCGGAGAGGTAGAGACCTACGATCAGTTGTCAGGCAATTTTCGCAGAGCGTCATTAGACAGGGCAGATGAAGGGGGTAAAGGTGGCTCACCTTTCTCGTCGGGGACAGAGTCGGGAATTTGCAGCAGATTGTTGTCCGCCAGCGGAACACGCACGTACTCGGCCTGCCCGCCGGCATAGCCACCGACAAAGTGCGAGTAACCAAAGATACCCGACAGCTGACCGCTGTACATGGTCTTCTGCAAAGTTGACGCATTCGTCTTCTCACACGCCGTTGGGAGCTTCTTCTTGCAGAACTCGCACTTCCCGCAAGAGATGCAGAAGCTGTTGACCACGCGCGTACCAGGCTTGACATTCTTGACAGCCCGACCTACTGATTCAACGACGCCACAGAATTCGTGTCCTAGGATGTCGCCTTTCTCCGTCTGGACAATTTGGCCGTGAAGGATGTGCACATCGCTGCCACAAACGGTAGAGCCCGTAACCTTGACGATGGCATCGTGGTCGTCAATGATTTTGGGCTTGCTCGTTTCGACTGCATAGAAGGTCAGCAAAGTTGGACTTTGTGGTGACTAGAAAGTAGAAGACGGTTACATACCAACCCGCACGTCATTCTTACCCATCCACACCAGCGCCTTCATCTTTTCTCCGCTCGGGTCAGCATACTTGCCGCCTTCACGGGCAGGATTGGCGATGTCGGTATGCGCTGCGCGGCCCTGGTCACTATGGCCGATAACCTTCTCCGCCTGCGTGGCAAGGAAATTCTGTGCCATGTTCTTTTAAGAGTGATGGTGTCTGAAATCTTCCTGGAGAGTTCCTGTGAGGATCAGAGGATGCAGCGGGCATGAACTTATAGCTGCACCAGGGACGTCCCAAGATGCTCTCTATTCACGCCGGTCACCGTGACGCTTCTTATGCTCACCTCGAGATACTACAGGCAAATAGTGGTGATGTTACCATTTCATTAATCTTACAGCAGCCTTACGTCGCTCTATAACGTCACTATATACAACATATCTACCTAATTCAAGGCTTACGTTTGGTAATTCGGGGACTATTCCTCTACCTCAATGCTAGCAGCTCTTTGAAAGCGCGCACTTGTTAGAAAGTTGAAGCTAGTCGCACCCTAGGTATGTCATTTGCATCGGATTACTGGGCAGCGGCCACTGTTATGTCCTAGATTGGGCTAGGTGAAGAGATGCTCTGCATCATTTCTGTAGATGCCCTGGCCCTAGTTTCTGCGTCCAGAGGCCAGGACCAATACCCAAGCTGCCATGCATCCAACCGACGACGAGGGACCTAGGCTACGAGCTCGAGTCATCGTGGTATAGTCCCTTCGAAAGGTACGCCGGCTCTTGTAGTCAGGTTGTCTGGTTGCAAGAAAGAGGAATACTCTTTGTAAGGGGTACACATTCTGGGCGTTGTCAAACATGTCCCAAATAACAGGAAGAGAATGCAGAGAGCGGGCTTCTCTGTGCTTCACCCTCTGGTGGATTGTATACAACGAGGTCACCGGCCTTATCGCAGTTTCAGATCGTACACCAGATGCCCAATTGTGGCCAAGGGAAAGGACCAGACGTCTCTCGCGAGTACACGAGCTAAAAGACGAAGCAACCTGGACAGTAGGCAGCATGCTGCCATTCGAATTCACATCCTTCTTCAGGCACAAAGCATAACCAGCCTTGTCAGCCAAATCTAAGCTCGCGATGATCTGTAGCCTGGAAGCCTTGCGTGAGAACAGCGGTCGAAGCAGGTAATCTCAGCGCCCGTCGCCCTCTCTTTCCAGAAGCCCATTGGCAATGGACGAACTTGATGTGATGTCCGACGGAGGCTGCCGCTGAAGCCCGTGCTGGCATACCCTAAAACATGACATCATTTCCCCGCGCGTCTCTCTTCCGCCTCTGTGATAAGTCACGCCGTTGCTCGTCTTCCGACGACGCCACGATACTCCATGTGCCTAGTATGAGCTTTCGTCGTCTTCCTACTGCCGAGCTACATCTCTCTCGAGGTGGTGTCTCCACGTCGCTGATCAACGGCGAGATGCACTCCCGTGAGATTCAGATTCTGTCAGCCCGTTGGCGGCGGGGCTCGCGGGAGCGCCAGTACCTAGACGCCCCTTGTGAGTCCATCCAAACACGAGCATCTGATCTGATCTAACCACAAGCTGGATCTCTTTCGCCGCCCAATTGGTTCATTGCCAGTGAGGGCTGATATCCACCCGTGCTTCTGACGCATCATAATACATGTGGTCGATGCTTCTCTTGTGCTTCTACTGTGGGCCGCCGCTCCCATCGTCTCCGGCTCTCCAGCTGCCCAGAAGGAAAAGACTCCGCAAATGCCCTGTCCGTGATTTGCTGATGCTGAAATGGAACCCAGTCCTCTGGGCCCCGACCGGTACGAATCCTGCGGTTCTAGTTCATCGCCATGGCACCGGCAGTGCCGGCCGAACGTTTTAAAACAGCGCATCTCTTCAGCTTCCAGAGACAGGTCGCGGACTGCACATGGCCGGCCAACATTCTTTTAGCCACCGGCTCTGCGGCCTGAGCATCGCGCTGTTGGCCCTGCAATGCCTCTGCGTCCTTTGCAAGCCAACGGGGAGAGACGCCGCGGGTTCAATCTTGGCCCACTCAAGTCGCATCGTGCCGGAATATGTGACTCGACACGGTATGTAGACAATCCGGCACGAATGTCGGCCTTGATCCTACGCTTGGGTGGGATAACGGCTAATTGCTTGCTTGCTTCAACACAGCACCGCTCGTCTGGCTTCACTCGGACGACCCGTTTCGACCATCAGACCTGCTCCAGCACATCCACCATACGACCCCAGCAATCAACCAAACGCGCATCTCGAATCTGCCCGAGCTCGGACTCGACAACCTCGCCCTTCTCAATGATCTCGGCGGCGGCAAGATTGCTCTGACCTCCAACGACGATGTCACGACGTTACCTGCATGGCTATACGGATCGAATCCCGACGATTCCGGCCGGATCGCAAATGCCACGCCCTGTGTTGTCATTCTGGTCGAACACAATGCTCGGGATGTCGACGCCTTCTTCTTCTACTTTTACTCTTACGATCGAGGCGCGAATATCACGCAGGTCCTGGAGCCTCTCAATCGCTTGATCGAGGATACAGAGCATGGAATGCACTTTGGAGATCACGTTGGCGACTGGTCAGTATGCTCCGCACTCATTGAACGGACGGCCTTATTGGGACTAAAGAGTTCGACAAAGGGAACATAACATGGTTCGCTTCCGCGATGAAAAGCCCATCGGCATCTGGTATAGTCAGCATGTAAGCGGTGCTGCGTATGACTGGGGTCACAAGGCCCTGTCAATGAAAGATGAGCGAGTGTGTTACATGAGTGCCCATCTGCAAGCTTGATGGACGTTTGCATACCTAACTTCTTTGATAGCCGTTGGTCTTTAGCGCATACGGGTCGCACGCAAACTATGCCTCGCCTGGGTGAGTCTGCATGTTCCTTGGAGCGATTGCCGCTTGCAACGTCAATTGCCCGGTACTAGCATCTTTTTGCGCAGCGACCACATCCATGATTCAGCGTTGATCGACTACTGCGATGCCGGACGGCTCTGGGACCCCGTTCTCTCAGCATACTTCTATCACCTCGACCCCGCCACTTTCGAGTTGACGCAGCTCTTCCAGTCCAAGTCTAATGTCTCCGCAGCGTCAAATCTGACGTCCTTCTTTTACTATACTGGACTCTGGGGCGACGCGCAATATCCTGACAGTGACCCTCGTCAGAAAACCGTCCCCCATTTTGGTCTCAAGCGATTCGTCTCGGGGCCGCAGGGTCCCATTGTGAAGCAGCTCGTGCGGAAGAAGCTGTCCCCCGATGAACCAAGAAAGAAATCCTGGATGCAGTGGGCAGTCGGTATCTTCATGTCCTTGTACCCATGCTGCCTGCGCGGATGGAGGGCTTGGGTCTCGGCGAGTGTGGCCATTGCGCTCGTGATATTGTCAATCTTTGGCATTAGGGTGGGCGTCAAGTATGGCATGAAGAGATACAGGGCGAGAAGAGGATACAGAAAGCTAGACACCGACGTTCCCCTTAGCGACATGCATGGCAGCGGGGAAAGTTCCCCCTTGCATTCGCCCTCATGACCAGACCATTCGCTATTGATGGGGACTCGGCTTGAGCACCCATGTCTGCGGCTTCCTGACCGTGAGCAATTCCACGACTGGAGAAAGACGAAACCATCTTCCTTACGGACTGCCAAGCTTGACCGTCCCTCGCCGAGCAATGCAATACCCGCCGAACACGGCATTGGTCCATCTTCAAACCGCGGATGCATCCTAGGTAGGTAGGCAGTATAGCCGTTAACAAAGTATAACATACATAACTCATATGTGAACAATCTCATATGTCTGCACATTGCCATCAGGTTTGACGGACATTTTCACATGCGTGGCCAGCTATTGTAGTGTCATTGTCTCTCATTGCGTATTGGACGAAATGAGATTCACGAAATGAGATTCACCCGCTCAGGTATTACTAGTTTTTCGTTACGGTGTGTGACCGGCAGCGATTCCTATGCATTGGTGGATCCAGAGGGAATCCAACCGAACTTGAATCTACACACGGCTCTCCAAAACCCCGTCTCTCTCATCTACGTACAGAATCTCGATCGCAGCGTGCACCTCCCCCACGGCGGCGCCTTTTCTGCGGTCATTTCGCTACATTATTAATACCGTTATCAATCAGTCGCGCGGGTGACAGACCCAGCTCGTGCTAACGAGAGCATTACCCGCGCGGGAATTATATAATCGCGGCGGTTCCTATGCCGGATTCATGCAGAAGATCACGTCTTTCCCTTGCAACCGACAGACGAATGGTAACTCCGTCATATCATCCCAAACTCCGCGTCAGCAGGCTGGTGTTGCAGTGCCGCAGGCAGCATTCGAAAGCCAGGTTGTTGGGGGAGGACTTGCGGTTCGTGGGATGATTGGGGTGTTGCTCGGGCCAAACAGGGGGATACATATGTAGACGAACACAAAAGATGGAGACCAGCAAGGTGTATATATACTCATCTCATCTCTCGAGATCCAGCAACCAGTCTCGAAAACTCTCAACCAACTGCCCAATACATTGAACACGACTTCATCTCCTTCTTCCACCAAAAGAGATCTCGACGCATCGAAAATGGCTCCTCCTCTTTCCGCTGATCAGTGGCTCGCCGCCGCCAAGTACCGCCGCACCGTCTACGGCCTCAAGAGCACCTCTGCTGTCTCCGACAAGCGTGTTGAGCAGATCCTCGGCGAAGTCCTGTCATTTGCTCCCTCCTCCTACAACACCCAGCCCGTCCGAATCACCCTCGTCACTGGTGAGAAGCACAAGGGGCTGTGGGATGCCATCATCAAGGAGGCCGAGCCCATTCTCAAAGGTGCTGGTGAGGAGGTCTGGAAGGCAATGAGCGGCATTTTTGCAGCCCACAGGGGAGCTTACGGATCTGTACGTGCCTGAAACAGTCTGCCTCTGAGATCATTCACGAGATGCTAACGAGCATGTGCCAGGTTGTCTTCTGGGAGAGCGGCAACAGCATCAAGGAGGCTGGCGAGAAGCACGCCTCGGGTGCCCACATGTTCCCTCAATTTGCTGAGCACACTACCGGCATGGCTCAGATTCTCGTCTGGACCGCTCTGGAGCTGGAGGGCCTGGGCGCCAACTTGCAGCATCTGCAAGCTATCCCTCCTGTCGAGGCCGTCATTAAGCAATACCTCGATGTGCCGAACGACTACTCACTCAAGGCGCATCTGAACTATGGTGATGAGGCCCAGCCCCATCCAGAGAATGTCCCTGAGAAACTTCCTCTTCACGAGACTCTCAAGGTTATAAATTAGGCAATAGGGGTTTAGAGCATAGTAATATAGCTCTTCTTTTATTACTATAGTAATAAGGAGGTGGCTATAGTAGAATAAGAGGCAGTAGTATAAGAGGCAGTAGTATAAAAGGCAGTAGTATAAGAGACAGTAGTAAAGGCATTAATAAAAGCAGTAATATAAGGCATTAATATAAGCAGTAATAAAGCTACTAGTAAAGATAATAATAAAGGCAGTAATAATAATAATAATAAAAGAAGTTATAAAGGCAGTAGTAATAGTAGTAAAAAAGGCAGTAATAAAGATATAATAAAGCAGTAATTAGGTTAGGTTAGGGTTAGGTTAGGT
This sequence comes from Trichoderma sp. PF4103, assembly GCA_023628735.1. Classification (NCBI taxonomy): domain Eukaryota; kingdom Fungi; phylum Ascomycota; class Sordariomycetes; order Hypocreales; family Hypocreaceae; genus Trichoderma; species Trichoderma sp. PF4103. The sequence continues at coordinate 80 of JAMAKC010000063.1, read as the reverse complement.
TAGGTTAGGTTAGGTTAGGTTAGGGTTAGGGTTAGGGTTAGGGTTAGGTTAGGTTAGGTTAGGGTTAGGGTTAGGTTAGG
>JAMAKC010000062.1:0-158791 GCA_023628735.1 Trichoderma sp. PF4103 | reverse complement strand
AATTTATTACTTAGGCCTTAATAATAATATAACTCTTATTTTATATATAATCTTAAAAAGCTTTAAAAGCTATATTTATTAATATAAAAAGCTTATTTATTAATAAAGGCTAAAGTAGTATTTTTATAATTATAAATATTATTAATATTAATAATAGTTTTAAATATACTATATTTTAGTATTTTTTTAATTATAATAGCTTTTTTAATATATTATATATATTTTTATATTCTTAGGCTAGTTAAGGCTATAAAGAGGTATATTAGTTTATATAGAAAAATAGGGCTTTTTTAAGTACTAATTAGTTAGTGCAGCGCTGTCTTAAGCTAATAGCTTTAGTATGCTCTACCTAGTGGCTATAGATAATCTGCCTGGTGTTAATAGGGGTGGCCTCCTTAGAGAGCTGCGTATCACGTAAGGGGAAAAAATATAAAAGACCGCGGGTATTGCGGGCCTTGCGGGTCGAGGCGGTTCTTTGCTTTCTTCGGACATATCGAAGGATGCTTGATCCGCTGATGATTGAGGGTTGGGTCGTGATACGCGGATCGAGGTGTTTGGTGATGCATCTATCAAGTGCCTAGTATGAGTCAGTACATTCTCCGTTATTGCTTCCATCCATCGCTTTTTTTTTTAGGGGAAGAGGAAGAGTATGCTTTGAAGAAACAGCAGCCTGTGAAGTTTGGTTGTCCGATGGATGAGAAGGCTACTTGATACGGACTGCCCAGCTGTCATGGTGAAATGGATCAAGCATTTGCCTATTCTTGATCAAATTCCCGTTGACTTGCCAGAGCTCCATGTCGATGGAACCTAGCACATGATTCAATTCGCCAATAGCATCTCGCCGAGTTCATGGCGCTTCCATACACATATCGATACTGGACCGTAGGAAATATTTCCGAATTGGGGGAGGGGCATTTTGTGTAATTCCACACTCCGTGATCAAAAGGGCAGACGAGTTTGTCAGCCCATATAAATCCCAAATGCCCATCGGCCCGCATCACGTTGGCTACATGTAAGGTATAGATATATTGAACCTCCTTGAACGAAAATACAGATACTCTCCGCTTTCACTTATTATCGACGGGAAGACTCCTCCTATTTCGTTAATCCTTCTGTCTTTTTTCTGCTCTCGTGTGACTCTGGGGAGGGCAGACCGTACATGTAGTGTTTCTTTATCTCCGAAAGAGTCACATCGATGGCATTCTCCGGACTTGAGGGTGGGCATAACGGACCGGGGATAAGTCTTAGTCGCCTGTCGATTTTTGTCTTTTTCTTTCTACGCCTTGCGCCTTGCAGTGCAGACTCCGTGGACCTTTTTGTCCTATCCCATTCGTTTACACGTATTTGTGGTCCCTACTACATTGAAAATCTTCATGTACCTCCAACTCCCCAGAACATCCTGTCGATTCTTCTTTACAAGAGTTCGCAGGGCGTGCACATGTACACCAGACGTAGGGGTGTGAGGTGAACTCATACGGTCAGTTGGTCTCCTTTGTTTACTCTCTTTTATTAAATTCTTCGTTTTATAAAGTACGAGGTATTGTTTTGTGCTTTTCAACCCCCGCGGGATGACAAACCATGCGTGTATGTTGACAAACTCCGATCGAACATGACCATTTCCCCAAAGCGGACGACGATGCGAATGTGTTTTCTCCATCTTCCTTCCCCCTGTACCTTGAGCACTCACACTACCTAGCAAAATACATGCTACTACTACCTTACCTGCAGTAGCACCTCGTAGGGCAAAAATCAGCGCCCGTTTTTTTTCTCTCTTGTATGTATGTTGTGTTGGATGTCAAATCTTCATGGTGTGTGGTATGGGGTCCGGGCCAGGTACAAGGAGTATTGGTAAGAAAAGTGGTGATGTCAAATTCATCCACTCTGAAATCACAGCATTGTCAACAACAAAACTCATAGATGTAAGTGACATGCATTATCCCCCAAGGTAGGTAGATAGCGCCGCGTTACCTTTCCTTAGGATTCTAGCCAAGCACCCCCTAAAACATCGCTAATGCGTCGTTTCCACCATGTGTATACGATCGGTTTTACGACGACGTGTGGCTTAGGGAGGCTTGGGCACCCTTGGCCTCAAGCATACAATGCAAATACTACGACGAAAAGAGATGTTAATCTGGCGATGCGCATTGAAACAAGGGCTTTGACTCGTAGATACCTAGCTATATATTCAGGTTACTCACAAACCTTGCGCAGGGGCTGGGTACACACTCCGTCTTTCGTACGCACTGTTAGTAGTTGGCCTCCACGAACTCCATGACGTGTCGATGCGACGAATGTACGACCGACAGCTTACGAGGTGTGTTAAAGCACCTGTAGGATTCTACATGTCTTATCCCGACAGTCCAAATCTTACCTGAAGAATTGTGCGGCTGGCTGGCTGGTGGCTGGTTGGAGCTAACGAACAACGAAAGGCTGCTTGTGCGCCAGGGATCATCAGCTAACACAAAGCTTCATACAGGGTGCTTGTAAGCCCTACGTGCCGCCTCAAGGCATGAGTGATCGATCGGAAAATGGACTCTTTAGATCCCTAACGACGAAGAGAGAAAGAAATTGTAATAATAAAGGGTAAATATTTTCAGGCGCGGCCCCCTGGTGCCGAAAGATCTATTGAATAACTCTGTTTGCTTGCTTCAGTCCGTAGACATCGTCACCAACGCTGCCAATTATTGATATTGATCCCGACCCAAGAAGCCAACCAACCATTTCCACCTCCGTTGTACATGAGTATTCATCCAAACCATCCTCCTCTCCCGCCTGGATATGTACCAGTAGACTTCATACAAGAGTACCACGTTACTGAAAGGAAAACCGGTCTATATGAGAATCCAAACCACTCAAACAAAACAGAACACCGCGCTTGACGATTCAAACACCATATGTACCCAGAGAGAGACTCCTGAAAGAGATGCACCAGAAAGAGAAAGAAAAAGAAAAACGAGCGAAGGCATGTGATATACACGATGGTGAAAGCGAATGGATCCTGCCACTCTTGCCTTTTAGAACTTGCGGCTCATGGTACAGGTGAGAAGAAATCCTCCTCTTGCAACAAGGGATGGACAAGATTCTGCGTCCATTCACCTCAAGGAATGGTTGGGACCTTAGATCGGCACCATGTCGACGTCAAAGGGTGTATACATCATGGGGTCGCCCATGCCCATCATGACGCCGCCAGCGTTCGACAGCGCCTGGGGCTTGATCGTCTCGTAGCCGTCCATGATGGGATGGCCCAAGTGAATCGCCTGCTGGAAATACTGCATGGCCGCGACGTCGTTCGACGCCGTCTTCATCGCCCATTCGGGGAAGATGGGCAGCTGGGGCGAGTTGGCGGAGAAGAGCGCGGCTGAGGCGTCGAGGTCTGAAGGGGCCGTCTGGTTGAACTCGAACTCGGTGCTGCTACCGGCGTAGCTCTGCGGCGACATGGTGACCGGGTGGCTATTGTTGAGGCCGCCGAATGCGGTTCGTCGGTGGTCAAGCTCGAGATCGGAGTGGTCGAGGTCCGAGGACGAGGCGCGGTCGGTGCGTCGGTAGGCCGAGGGCGACTCGCTCTCAATCTCCGTGTCGCGATCCTTGTTTTGCGCGTCGGCGTGGTGATCGTTCAGCTGCCGCGCAAGCTCCTCGAGGTCCTGCGTGTTCTCGGGGAAGATGGAGTGCACGGGCAGGTCGATGTCGCTGTTGGGGCGGATGCAGCCCAGCTTCTGCGCAATGTTGTGGATGACGGGCTGGCCGCGGTCGTTGAGCTCGGGCTCTCCTAGATCCCATGACTGATTCGTCCTGACCATCTGGTAGAGCTTGTGGACGGTGGCGATGAGCGCGAACTGGGTGTTTTCGAGGACCTCGGCGTATCTGTGGAAGTGAATCACTCAAGTCAGTGGACCAGTCTCAACTTCACGACCAGAGTCTCATGGCTCTTGTGAGACTGCTTACCCTCGAGGTAACTGCTTGTATTCCATCTTCTTGCGGACTCCGGCTGTGCAAACCAGGCCGTCGTCCTTACACCTCTTACACGGAAACTCACCGTCACACTATGCGCACATTAGAGTCAGCCAACTATCTTCTCGTCAAGCCTGACGTAACACAGCGTAGACACATACCTTTGTCTTCTTCATCCGACACCTCTCGCAGGCCTTCCAGACCCGCTTATGCCTTCCATCCATGCCGTGTGTGACTTGATCATGGTGGTGCAGGGCGGCAGCGCCCGACCCAGCACGTTTTGACGCTCGGTTTGTGCCCTTGACGGGCTTTGTATTTGAGCCAGAGCTTTTCCGGGGGATTGTGCTGAGAGGGGGTGAATGTGAAGACTTGCTGTCCTCTGAGGGAGGCGAAGGTAGACTATGTGCTACCATTGTTTGGCACGGAGCTGGGGTGGCTGATGGGCTTTTGGAATTGGTGTCTTTGGTCGACGTTCACATGTAGAAGGACATGTGTACGTGACCGTGGTTGTGTCTTGACTTGTTCTGAGGTATTCGGGTGTATAAGAAGGCGAAGAAAAGGCGTGTGTAAACCCCGATTTCGACGTGTTGGTAGACGACTAGAACCTTGATAGGATGCGGTATCCTCAACAGGGATGATGGAAGTCGAAGTTCAAGATAGTGGGCGATCAACTCCCTACTTATCTGAACTGTTCTAGAAGACCTGAAAGCCAGAAGAAGAAGAAGATTGAGGCAGAAGCAGCGTTAAGAGTCAGGGCAGAGCAGAGTCCCCCACGACCCAGCGCAACGGGACAGGCCTGAGAATATATACCAGGCAAGGCGATGCAAGCTTCTAAGATGGACGTCGTGCTGAATAATGGCCGAGGAGCGTGGAGAGCGCCGCGGTGGGCCTCGCCAGTCGTTCCTTCCCTGTCTGGTGCAAGGCAGGTGGATTCCAGGCATCGCTGTGAGCTGACTTGAGAAAGGAAAGGACGCATCAACGACCGTCGGACGGCTTCTAGCTTGTCGCTGCCAAAGTATCCAGGCCGCGCCGTTATGGCCAGTGGCTGCCACTCCTGTGGGATGGCATGCCGCCCCAAGCTTGTCGGTCGGTACCTTGAGTACCTATTTCCGGCTGCGGATCGAGAGCGAGAAAACAGGGTCCGGGGCGTGTCTTTAGCATACTCGGCAACGGCATTATGTCCGAGGACGCGAGAGCCCGCCACACCACAGGGGGCTGGTGGCGCTTATTCCCATCGGGACGTTTGATATTCACAAGCGGTTTAGTGGCTTCCCGTGGCAGGTCGGCGGGTCACTCCAGAGGCGTGCGCTTATCGGGCAGCTGGCCGAAAGCTTGTGCACAAGGTACAAGTACGGGCGACTCCAGTGCTTGGCCGGGCGACATGCAGGTATCGCGACCGAAGCGCAGCGAAATCGACTGGGCTTTCCACCATGAGCCATGGGGCGGCAGATGAGAGAATGATGGCATCAAAACGGCTTCTCATACTTAGTTACCAAGCAACCAGTCACCGCAGACGGGCCCCAGTTGTTTTCCTCTTCCTCTTCCCATTGCCGCGGTCACTGTCGGCAATCGTATTCCCTTTGGTCCAGTCAGGAGCGTTGCGGCTAATGCAGAAGCAAACTGGCGTTTCTCGATGCCCCAGAGCATAACGACTCAAGGGCTTACATGTAGAAGAGCGTGAAGCAGTGCCATAACGGCGTGGGCGATTACGAAGGAGTACGCAGCAGCATGAAGGCTTTCGTGTGTAATCCCGGGCAAGGCACGGCAGAAGCAAAAGGCACTGCTGCCCGCCCTGCTAGCCCAGCTTGAGCTGCTCGAAATAGCCAGGGTTTCCCATCGTCCTGGGCGCCCGAGCTAGGCATTCTGCCCATTCCAAAGTCCGCGCTGAAGTAATAGTGGGCGGACTTGAGCTTGGTCCAGTCCCGTCCTTTGGTCTGTCTGTCACTGGGCCAAAGTGAGAACGACAGAAAGAAAGGTGAGGAGCAGTGGGCGTGACGTTTGACGCCCGGGCGGGAAGCATCATGCACCGCTCATCATCCATTCCAGCAGCAAGCTAGAAGGGATGTTCCGAGCCCATACTTCGGCCCATGCTTGGTGACTCCATCTTCGAGTAATGATCATCAGAAGCCACCCAGCGCCGTGATCGGTTTCGGACGTCCTCTCTTTTGAAGGCTGTGAGGAGCGAGAGTAATTAGTAATGTTGTCTTGCACGACGGAGAGTTGCGCGCCATGAGTGTCAAGTATCACAAACTACATCACAAGAGCAATGCGGAATTGCGCAACCCTTCCTCGGCTCATTGCCGAACTGGGCTCTCGCCATGCAGATTCGCAGCAAACGAGCTCGCACTCGCTGCTGGTTTCCCAATCAGGCCGTGCCGGAAGGATGACCGCTGCATTATGTGATGAGGCCCGAGGCCGATCCGATAAGCAGTAGGGAGGATGAGGCTGCTGTCATTCCAAGGTGCGGGTTACCGCATTGTGAAAAGTAGAGGTTCACATACCTCATACATGGATTCTGAGATGTGAGCTTTGCATCTTCGTCCTTATCCCCCACTGTTTGCTTGATTCGGCAATTTGACGATTTCCCGATCTCGGTGGTGTTGCTTTGGATTTGCTGCAGATGAAGATGGAGATGGGACTCGCGCTGTGAACGGGCAAAGTTGCCCTGGGCCAAGTCAGAAAGAGGCTGAAAATGAGGGGGAGTGAAAGAAAACTCGATGCTGATTCATTGCGTGGAGACGGAAAGACGGTCCACCGACATGGACCTGCCTTGTGAGCAAGAAGAAGCTGCTCGTGTCGCTCTTGCTCGCATGAAAGTGCAGAACCATGCAGTTGACATTTACAGTACGAGCACAGTGCGTAGCCAGTGGCCCCTCATCTTCAACGGCCCAGCTGCGGGCTCTGATTGGCTAGTAGCAGCAAGACAAGCTGTTCTAAGCCTTATCAGCCACGGCAGCTTTTTGCGTGTCTCATCACCCAATATGGGCCCAAGACAGTAAAAGGTCTTTATATTAACGGTTACTTCTTTGCTGTCTTCTGCGCAGATGGAAGTTGCCAAGAGCGTTCCATAAAACAACTCCAAGCAGGCAATTGGGGCGTGTCTATCAAGCAGTTCGCTTTGTAGGATACTCGTGTACTGTCTCGTGGTAGAGCGGAGCAGGGCGTGAATGGAGCAATTCGGCGGCGGTGCCTGGTGATGCTGGGTAAGGGTTCCCAATTGCTCTCGGCGGCTTTCACCAGCGAGAACTGGAAAAGAGTTTGTCGCGGCCCAGCCCCTGGAATTGGCGAGCTTGCGCCACCGAGGCGTGCCCAATCATTGGTCAAGCTTAGAGTTGTTGGCGGTGGGTGATGGCTGTTTGCTGCTGAGCGCGCGCTTGTGAAGCCATCATGACGGAGATGGCAGAGACATGGGGGACCAATAGCAACATGATGAATTAACAATCAACACTAGACGACAGCTCGCATGTATCACCTTAGTCCGGAACTGCCTTTAGGTAGGTACAAGTACAGACTGCTTGATTCCCAGACAAGCGCCCAATCGCCCGTCTTCTTACAGCTGCTAGCCCAGGCTGCGAGAACAGCCCAGGGCTCTCTGGTCTGTTCTGGTCTTGTCTGGTCTAATGCATGCCCGCACTCCTTCGCTCTGTGCCGCTATTCACAGGACTACCAGTCACCCAGCCTAAGCCAAGACCTTGCTTCGCTCTGCTTCGTAACGAAGGAATCAGCTGATGTCAAATCCATTCAACAAAAACAAGAACAGCGTTTGCGTTGAGTTTCCAAACCAGCTATCCAGTGCAATACATAGGGGCTCGGCAAGCACCAGCCAACCCCGCCTCTGACAGTCGTATCTCTCTAACATCAGGCTCCTAACTAATTCGCCCAGCCATCCTCATGGCTTGCGGCCTGGTGCTGCATCGGCCTTCGGTGGCGGCATCGGGAAGCAGATGTAATACATGCCTACACCTGCAGGTGAGGGTGGATCGCAGGTCGCCCGGCTGGTGGGTGCAAGTCCACTGGTCCGCGACGCTACTTGGCCTGCCGCCGGTGGCTGCATTCCAGGCAGGGGTATCGAGCAGGTAGCCGTTACGGCATCGGGCTTAAGAGGTGACTCTGTCATACATTTTTTCACATGCAACTCATGTTGCTATTCCTTCTACTCGACTCACCACTTTCTTCACTCACTTCTCACCGTCACGCTCACCTTCAAGCTTTAACTCAAATCATGGAATCCTCGCGTGATGAACGCAATCGAGCTCCTTCGCTTTGCCATCTCACCCTCTCTTGATTCGAGGCTCACCGAGAATCGGGTAGATGCCGACAGCCTCCATCAGCCGTCTGTGTCTTGTGTAGCCTTTGCCCAAACCTCCAGGCCGATGTGAAAGATGAGTGCGACCGCCTATGGCTTGTGACGTATAGCTCTCAACATTGGGCAGATTACAAGCGTTCGCTTACGCCGAAGGAACGACATAACATGTATCTTAGTTTTCCTCCCATATGACTCCCACTTGGAATCCTGTCGAACCCAAGAGGCTGAACTGGCTACTACCTATCTGCGGAGCCCCTGCATGCCTCACGGTAGCTTGGAGTCGCATCAATTCCTCTAGTTGGTCACCGTTCCAGCGGTGCGAATCCGTCCGCAACCGTCTCCCGCTAGGTATGATGCTACATGTCGGCAGATGTTTAGTCGGTCAGGTATGGGAGGTGCATTCTCTCAGCTTCTCTCTCATGTCTCGGTTGTCCCTACAAACTAATCGTCTTTAGTGTTACACCACCACATTTGATGGTGGGAAGAAGGGCCACCACCGCTAGCTGTCTGCTACAGTGGTGGTCGTTAATTCCGCTTCCCGTAGCGCCATCGACAGCGAAAGGGCGCATCTTTTCCCCCTTGTTCATGTCAAAATCTTGGTGCCATGCAAGGCACTTGCTGGCCACACCAACTCGTACTGCTAGAGTGAGATAGACCTCGCTACAGATCCCGACTCTTCACCGGGCTTGAGCCAAGCGGTCCGTCTGACTGCCCAATGGTTACTATCTGTGCAATAATCGGGCGGATGCCCTACTATTGTGTAAGTGGTGTCGAGCGTCGTGTAAGTGCACTCCACGGAGAATTCCGAACCATTGACAACCACCATTGCTCAAGTCGGTATTCCATGGAGTAATTCTGAAAAGCTCTTCTTTCCTTGGTATGGATTTGCCCTCTGCCAAGTTTTACAGCCATGGAAACTGGAAAAGCTCCCACAACATGAGCACACACGCTGCAATTCCGGATAATGTAAATGTACGCACGTATTTGTTTCCGGCGGCGTTCCACTACGGCCGAGTCCGATCGGATATCTTGCAGCCGGCATATTACGCCCCTCCTGCTCGTCTAGGAATGATAACCCGTGTGTGAGAGCGCGTCAAATCAGGATCCTTTCCGCGCTAGGTATCGAGGTAGCACGCAAGGCGTGAGCGGACCGCAAGAGCCGCTACTCGGCTGTCGGTTCGGCTGCCCTGCGACCTCTTGTTTTTCTGTGTTGTTTTGTTTGTAGCGCAAGGAGTCAATAGTAGGTACATATGTGGCTCTCGGAAAGATCACGGCTTTGGGGACACAGGCCGTTGCCGTTAGCGTTGTTGTGAATGCATACATCGTGGGTTCTATCGCTGGACTGAGTGATCGGTGTTGTCCGGGTGACTCACTCTCCGCTTCTTACTCTAATGTTCATGACTTTATCCCAGGGAAATGGAGATAATGAGATTAATCAAGATGCTTTCGTATGAGTCGTCGAGTAATGGAGCTACGCCATGCTTACCTTGTTATTCAAAGATCCAGAATAAACAACGTACTGTGATGTCATTGATGCCTCAGCTCTCATCATAACGAACTATCACAAAGGCAAACTTACCATTATCGACGACCGCCTACTATACCTACCTCGTAGATAGTAACAAACCATGAACGCCATGCATTGGAGTGGTCGTACACGACTAATCCTCTGCCGAAGATACAAATGTTTCTGTTCGATAGCTTTGTAGAAGAAGGGCCCCCCGCAATACGAAGAGCCTCATCAGCGCAAGGCATGACATTTCTCGACTTGTCATGCTTAGTGTTTTCCGCCCGTACCTACAGTAGGCTGAACTGAGACATGCAGCCTACGGCTACGAGCCGAAGCAGACCTGGGGCGTATTATTTCGAGAACCTTGTTTTTGAGTTGCTTACAGGCACGGAACGCAGGTGGCGAGGAACTAGATGGTTCAACATACAATTTACGTTTGCTTACCTTTCGGTCGTTTGGACCGTTTTCACCGCAAGCACCCAGACGGTAGAGTGCAATATCTTAACGTTTTGGAGGCGTCTCATCTCAGCGTATAGTGTACATGTATCATGCCTCTTCCGCAACTCAAAGAATCCGGGGGTGTTGAGGCAAAAGTCTCTGGAAGAGAGACGGTAAACATGATGGCCCTTGCCAAGCTTCTGATTCGTACTGAGTCCTGTTGCGGGAATGAATCGCCGATTAGAGAGACGAGTATGATGCTCGGAAGGCTGCAAGGTTGATCACATTCCTGGTCACGATGCGGCGGCAATATGGTGAGTGCTACAGCAGGATATATCCTATTGTTATTTGCTTTCACCCGTTATTAGTTCGTAGCCTTCAGCGGATTTTGTGGCCGGTAAGCGTCTATGGTGCAGCATTCGGCTTTGTCGAGCGGGATAGGGCTGAGCGGGATTAATACTGCGTGTAATACTTGTCTCCTCCGAGGGATTATTGATGCCGTCTCATGGGACGGGTATTCAAGGTAAAAGGGCGCGGATTCATCTAGACCTTGTCCCCAGCGGCTGCATTACGGGAAACGACTGAATGGCTTCTGAGCAGGACAGCAAAGCCAGATGACTTCAGTTGTTGGTCCTTATTACACCAATGTCAAGCATGCACAGGAGCAAATGTGCCGCGGCCAGGTGACACCTCCCTCGCATCTATCGCTCGTTCAAAGTCTCCGTTAGCCTATACGCGACTAGGTAGCCTATGCCGTCATGCAGCCGCCCTGCCATCGTACGAGAACCCCTGATCGCTGCTCTTTTTGCTTCTGAGGAGAAAGAAAACGGAGAACGGAGTGAAAGTGCATGGCGGTACATAGCTTATCGGAATTGGTAGCCGGGGGCCGAGCAAAAAGGTCAGACTGCGCTTGAGACAAGCAGCGGCATGCCCCTTGCTCAAGCCCCGATTTGCACGGTGTTTTCGTTGGCCGTTGTTCCTTGTCGGCGCCGCGACTCGGGGAGCGAGAGAGTGCCCAAAGGCCGCTGACTCATCCTCTTCACTTGCTGTTAGCATTCATGTTTTTTCTTGCTTCGATTTCAGCTTGAAGCAGTCTGTACTATACTGGGTATTAACTCCCAAGGCAATAAATACACACCCCACTGCATCGATTCCGGCCACCTGAAGGTGAACATCGCGATCAAGAGCAAGGCCCCACTCGCCGTTTACATGTATCGAACCCTTCATGTTCGAAACTGGAGTCGTCGAGGAAGAAAGAGGGAATGCGTTTCGTCTAGGGGTCTTCTAGAGAAGAAGTGATGACTCGCGTTTGGCGATGGAGTCTGCAAAAAAAGTTGCCCAGTTAATATCATGCTTCTTTTTTTGTCTAATAAATTGCTCTAGTATTCCAGTTTGATTCCGGTTGATGAGCTCCTCCTTCGCATCCACCGAGATGGAGTCTTGAAGTGATTCGTCTAAAATGGTTTGAATCATTTTCTTTTTTTTTCTTTTACTTCTTTTTTTCTTTTCTTTCTATTATTAAGGTAGTATTTCCTGATTTCTTTTATTTCCAGGCCCATCCAACGCTTTTTTGCACGCCCACGGAACATGCCGCAGCCGGCCAGTGCAAATCCTCAGGAAGGACGCCATACATATGTAGCTCTCTGGCTTTATCTACCAATCCTGAGCCGTCCCGAGGCTGATGACATGTTTAATAACCGTTCAAGTTCCCCACCACATACATGTTTATGTGAACATACACAGTTGATTACCAATCCCCGCGATCCTTTTGGTCAAGCCCTTATGGAATCCAGACAAATCGACATTTGGGTCAAAGTCTACGGCACTACTCGTATGCATGTATCGTACTGTAGAAAAGCTGCATCCAGACGACATCGAGCGAATAAGACGACGACAAAGATCATGGGATCATGGGACCCCCCTCTGTTATCCTCGGTAACCAAGTGGACATTTGTTTCTCTTTTTGCAACTCGTCGATTTTTCTAGATGCCAAGCAGGGAGGCGAAAAGAACGCATCGGCCAAGGGCCAAGTTTGACGTTCGATGGCGGCTTTCTAGAAGCCGTTCTGGTGTTTGCTTCTTCCCCACAACGGCCGCTTGTCGGTTCCTGCTCGGCTTCTCGAAAGGCTACTGTAAAGGGGGCTCCATCGCGTAGTAGGTACAGAAGAGAAGAAGCTTTGGACGAATGGGGGGATGCTGAAGAAGAAGTGTGGGTATAATAACGGAATGCCGAAGGGGGGAGGGAGGGTCATGGAATTGCCTTGTGTGTGTGTTTGTCAGACTTATACAGAAACGTCTTTATTCCGTTTGAAGCAATCATGCCGAGAAGTTTGCAATATAGATGATATCATTGCGAGCCTGGGGCTCGTTCTACGGGCGTCTCGAAGAATGGTCGTCTGTATCATTGCATGAGAGGTCTCAAGCGCACGAATTGAAAGTCTGCCGAAGTCACAATACATTGAAGGCCGTGATACGAAGCAATGTTCGACATGTAGCTTCTTGTATTATTTGACGCACGGAACCGGAGTCGCTTCATCGATTCTGCTCGTTCCGGCGCCGAGGAGTTTGGGCAACTTCCGCGGGGCGTCCAAGGAGAAAAAAAGAGCGAGAAAAAAGGGACGAGGACCGCGAGGCTACCCTTATTCTAGGTAGCGTGCGATATTTTACATGGTGCCAGCCTTAAGGGGGGGCGTGTATGTTTCTTCTCCGTTGAAGAGACGTACATCGCGAATTAACTGCAGAAAATCAATATTTTTTCTGATTTCTTTTTTCTTTCAAAGCTAGATCGTTTGACCCATGATTCTAAGTCTCCAGTATCGAGACTAGAAAGGGGTTTCTTTTGCAAGGGTCTGTGATGTTTGTTTTGTGTCTTCAGTCTCTGTCTCTCTTACAGCTCTGTTTAGCCTCGCAGCGGGGCGTGTGGAAACGGAGATCCGCCGCCGGCCCTGAGCTGTGGACGAGGATCATTGCCGAGGATAAAGAAGAAAGATTTCCATAGTTGGTGCTTCCACTTATTGCACTATGTTGAGGACCTGAGCAGACATTGTTCCATATAACTACTTCATAGATGCTTTATTTGTACGATCAATGCGTGTAAGACAAGACAAAACACGAAATCGATGAGGATTCATGCAATCAGGGAATAACATCAGAAAGACGGAAGTCTGCTCTGTCCGGAGCTAGAGCTAAAAGAGAACAACGGAGGAAACGCCTCGTCGGCTACGACGTCACCGAGCCGGCCATTCGCTTTATTAATTCCCCTCCAGTGCTGCTCAAGGAAGAACCCGCCATCGTGGGAAACATCCATCGGTTTGCAAGAACCTGGAGCAGCAAATGAGATTGAGGCTCATGACCAGAGATGGTGAGGCTAGGGAATCTTCCGGGTGGCCATTTCTTCGAGATGGTGGGCTGCATCACGATGGGGGGGGACGGAAAGAGAACCTGGATGGAAGACCTGGAGAAGAATGAACATTTTAAGGACGCGGATGTGAAATCCGATGGCTCATGATGCGATCGCTGTTTACCCCGAACGGACGATGTGTTCAGGGTTCAGTTCATCGCGGGATTGGCCATGCTCGTGCCGCGTGTAAGTCAGACAAAGTCTCATTCAAGTTCCTCGACGTTCCAGCCTCAATTCTATTCCCGCGTCTGGACCCTGTATAAACGGACTATCGATGGCAATTTGTCGATGCTATACGCGCTTTTTTCTTGCTTCTCGAATTACATCTCCTTCATTTCGGCATCCAATTGAGCTTCTCCAGCTGTCAACTCGTTCCAATATCTCTGCCAATCGAACGCACACACCCCTTCTTCCCCCTTCCCACCCGTTTTAGGTCCAGGCACACACCCCTTCGCATCAGGATTGATCGTCGATCGTGGCTTCTCGTCGACAACCTCCTGCATTTCTTTCGTGCCCGTTCACCGGCACGGCTTCAAGAAGCGCTCCGTCGGGCGGTGTTTGCCGGGATTTCGATAGAGCGAAGGAGGGGGGGGAACGGACACTTCTCCTAGCAATCATACTGTACATATATACCGCTCACTAGTACGTAGCTCACTTACACGGCAATTACACGATGAAATGCATACCACTGCTGTGGAAAGTCCATGACCAATGTCACGCAGCCCCCTTGGAAAGAAGCGGAAGCCAGTGGAGCGAGCCACTTTGTTTCTTGCATCTCCACCATCACCGACTCTCGATCTGGGTTTCCGGGCGTTGTGTGTTCTTCTTGCTTCTCCTAGGGCTGGGAGGAGATTGAGAAAAGCTGACTGGTCAATTGGATTCCCAGGGAGCCTCGGAGTCTCCGCGGAAATAGCCCTGGGGGGGAGGGCCTCGCGTGACTTTTTTTTTCGACCATTTACACACATGGCCCTCATGCATCTTACATCCTCCCCATTGTTTGTCGTAGTGCCCTATGACTGTACGATTTAGGCACAGTTGCGCTTCAGACATAATCCGCGGGCATTTGTGATGGCTCGCTCAGGAGGTGAGGCGATGGCTTTTCCATTGCGGTCTTTCAGATCCTTTGGTCTTCCTTCTCTCTCGGTCTATGACTCCCAACTTACTGCATGAGAGGAATTAGTCTTGCTCAACGCCTAACTCCGGCCAATGATTACAGCGTAGCTGTGCCGTTCCGGCACCGACAGCCATCTAAAGGCACTGCTTGTACTCTCCTTTCTCATCTCTCGATGTGTCTAGATCCTGTATACTAGAACTGCAGCATCAAAACACATGTGGGTCTGATGCATATTGACCTTCTTTGTCCGGTCCCATGATATCAATTGCCGATTCCTCCTTCGGCCGTGTAGGGCTTTCGTCTAGGCGAGAGCAATTGACCCCTGTTCACGATGCTACTAAAACTGACTTACACCATCCTCAGCTCTCACACAAACGCCGAGTCATGCACGAGCACGAGAGCTTCTAGAAGGAAGAAAAGACGAAATATCTCCGTAGGGCGGCAAATGCCTCTCTGTCCCAGTCAATCAAGCCAAAAAAAAAAAAAAAAAAAGGGACGATTGCGGATCTCCGAGACCGGGAGGGCACAGTCGAATGCCGTGCCGCTGCCGAACCGAGACGCTGGACGGCCTTTTGGGCGCCGGGATCCGCCGACTACCTCTTACGCCCGGGTTATGATATGCGGGATGCAGTTTTGACGTAACATTGCCCCCTTGTTTGGATATAAACGAGATCAGAGGATCAAAGAATGTGTGCGTTGTTTTTTGCCAGGCGAGATGTTACGTGTTAGATGCGAGATCACGTCGGCTTCAGGTCGGTTGTTATGTAAAACGCAGTTGTGTTCTTATGCCAGTGCGAGTCATTGTGTAAGCCAAGGCTGTTGTTCGAGACTCTGGAACGACGTTCGATACAAGATGAAGTTTTTGCCTGATTTGGTCGGGTGTGAGTGCATCAGGGGTATGTCGACTCTGGGGAGTTTTGGCTTGACGCCAAAAACCTGATATATTCATTTGATCGTTTTATTCCTCTATTCTCGTCCAGTCGTTCTGTGTTCGATATGGTTTCATGTTCAATTCCACGAGGCTGCCGCCTGTGGTCTCAGCCTCACCCCACGTCGACCAAGAGGCACCGAAACGCCCCCTCAATCGAAACTCAATGATGATTGGAACTTTATAAGACACAAAGCACTCTCAATGTCGGTGCCATTTCGGTGAGGTGCCTCGTCATTCGACAAGCGGTCAGCCTCATAGGGCCCAATCCTGTGTAATTGGTGGAATGGAGGCGTGTTGAGGCTGCCTCCTGCAAGCCAACCGAGGTGGCGGCGGAAGCCATATTGGGAGGGAAAGCTCCTACAGCTTGGGCCCTTGAACTGGTCCATGAAGGTGGAAGGGGCAGCTTCGAGAAGGGGAGATGGACTGCCCAGATCCCGGGAATTGTTGGAATATTGAGCTAGCTTGGCAATGCGGCGTCAGCCGTGGCATGGCAGAAACCTGTATAATAACCAGCAATTGGAACGCATCAGACGTGTCATTGACATTTGCCAATCTTCATCTTCCAGTTGTCCTCATTCCAACAATGCGTTATACCTTTCCTGGGCATAGCCACCACTGGCGTTTGCGCCAGATGTTTCGCCTGTAGATGGCTTGCTCAACAAGATAACCTTTGTCTGCTTCAAAGTTGACAGCCTTCGAGTGAATTGCCTGTTTTGTGCGGCGCGTCTTCCCAGTGCAACCACTGACTCAGAGTGATGATAGAGATGAGAGTAATGGTTGAGATGATTGAGATGATTGAGATGATTGAGGCGTTGGAAGAGAGCTGCGTGGATGGGGTGGCGCTGCATTTAGGCTCTCGTTACACTCGTTCTCCTCATTGTTCGGTGTTTCTTTGGTCCTTCGTCCTTATCTGTCCCTCTTCCCCTTCTCTATGACTCGATTATCCCCAATCCTCCTATTCTTTTTCGTTCTTCTCACCATTCTTCCCCTCCTCTCGCCCTCCTCTCATCAATTTTCTCGCTGATACCTTACCCGCCCCCCTCTCGCTTCTTGTTCATTCTCCTCAGCGCCTTGAGAATGTGAGGTTTCTATTACGTGCTTTTCCCCAACGGATCTTCTCTTTATCTGTGTGACTCAACATGAAGCAACTGGCGATTGAGAGCACATCTTTCATCAGTGAGACTTGAGATTGCAATGTCTTTCGCAGTGGTGGTAATTCACTACCACTCTCATGAGGCATGTCAATTGAATTGAAGTATCAACATAACAGTTCAGCTCTGGAGGCAATCAACATGGTAAACTCAAAGTACGTCCAGCTGTGCGTCAACGACAGTGTGAGGTTATACATCACTCACTCTGAAGAAGACAGATATGATCATCGTGAACGAAAGAACTCTCACGGCAACTCACCACCCGCGGCCTCGTCTCGGTCACCATCACACATCCGTATAGGCAATCATCGGTGGATTCTCCAACTCGCAGACGGCCCAGGCCCACGCCGCGCTCGGGTAGTAATGAAACAGAAGCGACATGTCATGTCCATAATCAGCGGGCGAGAACACATTAGGGTCGATGCTCTTGGCCTCTTCCACTGCTTGCTCTGTCGCAAGGAATAGGAAATGCTCTCTGCGTGGTCCATGCGGTAGATTTCTGCTGACATGTTAGCATAGCTGCGACCCTCATTGCGTGAGAGTGATCGACTCACAGAGCATTTCCAAATATACCGTGGCAGAGACTCGGTTCTTTCTTGAGCAGCCCCTGCCTCCAGATGGCTTCTTGCCCTCGAGCTATCGCCGCATCGATCTCGTCGTGAAGATCGGGAAACGATGGGCGAATCGCACGAAGGGAAGACAGAAATCCAGGGGCGCCGCGGCACCACTGCATCAGGCTTGGATGGCGCGACTCGTCGATTTCCTTGGCTATGGGCCAGTTGCCGTCTTTTTGGAGACTGAGCAGCGCCCGAAGCTTGGGCGCCAGCTTTGGGGCCAGGGCAGGGGTCGTGAGGACGAGCTGCGTTACGATTCCAATGTCGCCATGGCCAGCGCCGAGGTACTTTTTCTGATGGAACGTCCACCCGCCTTCATCTCCGTCGATGCTGTCCGCCAGGATCTTTTCGGACACCTTGGCAATCGGACCTTGGAGAATGGCGGCACACTCTGGGAGTTGATGACGCATCAGGCGCATGAAGTAGAGCGTGCCAGCTCTGCCCTGCCATATTTCCGACGCAAAGGGATCCTCTTGTCCATCTGGATAGGGACCGACGATTCTTGGAATGTTGGACAAGAAGCTTTCTACGTCGTTTGCGTCCTGGCTGATACAAGCCTTGAGTGCCCCGTACGCCAGCTTTTCGCAACTCAGCCCGACCCTGGTGCTGAAGGCCAGGTTTCCTCGATCTGCCTCCATATATTTCTTGGCCCAGTGCAGGAGACGGTGATCCGCCACCTGGACATCTGGATACAGGTTAGCGAGGCGGAAAAACAGATAGGCGATGCTGGTTGGGCCCCGAATGAAGCCGCCATACTGCGCCGGATTGGGATAAGCAGGCTGAGGAGGTGTCGTCTTGAGAATGCGCTCCAGAGACGACTTCATCAGCAGGAGGGGCTCCCGGCCCAGCGACTGCAGCGGCAGGTCGTTTGGTATGTATTTGTACGCCATGGCGGATGGGACCTGAGCGGAAAGCCTTGTTCGATCTGGAAATCGATGCAGTGTGTCTTTGGTGGAATGCAGCGAGAAGCATCCAGAGTTGAGGCTATTTCAGTGTTACCCTGCAAAGAGGCGGAGGAGGACGGGGTTTGACAGGGCATGATGCAGCTAAATCCTCCTGGGCGTGGCTTCTCCGTTGGGCTCATTGTTCGTCTTGTTGATGCCTCTTTGACGTGCCGTCTGTGAACAATTGACAAGCCGTCTGTGACAAACTGACGATACCTACCTCAGTTGATGGAAGAGCAATTATCACGCATCTGCTATGTCAATCTGCGGTCAGAATAAGATCGCAGCTACCATCGGATCGCAGCTTCCTTGTAAGAGGCCGCCCCACCTGCACATGCCAATGACGACATCATTTCGCGCATCGCCTCCAGCTAAAAAGCTCCCCGCGTCACCACTTGGAAGCTTCATCCCGCATCCCGTCACAATTGCAGCTTGAGCTTCAATCCTTTTTCACCTACAATCCGTCAGCACAGCATTCCATTGCATCTCCAGTTCCCGCCTTAACCCGAATCCAGCATCTCACAGCTTCTCACAGCATCTCACAGCTTCTCGCAGCATCTCTAGCCTCCAATGGCTGAATCGTCAGAGAAGGACTCGTCCCTGCTGCGGAATCGCGTCGTCGATTCCATCAGCAAGAGGGCCGAGAATGTCATGTAAGCATCTCGCTCTCTGGACCTCAATAGGCGCCAAGGTACTGACAACGACCAGCAAGCACGACTATGACAAGGCCAAGGTCATGGCCACGGATGCCGTCCAGAGCCAGGCCTATCTCTACCCCATCAAGGTGCCTACATGATAACCAGATACCACTACGGGTTTCACAGTAGCAGTTTTGCCTAACATCAGCATGGCAGGGAATCTTCTACTTCCTCAACCATCGGAGCTTGTGGAAGCCGTTGCTTGACCGTGTTCTTCCCTATGGCTTCCTCAGTGTCACCGTAATTGGCGCCATGTTCGCCGTCGCATATCTGCCACAGCTGGCCATTCTCGTCCTCTTCAACGGCCCGCTGGCCGTCTTCTCCACGGTCCTTCTCACGCTCAACGAAAGTGCCATGATCATCCAATTGATCTCTCGCAACTGGCTGCTCCAAGACGCACTTCTGGATACCTTTGATGGCACGCTGGTTGCGCGAAATGCGACCACCGTCGTCCAACAAGGTCGCGAGGTGCGCCCAGGGAACGATCCGATCAAGAAGCTGGGCAAGGTTTTCAAGAAGCGGTTCGAAAAGATTAGTCTCACTTCAATGATCCGGAGTCTGATATACCTGCCTCTGAACTTCATCCCCGTTGTGGGCACCCTTGCTTTCATCTTCCTCAACGGTGGGTATAGCTATATCCTAGGCTCGCGAAATCGCTTTGCTAATTCCTCCCACAGGAAAACAGAGAGGCAAGGTCGTGCACAGTCGAGTATGTCCCGCTATCTTCCGCGAAAGTCACCCAAATGCGGTCGCTGTGCTAACCGTGTAAAGTACTTTCAACTCAAGGGCTGGTCCGAGCCACAGAAGACACAGTGGCTCAAGAGTCATACTGGAGCCTACGCAGCGTACGTTGACCCCCTGAAGTTGTCTGAGTATCTCCTGCTGACTGCGTCATCCCCTCAGTTTTGGTCTCGTTGCAACGCTTCTCGAGATGGTCCCCGTGGTGTCTGTCCTTTTCTCTTACACAAATACTGGTACGTCCATATCCATCGTGACTGAACTTATTCCAATATTAATTGACTTGTCAGTTGGCGCTGCCCTATGGGCTGCTGATATCGAGCATCAGACCAACGCCATGGTCAAAGAGACTGCCCCTAATCTGAGGCAGGCTGCCGAGGGCGCTGAGTGAGTTTTCGGGCTCACCGCCAACCGGAGAGGATTTTCTTTGTCAAACAGAATGCCAGAGCAGTATCGTATCATGATACAAGCAACAGTCATCGCAATGTTTGCTGCCGGGATATCCACCTCTGCTTCCATTTGGGCGACCGACTACCGCACACGGCCGGATCGTCTATATATGGATTTCCAACAAGCACTCGTACTCCGTGCACGAGAGTCGAGGTGCTTGATATCGCTAGCTACCTAATGCCGCCCAACTGTTTTATACCGGTGGAGGCTACTCGCAAAACATAGGTTTGTAGTAGTAGCATAGGAATAAGAGCGGCCATTTCTCGGTTTTTCATCAGACCGTTCCAGACCAGCATCATCTTTCAGGAACAAATCTCAATCAGGAGTCGATCGATCCCCTTTCGTGAACAAGATAGGCTCTTGGTCTCATACTGTCTCAGCCTGATGCATGCTAACATGATGTCTTACTGTCCGGAGCTCTTTACGTCTCTGCTCTTGCGTTTCTTCCCAGCTTCGTCCACATTCATCAAGTCTGAACATCCGCACAGCCAGGCCGCAGCGGTCCAAATTAAGTTGAAACAACGGAAAGTCATGGCTGGACAGGGGCAAAGCCATGGGAAAACGCATGAAAGAAGACGTGGAGCTCCCGGAACTCTCTGACTCTCTCCCGCCGCTCGGCCTGCTTTTGGCGGATGTTACACTCGCCTATACCTGCAGCTAGGCTCTTGGAGTGACACGACCTCCTTGTTGTGAAGGGGGGTACAAGCCGTCCTGTCATTATGCGGCAAGGCGTGTGCGAGGAATTCTAGCGGGAAGGCAAACGACCGAGTCTAACGTGGTCCCCAATCTGGCGAGATGGCGGTAGCATCGTTCGGCTTGCATGAAGCTGGTGAGGGAGGGAGACATCCGAGGGATGGCGAGGGGCGTCTGTATGTCTGTATCGGAAACAGTGTTATCAACGTGGCTTCTCGTTGTGTTACGATGGGCACACTCACGGCGTTGCATGATCCCCCAATTTCTCTTCCGCCTGGAGAAAGGACGTGCTGTGTTGTAGGATGTGGGCTGCTGTCGATAACAGGGTGGTTCGGGATCTGTGTATGACATCGATGCACGCTGCGAGCTGGTCAGACCTAGACGTTCACCGACGAAGGGCCACAGGGGACATCCACGACAGCCATTGCTCCTTTATATCGGATACTCAACTTGTCCTTTCATCTTGGCATAATATTCATTGGATCGACGACAGCGGCGATGGCTCCTGCAATGATATTTAGATCTCTCGATGGCTCATCGTTTCACATCACGATGCTGGGACAATTCCGGACGCCTCCCTCGCCAACACCCTCTTTGGTCGCTCACACCAAGTCCTCGGCACGGATCCGTTGCCCTCGAGGATCGTCACACAAAACCGGGTTTACCGTGGTGCTTCTCTGCAGAACCAAGGACAAGAACGGCGCCACATCAGCAGAAGCCCCGGATCTCGGTACCACCCACTTCCCATCTCGCACTTCTGCAGGATCTCTCTGCACCTTGCCGGAAGAGCTACTGCAGCATACGAGATGTGTTTCCTGTCTCGTGGCGAATCGGAAGGGGAAGGGGGGAAGGCGGTAGTATCCGCCTGAAGCAGGGATTTCCCGTCGACAGAGCTCGCGAGCTCATCAACCTGATACCGCTGCTGTCTGCGATGCCGGATCACCTTCGAATGAACTCAGTATGACCGAGACATGGAACCTTCGCGAGCCGTCGGAGAGAGACTCGGGATATCTTGTTTTTCGTCTCAATCGCTCGAGCCCCTGGGGCTCCCTATGTTGATCGTGATTGCACAGCGCGGGCACGGTACATGCTCTGGGGGGGGCGGCAGTCTTTCCGGGAGGGAGTGGCCGGGAAGAAGAGGCTCAGCGCAGTTTGGCGTTGATGCTATCGTTCTCTCAGCTGGGAGGCAAAATGTGTGACCAACTGGCCGGCCTCGACTTCTGCTGCCCCTGAATGAGTGTCTTGAGCGAGATACCTAGGGGGGCGCTCACGGGTGTGAACAGGCGGACGACGCAGGCTTTTCTTTTGCCAGCTGGCAGAGCGAGTGTCTCCTCCATTTATTGGCCGGCTCTGTGCTCGACACCCGTTCTCCTCTCCCTCCCCTTCTACCGTGCTCTGCTCACTTCTCTGTCACCTGGTGGAGGCCAAGTTGCCAGCTGTCAGGCACCCTACCTCGCGTTGTTTCTTCTTCTCTTCCTATAGCGCGTCAGCTACGCGTTCTTCTTTCTTCTCTTTTCTCTCTTCACATTGTCGTTTCGAAGGAGCCTCAACCGTTCTTCACTTTCCGACAACGATTCGTTCATTACCTTCTATTGTCTCTTTTCATCTCCGCAGCATCCCACTCTGCATCTGCATTTCCTGCATTGTCTTGTTCATTTACAATAGCATCGAGCATCTCCATTCTGCCTATTGTCCGTTCACTGCAGGAAAAGGAAAGGGTGAGTCCTCGATGAAAGCCCTGCAGATGGCCTATTGTCTCTGACCGTGAATAGCTTCTGTGTCCCCCACCCCACGATGAGAGCATCTATCGTGTCTGCTGGCCTCGTGCCGGTGATGGTGATGCTCCTCGGAAGCATCTCCGGAACCGTGGCCCAGCTCGGCGACGTGAAACATGGCGATGATCATGACGCCGGCCACTTCAAGACCTTGGGCCCCCGGGCTGCGAACTATGGCGAGCCTAGCGACTATGGTTACTACCCTCCTCCTCCTTATGGCGAGGAGACTTCAACAACTTCTGTTACTTCTTCCTCCAAGACTGCTTGTCAGTATTTCCTTAGCGGTCCGACTGCTGAACGCTCGAGCTAATCGTCTTCTAGACCCTCTGCCTGGTGAATCCTCCTCGAGCACTGCTTCTCATAAGACGACCAAGACCAAGACGCAGACTGTTTCGACTACCTTGTCGGGTCACGCTGGTCACTCTTCTCCTGTCGGCTCCAAGACAACGTCAACAGAGGCGTCATCTACCCTTGCTCGGACGGTGACTTCGACCTCTTCCTCTGAAGGCCATCATTCGTCGACGGAGACGGAGGCGTCATCTGCCACAGAGACTTCCGTCAGTCAGACCGTTCAGACTATCACGGTGTCGTTGTCCTCTACCACGTTTGTCACTGCACAGACTGTGCCGGTGGACTCTAGCCACGGCGGCTATTCCTTTACCTCAACTGGGGATGAGTCGGCTTCAAGTACGTCGTCGGAAAGTTCCAAGACGTCGGAAAGTTCAAGCACCTCGACCAAGTCTTTGAGTGAAGAGGAGTCTGGTACGGTTCGGCCGGTATCCACCTCCTCATCTTCTTCTCCATCTTCTCCTACGACGCATACATCTACTTCTTCGCGCTCTGACTCGGTTCGGCCTACGGTCGCTTTGTCGACCACGCGGTCCTCCAACTCGACGCTTTCGTCTTCGGGGTCTTCCACGGCAAGCTCTTTGAGCCAGTCCAGTGAGAATGGCACTGTGGCTGCGACGGTGACACTCACGACAATTGGATCAACGGTGACGACTTCATCATTGATCTCGTCAACAGGAAGTTCGTCGACCATCCTCGTGAGCGAAAATGGAACCGTCATCTTGACAGTGACAGTCGGAACAGCAGTGACGACACCATCCTCGATCTCGTCCACAGGAAGTTCGTCATCAGTTTCGCAAAGCGAGAACGGAACAATCGTCTCGACAGTGACACTTACCTCGATTGGAACAACGGTGACGAGACCAGCATCTGAAGCTACCACTCAATCATCCTCCCTAGGCTGGAACGCCACTTCATCCACCTCCTCTTCTGCCTTGGAGTCTACAGTGTCCAGTTCCCCGTCAGGCACTCCGACAAATGTGACCCTGACCCTGACTTCTGCGGTTACCCCGCCTGCCGGCACCACAGCGTCGGCCCAGGGTGTCACAAGTGTCGTGAACGGAACTGTCATTGTAGTCACCACCTCTGAGGCACAGACTGGTACCACCTCGTCAACGGCCCTGTCCAACAGCTCGTCCTCCCTTATTAGCGGCTGGTCCTCCTCCAGCGGCCCATCAGCTGCCACCTCAACCTACCGGTTCACCAACTCGTCTGTGGCCACTGTCACCGTCGGGCCTTCGAGTGCAGGTGGCACAGGCTCTCCCTCGACTGGGGTGACCATAGGGACGCTCTCGTTCACCCTGACTCTGTCAGGTACCGTGTCACCGTCGGCATCTACTGCTGGATCAGGCACCTCTGCTCTACCGGCTACAGGTAATCAGACCTCCGTTACGGTGAGCACGAGTGCTGGTGCTACGGTCGTTCCGTCCAACGTGACAACCATCTTGACTGCTACCTCGGTCTCGTCAAGCTCGTCTGTGGGAGCGACGGTTACATCTGTGCCCGAGATCTCCTCGACATCGCGAGCCGGCAACGGCACCGGTGTCTCGACTGTCATCATCTCGACTATACAGACGAATGGCTCTGCGGTGTTCACCACGTCCCCGATTCCAACTGGCACTGGCCACTCCTCTCAGACATTGTCTGGCGAGATCCGCTCGTCAACGGTGACGTTGAGCAGACCCGTGTCATGGGCGAACTTGACTTCCACTGCGACTGCGACAACATCAGAGGCGGGTCCCCAGTTCACAGTCTCTACTGTCTCCTTGACGCTGAACTCTACCACCATTGTTCAGACTCTTACAGGCACCGCGCCGGCCAGCTCGTCTACCGGCCCTGCCAGCTCAGCCACTTCCAATGCGACTGTGGCATCCTCCAATGCTACGTCCACTACGGGATCTCAGTTGCCCTGGAACACGACTGCTACCGGACATACAATCGTGAGCACTCTCACCGTCTCGGGCCCAGGCTCTAACAACTCCACCGCGACCTCCCAGCCAGCGGGAACTGTTGTGATCATCACTCTCACCACGGGAACGGCGCCAACTGGGAGCGGCTCTGGCATTTCGACGGGGGTCTCGCAGACCACGTACAACGGAACGACGCTGACGGTGACAAAAAGCCAGCTGCCGCCATTCAGTAACACCACCTCTGGGTCATGGGCATCATCTTCATCACCATCCGTCCAAGTCGTGACTTCAACGATCTGGAGTACCGCCCCAACAGGGTCGCAACCCGGTAGCCCAAGCCAGTCGGTGCCCTCCTGGAACAGCAGCTTAACGGGAACCCAGGGTTCATCCCGGCCCCCAGTCACCGGATTCAACACGACCTGGCTCTCCTGGACCGGCGTGCCCACGCAGACACCAGGCGCTAGCAGTCCTCCTTTCCCCACGACTCTCAATGCCACCAAGACTCTCTCAGGCACAGTCATCAGTTCCAGTGGCTCTGGCACAGCAGCTCCGACTGTGGTCACCGTGACTCTCAGCCCTCTGCCAGCTTCCAACACCACTTCTGGCCCGGCTTCGGGACCGAGCACCAGTGTCAGTGCTGGGAGCCTGACGTGGTCGTTTACCAACTCGTTCAACTTGTCCACGATATGGCTCACAAGTGGCGCTCCATCGGGCACTTCGCCGTCCGTTTCCGTGATCACCGTCACCCAGTCTGGTACCGGCTCGCCATCGGGCACCGGCTCGGTTCCCCTTAGCACTGGGGGCGCCAGCACTCTCCAGTCCAACTCATCTACCCGATGGAGCAGTCCGACACTGTCCGCGCCTTCGTCTTGGTCAAACACGACTTTCACCTCTGCCTCTCCCACTTTGGCATCTGGAACGGCATCGAGCTCGAGCAACGGCACGGTTGGCCCAATCATCGTTTCCACCACCATTACCGGCAGGACGACTGTCCAGACCACCGTCTTCACCTCGGTGCTCACGACAGGTTCAGGCGGTTCCACGGGCAACTCCAGTCCGCCCGTCTCTCAAGCAGGCAATTTCACCGTCACAACAGTCATTCACAACGGGACTTCCCTGGTCTTAACCACTGGCTCGGCTCTTCCTTGGTCGACGACTTCAGTTGCTTCCGGGGCTGGCACGATCTCGTCGCAGGCATCAGGTAGCGGGCCCGTCTGGACCAACAGCACCCGCGCGACCCCGTCGTCAACTTCCTCGGCTACGTCTACCACGACGACGACTCAGCTAGTAACCGTCATCGTCTCAACGCTGACCGGCGGCCCTTCTGCCTCTGCTTCGGGCAACGTGACGGTAGTGCAGAGCACCATCACCAGGACGCAAACGAGATCATCCACTCCTTCTGGTACCGCCGTTTCGCTGTCGTCTGCATCAGAGGCACAAGCGACTGGTAACAAGACGCAGAGCGTCACGACCGTTATCCAGACTGTGCCTGTGCCGCCGACTACCGCGACGCGCTGGATCAACACTACTGTCACGCCGACTGAGCAGCCGTCTGGCGAGACGGGAAGTGTGCTTGTGACGACGCTGTTCCTCAACAGTACCTCGACTGCTGCTTCTGGAGTGTCTGGCAGTGTGGTTGTGACAACTCTGCATCCGAACAACACCTCAACTGCTACTCCCAGTGCATCGGGCAGTGTCTTCGTCACAACCGTATATCCGAACAGCACCACCGGTGCTTCCGGCGAGACTGGCAGCGTCATCGTCACCACTCTGCATCCGAACAGAACCGTCACTGCTACGCCGAGCGAGACCGGAAGCGTCCTCGTCACGACACTCTATTCCAACAGCACCACTGGTCCGGGTACTGTCATTGTGACAACGGTATATCCAAACACCTCCACCGCTGCTCCCAGCGAGTCTGGCAGCGTGATTGTCACAACACTATATCAGAATACCACTACGTCCACCTCTGGCGAGACGGGTAGTGCCATTGTGACGACACTGTATCTGAACAGCACGACTGCCACTCCTCCTTGCACGCACTCATGGTCATATCCGTATCCCAATGCCACCGACACCACGACCACTTGCACTCGGTTCCCAAGTGGCAACACCACGATGACGCGCTGCTGGGCATTACCGTTGACAACGGGGGCTCCGGAGACGTCAGAGCACCAGACTAGGTCATATTCCTCCACTTGTAACACGACGAGCACAGCCAATGCCACATTGACCAGTACCGAGAGCAGTAAGTACAAACCAACACATATACCTCAAGACCGAAGAGAAGCTAACTGACGTTTTCCTCATCAGGCTCGTACCCCTATCCTCTGCCAACGACATTCGAGACCTCGACTACGTCCAAAGACAAGGAGTCTGGCTCACGCGGCTTCGCCTATCCCGTGCCCACGGAGCCGGTTCATGAGGAGGAATTGCCCAGCAACCCAAATTATCCCTGGGGCGCCTCCTCGCCGCTGCATCGTCACCACAACGTGACGGGGCTCGGCGACGGGCTGCTCGACTGGGGGAAGACGGCGGCGCACCGCCTCCGGACCCTGTTTGAGAAGCACCAGCTCGTCGAGGGTGAGGACAATGAAGAAGTTGAAGAAGCTGAAGACGAAAAGGAGTGATGGTGAAGTTGAGATGAGGGGTTAGTGTTGTCGAGTCCTCTTGAGCAAAGTGCATGTACCCTTGTAATCCTGTTGGATTGAAGAACTGGGGGATGAGGCTTGATCTATGGGATGGATGGGTCGTTGGAACGATAATTGTTGTTTGCTTCTACGGATAATTTATTGATGGGATCTTTTCAGAGGGGGATCTGGGACTTTATGGGGGAATTTCGTGTTATCATGGCCGTGTTGGTCTGAGATAATGTGTCGAGGTAGGTATAGTACCTGAGGTAGTAGTACTGATTGTGAGGACTCCTCAATATCATGACGGATTCGTGTTTGCAGGTGGTTCTGATGATGATGTCTCTGGGCTGCAATTTCCGGTGTTCTCATAAGATGATATTCTTGGTTCAGATAGCGTAACAAGACCATGAAGCTTGCTGGTGGAATCGAGAAGGGTCTCCTGATAGATTGCGTATCTGCACAGGCCTCTGTGAGACGTACACCAGCAAGTAGGTACTAGGTAAGAAAGTACAGGTACCTGCACGTATGTCCCGAGCTTTGATGTCAAAAGCATCTGCGGTTCCACCACAGCCTGCGAGATGTCCCTGAATAGTAGCATGCAGCCACTTTGATCAAATGCGCATTATGTCTCTGGATTGACACTCTAACTCATCACAATCATTAGTATTCAATCAGGGGCTCAAACGGCTAATACGGCGTCGTGAAGCTCTTGGCTGCTCCGCGAGCTGACGTAGGTCTCGTGTGCGTCTATGCCCAATCGGGCAGCTTTCATAGGCCGATGCTTCGGAGAGTCGGCACCGTGCTTGTCCGAGCCCAGTTTGAGCCAATCATACGCTTGATTGCCAGATCTTTGATGGCGCAACTGGAACCAATTCACAGTAATAATTTGATGACATCGTGCACTGTCCATGCACTGCCATAGCGCCCGTTTGCCACTCTGGAACCTCTTCCCACTCTTTTATCTGCCAAAGCAGCACCTCTCCCCTTCGCTCATTAGCCTTCTTTTTGCTTCTCTTACACAACGCCATATCACGAAACCTATCAACCCGGAAAAGCATCGCATCTCTTCAGTACTCACTCTTTTGTGTTTTCGATCTCTGAGACGCACTTCACCAAGTCGCCGCCATGATGCTCAAGCAGCTCGTCCTGGCGGCCGCCGCGGCTGCATTCGTCATCGTCCCCGAGATATCCGAGCAGGACGAGAACATCTTCAAGGCGCTGCCCGTCGAGCCCGAGACGCTGCAGCTGCCGGCCGAAGCGCTGGGCCAGAGCCTCGACGTGCCCTGCAGGCAGTGCCGCGGCCGCGACGCGCGCCTGCGGCTGGACTTTGCCGTCGAGGACGGCTCGCGGCTGATGGTCAACGGCTTCGAGCTGTATCCCCACGCCGACCCGTGGCGCGACGACCTGGTGGCCGAGGTGGTGCGGCCCGGCGGCGGCGGCGCCAACAGCGAGCGCACGCTGGGCTACAGCCTGTCGGTGCTGCCGCGGGCCAGGGACGACGAGCAGCAGCTGGAGCTGGTGGACGTGAAGCTGCGGGTCATTGAGGTCGGCCACCGGTTCGTCGACGACGTGCCCGTGGTCAAGGTCGGCCTGATCAAGGCGCCCGGCGGCGAGATTGTCATTGCCGACATGCAGTTGATGCCCGTGCCCGAGATGCCCTGCGACTCCATGTGGTGCCGCGCCAAGTCGGCGCTCAAGGGCTTCGGCGGCTGCCACAAGAAGATGCCGCACGACCACCAGGGTCCTCACCCGCACCCTCACCCTCACCATGGCCCCGGCCCCAAGGAGGAGGAGGACGGCCACCCGCACCACCCGCATCACCACGAGCACAAGCCGCACCGCCACCAGCGCCCTCACCACGCGCCCGAGGAGGAGTGGAACTCTGAGCGTGACTGGCGCCAGCTTGTCCTGAGCGTTGCGTCGCACATTGTCCTGCCCGTCCTGATGGGCATCACTGCCGGTGTCGGCGTTGCATTGTACGTTGTCATCTCTCTTTTCATAGTCCGTTTCTGTGCTAACATTTGCAATAGCTTTGCCATGTTCCTATGCAGCGTCGTGTACCGCCTGAGCATGCTGGTTCGTGGTAAATCCCCACGCCGATCGTGGTGCCCTCACCACCGTCGCAACGCTTCTCGATACCCTTCTGCCGAGGAGGAGAAGGTGGGCTTGATGGAGGCGGTGGAGGCTCAGGAGACTACTCCTGCGCCGATTTCAGAGGATGAGGTGGTCAAGAACTAAGAGTGGTGAAAATGTCTTTGCAAACTTGCACATTTCCTTGCGTTATCATTCATGCGTTGCTGGACGACAAATTGGCAGTGTATTATCCACGGCACTTTGAGGGATTTGACAAATAAAAGAAACAGAACAAAGAAAATAAAAAGGATTGGCATCATACACAGTTTGTGGCTCTGTTGTAGCCCTTTGGGGGCGGATGTGCAGCTGGATGACAAGGATGAGTTGAGCATAGTACAGGGGAAGGTTTGTGCGAGTTGTCTGACGGACAATGCCGGCGTCGAAGGATGTTTTAGGCCCGGACACGTCGGTGCAGATTCAGCAGCTTTTCTTAACTTTGACACCATCCATTACCCAGCTCTCACGTTATCTGCCACTGCGGTGAAGCCAAACAAATGGCCCATGCATATTCTAGACTCGAGCTGATGATGCTGTGTCAATTGAAAGCGAAAGCTAGGCCTAAATTCCATACAGCAGGTCCTAGCCTTCAACTCATCTAATGCTCGCCCGTTTTCCTCCTTTTCTCATCCCGTCCGATCTCTCGGCGCCTCTTCGAGCCGCGTGGGTCCCCGGACCCGGGATGAGGATCCCCGTTGTGGGGAGTTGAAGCTTTTCGGGGAGTCCACTGTGGGGAGGGGGAGGAAGCTATTTAGTGGGAATATGACATGCATGGTGTAGGTGCGAGGAGGTATCGTATGTATGGATAGTATGAGGCTGGTGATGTTGAGGGGGTGGAATGACTAATTATTAAGAAACAAAGTGATGATACTATTCTGTACTAAGCTTGGGTACCTAAGGGTTGAGATTCCACTTGGCTTTTGCTGTCTTGTTTGGGCAAATGGTGTCCCTGCTGTGTGCTACGTGTAAGGCGGAGTAACACGGGTTCAACTCTCGGAGGGCGCTTCTTTGGGCAAGTCCTTGTCTTCTATTGCACTGAGGCATGTCATTTTGCATCCTGCATACATGTATGGGCATGTTGCCATCACGGCGTTGTACTTCTATGGTTGCTAGGAAATTTTCCTAGATGCTTTACAAAATCACCTACCAGCTACTGAGAGTTGGCAATAGCCGATGCCTCTTTTCTAACAGTTAGTCTCCTAAATAACTCGCTTTTTCAGTTGAGAGAACGAGAGCCCTGTTCCATATAATTGAAGCTAAGTATTGTGTCGTCTAGGAGTCTGATGAAGAATGCTTCCTTTCGGTCTTGATCCAGGGTATTTCGTACGCAGTCTCGTGACCGACGCCGTGTCTCGTGAGCTGTTCCCCAAAAAAAGGTTTGGAAAATCCATGACGTGGAATTGCTGGATTAGGGCAATGGTCTCACTTGATATGCGGGGGGGCTAGGTGGACAAATGACTGTTCCTATTTCGCATTTTTGTAGACAGCATCACGATACCGTTCAAGGTTCAATCCGTACCTTGGGTTGTTTATCGCCTTGATGTTATAGTGGACTGTGCCAAGGTGAGATACCCTGTTTACATGTAACATGATGCTTGACACCTTCAAAGACGTAGAACATCTACTTTATCTTGATCACATCAAGATGACAGAAAGCCTCCCGCCCCGGCAATCCGGCTCTTGCCCCCAATCTGCGGGGTGACCCAGAAAGAAAAGAGAAGGAAAAAAAACCACGTCGTGCTTCCCCAACTTCCCAAGCGGTTCCGCAACCCGCAGAATTCTGGACCTTCTCGCTCTGCCGCCCCCTCACTCTCAGCTGCGGGTTAGCAAGCTTGCGCGTGGGGATGCAGCACAAATGCAAGCTTGACCCGGAATTCCAACGACGGACTTCAATCTGCCGCCAAAATCCTGTCTTTTCCTTCTCTCTCTTCTTCAGTCCTCTGCGTTTCTCGGTCTAATATTTTACTCTCGTATTCCTTGTTTACCTCTTACTCCGTACTATCAAGCATCATCAGTACAGCGCATAACACACAACAATGTGGCAGCCGACATCCCCCAAAGGCGCCGCCGAATCATCGCAGCAGCCTGCCTGGGGCCAAGGCCACGCCCGCACGCTCTCCATGAAGCAGAAGAACCCGGGCCGCTGGTTCGCGCAGACGATCAAGCTCAAGAAGGAGTGCGCCGACGAGTACAAGGCCTGCCACGCAAAGGTCTGGCCCGAGGTGCTCAAGCAGATTAAGGATTGCGGCATCGAGGACTGTAAGGCTTGCCAATCGCTCTGTTTTGCTCTGTCTTCCGAGAGAGAGAGAGGGTGTGAAAATGAAACACGGTGGTGATGAGCGTGCTAACGGGATGGATGTGAACATAGACAGCATCTTCTACGACCCGGACATGGACCTGCTGGTCGGCACGTTCAGGTACATTGGCTACGACTACGCCGGCGACATGCAGAAGATGGCGGAGAATCCCAAGGTGCGCGAGTGGTGGAAGATGACGGACAGGATGCAGGAGAGCCTGGTTGAGGGCGCTGTGAGTTCGGAGGCGGGCGAGCCGTCGTGGTGGAAGCCCATGGAGCAGGTGTTTTTCCAGCCCTGAAGGTGTCGAACAGAGGGTCAAGTTGAGTGATAGAATGGAATGCATCGGCTTTCGAGTTGATAGTGGGATTGACGTGTCGATGCTTGCCCTAGAGCGGCCATTGTGACTTGTAACGATGTCCTGCAACGCATCGCCTGACAATATGTCGTTCGTCACTCGTAGTCGAAGAAGGCTGTAGTGGTCACATCATCAGAACGTCTCTCGGTGGCACGGGCTATCGCTGTCCCGTGACCAGGAAGCCGGATCTTCGCGCAAATCGGCTCGTAAGCCGCCGACCTCACTCGCTTTTCTGCGGTAAAGTACGCAATACACATAGTACTAATACTATCCCGTATACGTAGCCAGTGGCAGCCGTTGGCTCTTTTGGTAAAGCCAGCGTCAAGGGGATGAAGCGTCGTCCTGTTCCAGGGAGCGCGACTGGCCACAGGTGGTGTGATGGGAGGCAGGGTCGCGCTGTGACAGGGGCGCAGCGTTTGGAGCAGATTGTGCTCCGTACGGAGTGCCGTAAGCCTCGTACCACAGAATCGAATCACGAACGGAGTTGGAGCCCGTTGTGAGCTTTTACGGCAGGTCGGACTCTTCGGGGTCGTTATCGCGGTGGATGATGCTTCTATATAAATCGTGAGCCTTGTCGTCGGTTGTCATCAGGTAGCCTTATGCAGCCCGAAAGCGAGAACCGCCACATACGCATATCTGAGACACACTCTCCTGCAAGTGCTCACGGTGTCTCGCTTGTTCTGGCACCGATTGCGCTATGACTTTGGAGAGGACCTTGCGTCGGACAGCCATTGAGAATTTTCGGCACCGATATTCGCCGTTTGCCTGGTTCTCACATGTAAGGTAGTCAACATGCGCACTGCGTAGGTATTGATACTGACTGCGAGGGGGCATCGAAGAAGCTCTAGATAGAGCAGCTGGCGAAGCGGCCGTGTATGCTAATCCGTATCAGAGTGTACGTATCACACTTCTTCTCCAACTTGGGCTATGATCGATGGTGACGAACGCAACGTCGTTACATTTCGAGATGCGTGTCTTGCGTTCAACACGCACAGAAAGCACCACATGAGCGGTAACAAGTGGAAAAAGCTTTTGTTCCTGCCAGCACCGCTGGTGCATGAGGAGGCTAGGTATGTAATCTGTCACCGAGATCTTGGGAAATTGAAAGCCTTGTGGATCGAACGAAGCTTCGTGACTCGAGTCGGAGTCTGGATGGACCTGGCCAAGGCTGGGCAGAGTGATGAAGCCAGCAGCGCGGTTAAAATAGCAAATCACACTAGAATAGCGCCATCGGCTTGGGTCGAAACGAGCAACATCTCCATGCCGTCCAGGGAGTCGCAAATTGGTGGTGCATCCTTGCGAGCTGCAATGCTCTGTAGCCGACCATGGGTTGACGCTCCATAAGGTACCCAGGCTGATGGGGCCATCTTCCTGTTCGTTGCAAGGCCATCGTTTTCAACAGTCTGAACACGTGAGAGCGTATTATGCACATGTGTGCTCCGTTTGGCCGTCCACGTCTCAGTCCAGCAATCGAGGTCACGAAGGCGTATTGATAGCCAGCGCTCAGTGGCTCGAAAGTGCATAAAGGTGACGGAAAGTGAAGATGCAAGAGGACGAAAAAGAAGCGAATGAAAAGGCCTCGTGCAGGTGCGGGGCCTGCAGGAACAGCGGCGCTAGCGTTTTGCCTTGAGAGCGACGTTTCTTTTACGGCTTCAGGGGTTTGGCCAGGGGAACATGGGGGGCCGATTACGTACCGGTACGAGGAGGATGATGATATCTGAGCCTGCTCTTGGTACTTCAGTTGGCACTCGGCGAGGCTGCTGTTGGCTGGTACCGTGTTAGGAAGAGATTTTCTGCTCTTCTTCTTCCGATCTTTCAGTTTTTCCCATCTCGATGATCTCAATGGTGGATGCTGTCCATCAGGTTTCGCTCCATACCTGGTCTCCAGCACCTCCGGGTCGGATCTCTATCCACAGCTTGGCGAGCAATGTCGAACAGCAGCCGTACTTGCGGAAATGATTGGCGGATAACTCCATCGATGCGGCCGACCTGCGCATCATACCGGCATCTCTTTGCCCAAGCCTGAGCATCATCCCTGCTGCATGCATGCATGGCCCGGCAAAGGCAACCTGCCAGGTCGAGGTACCGGTACTGCCCGCTGCAAGCCCCGTCTGCGCCATTACAGCGGCCCAGGCATCGCAGCTCAGGGCAGCACGGCGCCATCCAGCGCCACAGCAGCGCCAAGGCCATCCATGCGACTGGAAGCTCCCCCAAGGCCTCCACAAGCAAACAACGTGCAACTCCCGCCTGTCTCATCCTTCCGCGTACCGGTACCTGCACCTTGCCTGGCCCTTGGCCCTGGTCCTTCGTACCTTACCAAGCCCTGTCTGTGCCTGGAAACTTGGCCATTCGATGCCTGCAAGTGCCAGAGTCCCTGTACATGTACGAAGCACGCAAACTGCCTGGTGCATCTCGGCCCTCGTCCCTCCCAAGCGTCTGCTCTCCTCCTCACCTCAAACTCCTCTCTTCCTCTCCCCCAAACTCTGGTGAGTCCTCGCTGGTTCGTCACTCTACCCAGAATCTCTGGCTGGGCCACCGTCCGACAAGCAGCGGGCACAGACAAGCACAGAGCACGCTGGCAAGCCCCCATCCCGATTGTCCTCTGTTCGCATCGCGGCCTGTTCCAAGTCCAACTTGTTGCGGTTCCCTTCGCATCCTGGTCCGTTCGCAAGCCCTCGCCGTCGCCTGTTTGCAAGCCCCAGTTCCTGTGTTCTCGCTTGCGATAACCTTCACTCTTTCTTTCTCTTCTTCTCCATCACCAGCTGCCAGTCGCTGCTGCTGTCAACTTTTCGATTCCCCGCCTTTCGTTAATTTCTATTGTCACTCTTTATTCTTTCCCTGTTTTTATTCTTTCTTTATTTTCGTTCTCTCATTGCGTTGCGCCTGTTGTTGTGGTTATGGTCCGGATGAATATCTGCCCTTTCCGTTATCATAGGTACGTTCTCTGCTGCTCATGTTTGGCCACCACCTTGCCCGGGCATCATCTTGCATCTTCCAGGTCTTGAATCTTGCCTCGATCTCCGTCTTTCATGCGGGCCTCGGCCTGGTCAGGTCCTTTCTCGACATATGTCCCGACTCTCGACTTGCCCGGCCATCGGCTCACATATCATAGGCCCTCTTCATCATCCTTCTCGCCCTTCGCGTCGTCTACGAGAAACCGTGACACAAGACAGTCGCAGTGACGATCTTGCATTCTCGACCTGACTCCTGGCCCAATCACGATAGCCACTCCGTCGTTAATCTGCCACCGTGCCTGGTTGTGGCAGCACAGCAGGACAGTGCGTCGGTTCAGCTGCCCAGCAGGGCTTATCTCATTTCAGCAGTGTCTTGTCACCGTTCCTGGGGGTTGAGTGCGTCTCTCCTCGTCGTCAGCATACTGCACAGCAATCATCGTAAGCCTCGACTTACTCCTTCTGCGGCAACCTCTGCAGTCATTCCCTTCGGTTTGCGGAACTGGCTGGCCTTCGATTCGCCGTGGTTGTTGCTCGGCCTTTCAGCAGTAGGGGATCTTGCTTTTGTCCGGTCTGCGTATTCCCTTCTTCTCGTCTCCCTGTGCGCCAAAAGCCCGCATAACTACCAGCGCACTTGTTGGCTCAGGACCCAGGGCTTTGCGTCTCGTGATTCGTCTCGACCGTTTCAACCTCATTCGAGCCATTTTGCGACTGGTCCGCCCTCTGCTCAGTGCAACCCAAGTCGGTTTCAGTTGGACCGGTTACCAGCAGGCCCCGTCTATGCACCTCAAGCCATAGGCATCACCAACCAACCATTGCATATCGACTAACGGTCCACTGCCGTTGCTCCGGATGATTCGTGACCAGACAGCTCGACGATCCAAATGAGTCCAGCCTATGATGGAAGCAGAGATTGGCCGGCACAATCTCAACCACCCCCTCAAAGGCCAAGGAACAAAGCCCAGGTTGGCTTCCCCTTCAGCAGCGAGTCCAACATGCGTGAGCAGCGCCTAAGACACGAGGCGAGTCCGAGTGACGATACACGGCCTCAGGATGTGGCACCGCCCAACTCGAGGAGATTGAGAGGCCCAAATGTCCAGAATGCCAACCCTGCAATGTCAATTTCTCGACCGGCGCCAGCCCCCCAGTGGCCGCTGCAGACGCTTCCCACTGCGGTGCCCCCCGATTCTGAATCATACCGCCCACCACCAGACCGATCTCGAATAGCTCCTCAGAGACCGCCACGCCCGAGCCGAGTCCCATCCTTGGTCGATCAAGACCGCCCGCAGCAAGCGACTCCCTTGTTCCGTGTGCCTGGAGGTCCCGAGAGCCCGTCGGATATCGTTGAGAGCCCTTCTTCGGACACCCCAGGGCCTCCTAGAAGAAGCGCAAACCTGGGGCCACCGCCTTCAAGCAGAAGAGGCCAGTCATCTTTCTACTCGACAGCTTCTTATGTGACCCCGATTCCCGAAGAGGGCTCAGGCTACAAAACCCACCTATCGTACGCTTCAAGCGCCGTCATGCCTGATGGGAGATTCGAATCGGGTGTCAGCCCGAGCCTCCACGGGACTTTCTACGAGGAATCCCTGACAGATAAACCCAGGCCTTCTGAAGGGGACGATTATAACGACGAGAGCCGATTGGTACATGGGCGCGAAGAATATGCCCTCCAGTCGCTCAACCACGGGCGTTCTGCCGAAAAGGAGTCAGCCTCTGCCAATCCGTTCATCGAAGGAACGGGACTTGTCGACGAATCTACCGACTCTTCCTCGAACACTTCCTTCACCAACAGGCAGACCCCAGCAAGTACCTCTGGCATGACGAGCCATCTCGCTGCAGCCCCCCTCAACGACGGCCTGAAAAATCCTGCAGATCACGATATAGCCACTGGATCTGCGCAACCGACTAGCCGCTTGTCTGCCATCCGACGCCCGCCAAGGCTGGATATGGACGCCGTGAAAGAGGCCGAGTCGAGAGGAAGCCTGACCAGCTTGCCAGATCTCATCCGACGAGCCACCCAGTTAGCATCCATGATTGACAAGGGCAAACGCCCTGGGAGCCGCCTTGATGACCTCGACTTCTTCAACGAAAAGTCGGGCGACAGCGAGGCAATGAGGCGTGCGTATAGTATGTCGCAATATCCATCCCCCTTTGGTCTAACTTCGTCTACGTTGACTTTTGACTAACTCGGGTGACAATCAGTGGAACGCCATCAATCGGGTCTCTCGGACATGCTGGCCGCGTTCCCTCCTCCCGTACAAACTCCCACACACAACAACGCTCGCGGCCCCAGGGGCTCATGGCCTCTTGCGCCAGCGAACTACGTGACCGGCCGTGAGAAATACTCGGTAGAGCCCGAAGACGACGCCCCGGCTAAAAGAAAAGGCCGTCGGTGTTGCGGTCTGCCCCTGTGGGGGTTCATTTTGGTCATCGTGCTCATGCTTTGCATCATCGCGGCTGCCGTCGTTGTTCCTTTGGAATTCTTCGTCTTCAAGAACCTGGGCCACCACGACGATCCCTCTGCCGTGAACCTTGATACCTGTGCAAAGACGTTGCCGTGCCTGAATGGCGGCAGCGCCGTTGTCCTCAACAACGCATGCTCGTGCATCTGCACCAACGGCTTCACCGGTGCCAATTGCGGTACTGGTGGCTCGGCGGGCTGTACAACAACGAACCTGGTTCCCACGGACGGCTCTTCTCGCATCAACAATGTCACGCTCGGCATGGCCATTCCACGCATCATCGCCGACTCCAACAAGAACTTTTCGATCCCACTGGTTGGAACGAGCATCTTGGCCAAGTTCAACTCGGGAAACCTCTCATGCATTGCCCAAAATGCTCTTGTGACCTTTGATGGCCAGTCGACGAGAATAGGCCTGGCCAATGCCAGAGTGCAGTATCCCGCCGATGGCCCAGCCAAGGATTCGACCGAAACCAGCAAAACTTCCGGGCCAATGCCTGACCTCACCTCTCGGCAGCTGGATGCAGCCAAGGGCGAGGTGGCTCTGTTGTCCCCGAGAACCGGCTCCTCAACATCGCCCCCCTCTCCGCAGCAGACCGGTCTGTTTACAGTTACGGAGGAAGTCCTCGACTTTGCCCGCACGGCAGTACTGTATGTGCTGCAAGAAGACACTGTCGACGCGGCCAACACGGCTCAGACTCAGCTCCAGCAATTCTTCACCCAAGCCACCCAATCCATCACCAAGCTTGGCTCCCAGGTCACTGTCAAGGAGGCGTCCAGCATCTCCATCGGAGGCAATAGGACGGTTGATTTGGTTGATGCGACGGTCAATATTGGGGATGGTCCCGTGGGAAGCAAGAAGGCGACCAAACGCAGTCTTTTCGGCTTTTGAGGGGCGTGTCAGCTTGACGAACCCCTCATAAGCCGTTACAGCTACGAAGCAATCTCCGCCAATCAATCTACAAGGCAAACAGAAACAGACCGGGGCTCATGCGCTGTGAGGTGGCGATGCCCTTTGTACAAAGCTGGGATATGGTATAAATATGGGTTGGAGTCGAAAGGAGAGTTTATCTGTGACAATGAGACGTAAGAAGCAATAAAGGACCACGCGCATGGGAAATCTTGTATAAGCATGTCACGGACTCTCTTTTTTTTTCATTTTGGAAGCTGTTTTCCTATTCTTTTTTACTTTGTTTTCATTCATGCTTCTATTTCACTACCTACGTACATGGTACATCTTTCGTGTGCATTTAAAGGGAGGAGCGGTGGTCAAGGGGGAAAAGCGCAGGCGTTTTCGCAGACTAGATTCAACCCGATATCAAATATCACGGCGGCTTTTTCGAATTGCTGCTGGCGTTTTTCGGATGAGGATCAGAAATAATAGCCTACCTAGTTGAAGCAATGGTGAATCTGCGTGTATGTGTGCGCGTGTAGTGAGGTAAGGAGGTAGTCGCAAAGTATACATGGACTTTTGATTCTCAAGGCATAGAAGCTATTCGAATCTCCAATGAGTTGCCTGCATGATTCCAGAGGCTATGTTAATCGTTTGTCTTTTGCATCTTTTTTTTATTGCTCTTCACATCGATTGTGCTTCACCTATGCCTATACAATGATCCTGATATGTCATACTTTACATCCTAAAGACACCAAACTTTGTGTCTCCGGCCTTGACTTCATTGCGGCCTCCCATGGCGGCTCTGAGGCCGAGGCCGAGGTACTGGCGGGTGTGCTGGGGAGGGATGATGCCGTCGTCCTATATTGATTATTTAGTCAGTCTATGTTGTCTCCTCTTGCCTAAATGCGATGATTGTGGTGTTCAGAAGACTTACCCAGAGACGAGCCGAAGAATAGGTGGCCTCGCTCTCGCGCTCGATGCGCGCCTTGAGCTCCGGGTCGACGGACTTGCCGACCGTCTCCATGACGGAGGCGAGCTGCTCGCCGCCCATGACGCCGACGCGGGCGTTGGGCCACATCCAGAGGAAGCGCGGGCCGTAGGCGCGGCCGCACATGCCGTAGTTGCCGGCGCCGTAGCTGCCGCCGACGACGACGGTGAACTTGGGGACGTCTGCGCAGGCGACGGCGGTGACGAGCTTGGCGCCGTGCTTTGCGATGCCGTCGCGCTCCGAGGCGGAGCCGACCATGAAGCCCGAGATGTTCTGGAGGAAAACGAGGGGGATGCCGCGCTGGGCGCAGAGCTCGATGAAGTGGGCGCCCTTGACGGAGGAGGAGGCGAAGAGGATGCCGTCGTTTGCGACGATGCCGACTTTCTGGCCGTAGATGGAGGCGAAGCCCGTGACGAGGGTGGTGCCAAAGTCGCGCTTGAACTCGGCGAACTCGGAGCCGTCGACGATGCGGGCGATGATCTCGCGGATGGGCATGGGCTTGCGCAGGTTGGTCGTGGCGATGCCGAGCAGCTCCTCCGGGTCGTAGAGGGGCTCGGCGAAGGACTCGGCGGGCGGCTGCGTGGCGGCGGAGCGCGCGGGCCAGTTGAGGTTGGAGATGCTGCGGCGGGCGAGGGTGATTGCGTGGGCGTCGTCGACGGCGAGGTAGTCGGTCACGCCCGACACGGACGAGTGCATCTTGCCGCCGCCGAGGTCCTCGTGGCTGACGACCTCGCCGGTGGCGGCCTTGACCAGGGGCGGGCCGGCCAGGAAGATGTGGCCCTGCTCCTGGACGATGATGCTCTCGTCGCTCATGGCGGGCACGTAGGCGCCGCCGGCCGTGCAGGGGCCCATGACGACGGAGATCTGGGGGATGCCCTGCGCGGACATGCGCGCCTGGTTGTAGAAGATGCGGCCGAAGTGGTTCTGGTCGGGGAAGACGTCGGCCTGGTGCGGGAGGTTGGCGCCGCCGCTGTCGACGAGGTAGATGCAGCTGAGGGGGTGGTGTCAGTGTCAGTAGTCCGACGCTCTGGGATCTTACTTCTATGCAAGACTCACGGCAGCTTGTTTTCCTGGGCCACGGCCTGAGCTCGCAGGTGCTTCTTAACGGTGATGGGGTAGTACGTGCCGCCCTTGACGGTGCTGTCGTTGGCCACAATGACGCAGGTGACGCCCTCGACGACACCCACGCCCGTGATGATGCCGCCGGCCGGCACCTCAGCCTCGGGATACAGCTCGTAGCCGGCCATTGGCGACAGCTCGAGGAACGTGGTGCCCGGGTCGATGAGCGCCGCGACGCGGTCCCGCGGCAGCATCTTCTTGCGCGCAATGTGCTTCTCGCGCGCCTTCGGGGGGCCGCCCTTTTGGATCGTCGACGCCAGCTCCTGCAGGCGCGCCGTCACCTCGGCCATCTGCCGCTGGTTCTCCTTGAACTCGTCCGACGAGGGGTCGACGTTTGTCGGCAGGCGCGAGATGGCGGCGGCCTGGTGAGGCGGCGTGAGGGTCGCGGCGCTGCGGCGGAGCAGCCGTGAGGAGGAGATTGATGATGATGACGAGAGTGAGGCTGATGGTGATGCTGCTATTGAGGGACGCAGCTGGTGGGACAGGCGCAGGGCCTGGCGGCAGGGCCTGGACAGAGACATGGCGGGCAATTGAGGCGGCGGACGATGCAATTGACGGAGGAAAAGAGAAGACGAGGACAAGAGCAGAGATAGAAAAGCCAGTCGAGATGCTTCTCTTCTTTGTCTCTCGCTGGTTTTCTCGTGGTGTCCTTTCCAGCTCCTGCAGCCGAAGCCTGGCCTCGTTGACGTTGTTCGGCTGTTGCAGCGACCCGAGCCGCGAACAGCCGCGACAAGCCGCGCAAGCCGAAGGACCGACAGGCCGTTGGCAGGAGCGACAGCAGGCTATCGCTGGGGAAGGCACCTCGGCTTAGTTGCGCCTGCAGCTTCGGCGGCTTTTGGCGAGTAGCTTCCAGGCTCTTAGCTCATCATCGTCTCGCTTCTTTCCCTTCTTCTTTATCATCACTTTTCATCTTCTGATTCGCATCCGGGGTCAATCTTGATTCCATCTTCTCCTGGCGCTCATTCGTCTCCCTCCTCACGACTAAACCGGTGTCCTGCCTCCTCTTTGTGGCCTCAACTGTGCGCAGCGCCGCATATCTCATACTCCGCCATTTACGCCGCTGCTAGCCAGCTCTCCTATTCTCCCCCTCTCATCTATCCTCCTCCTCATCCATCATGGCCAGCCTCAGAACCTTTTCCAGACTCGCGCGCCCTGTGCGGCCCTCTGTCTCCCTCCGCCCGGCCGCCGGCTTGTCACCAGCCTCGTCAATCTCATGCCAGAAGCGGCTGCACTCCCAGAAGCACCCCAAGGGCTTCACTGCCCCCTCACAAGAGGAGCTGGACGAGCTGCGCGAGCGCGTCCACGACTTCACCCGCCGCGAGATCCCTGAGGAGCTGGCCGCCAAGACCGACAAGACGAATGCTTTCCCCATGGAGATGTGGGAGAAGCTGGGCGAGGCGGGCTTCCTGGGCGTGACGGCTGACGAGGACTACGGCGGTCTGGGCATGGGCTACCAGGCGCACTGCATCGTGCTGGAGGAGATGTCGCGCGCCTCCGGATCGATTGCGCTGAGCTACGCCGCGCACTCGCAGCTGTGCGTCAACCAGATCTCGCTCAACGGCACGCCCGAGCAGAAGGAAAAGTACCTGCCCGGCCTCATTGCCGGCACCAGCGTTGGCGCCCTGGCCATGTCCGAGTCCGGGGCCGGGTCCGACGTCGTCAGCATGCGCACCTCGGCCAAGGCCGTCGATGGCGGCTATCTGCTCAACGGCACCAAGATGTGGATCACAAACGGCCCCGACGCTCACGTCATTGTCGTCTATGCAAAGACGGAGCCCGACAAGGGCTCCAAGGGCATCACGGCCTTCCTCGTCGACACCAAGACCGAGGGCTTCTCGTGCGCGCGCAAGCTCGACAAGATGGGCATGCGCGGCTCCAACACGGGCGAGCTCATCTTTGAGAACGTCTTTGTGCCCAACGAAAACGTGCTCGGCAAGGTCAACGGCGGTGTCCGCGTCCTCATGGAGGGCCTCGACCTGGAGCGCCTGGTCCTCAGTGCCGGCCCTCTGGGCATCATGCAGGCCGCTCTCGACGTTGCGCTGCCCTTTACCCACCAGCGAAAGCAGTTTGGCCAGCCGATTGCCCACAACCAGCTGGTCCAGGGCCGTCTTGCCGACATGTACACCAAGCTGCAGGCTTCGCGCGCCTACACTTACGCCACCGCCCGCACGGTGGACGAGCAGGGCATCATCCGCACCCAGGACTGCGCCGGCGCCATCCTCTACGCTGCCGAGAGGGCGACTGAGTGCACGCTGGACTGCATCCAGCTGCTGGGTGGCATGGGCTACACCGAGGAGATGCCCGCATCTCGATTGTTGAGAGAGTAAGTCCCCATTACGAGATCGATTTTTTGTGTGAACTATGGCTAACTGTCTGCTCTAGTGCGAAGCTGTACGAGATTGGCGCGGGCACATCCGAGATTCGCAGAATGGTGA
The DNA here is from genome assembly GCA_023628735.1 of Trichoderma sp. PF4103. NCBI lineage: Eukaryota > Fungi > Ascomycota > Sordariomycetes > Hypocreales > Hypocreaceae > Trichoderma > Trichoderma sp. PF4103. The sequence goes on along the minus strand of JAMAKC010000062.1, from coordinate 115,560 downwards.
TCGGACGCGCCTTTAACAAGGAGTATGCCAATGCTTGAGGTGGTTGGGCGATGGGAAATGGTATCAAACGAAAGAAAGAGATGGGAACTATGGCATCTTTCCAGGCGTTGTTAGGCCACGTCGGAATCACTCTTGTATATTGGTAACGACATATAAGCTATCTAATAGACCAAGATCATGTAGATCAAATCGAGCTAATTAACGTCCCATCTTCACGAGCGACATGCCCATGGTACTGGACATCTTTGTTCACTCTATTCAGTAGGATGCGTCTCTTGGCTCTCTTGAGTATCAATTGTCTCATAGAAGCATCGTATCAATAATGAACTTGGTGCAAAAGCTTCCATCAATTGATATAGGAGTAATAGATAAAAGCAAGTCCAAAGGTGACGCTGTATCAATCAGATGCGGTCCACAGCAACACGGAATCTTGATTTAATCAAAATAGAAAGCCGCTAGAAGGTGTGCCAACATCGCTCAACTGAAACTGCGGCCCTGATTGGTGGTGTGCCTGAGCTGATGAGGTCACCGCGCAGTGACTCGCTCACACCTGATTTCTCATCCGTCATTCCATCTGTCAAATCACAAAGCCATCATCAACACCATCGGATTCATCACCACCCACCACAATGCCGCCCACCGTCGTCCTCATCCGGCACGCCCAGGCCCTGCACAACCAAACCAATAAGTCTCCCCAACAAGCCTCCATTGTCACTCAAGTCATGACAATAACTGACAGCCAAGTCCACAGGACAGCTCCATTCCCGATCCCGTCCTCTCGGACATTGGCATCGAGCAATGCGCGCAGCTCCGGCAGAGCCTTATCCAGCGCTTCTCCTCCTTCAAGGGCAGCATTGCCATCATTTCGAGCCCCATGATACGCACGCTTCAGACGGCTAGCTTGGCTGCTGGCTGGCTGGTGGAGGAGCGAGGTGTCAAGATTGAGGCCGATGCCGATTGGCAGGGTGTGTGAACAGCCCTTACTACTCCTCTCATGACCGTCTTGACAATTCAATGCTCCGTATCGCACCACTATCTTCATCTTCAAATGCACATTGATCATTCTTTGAGAAGAAGGTTCAAAGCGCAAAGCTAACTGGGTATAAATGCACAGAAATCTCCGACAAGCCCTGCGACGTCGGCACCCCCATCCCCAACCTTCTCCTCCTCAAAGACAACCACACAGCCCACCAGTTCGCCTCCCCCAGCTTCGACTTCTCCGCCATCCACCCCCTCTGGCCCGACAAGACGGCGTCCCCCATCGCCAGGCACCTCTTTGGGTACACGCGCTCTGCAGTCCTGCGTCGCGGGCGGCGGTGCCTCGAGAAGCTGCGCGAGCGGCCCGAGGACCTGGTGCTCGTGTTTTCGCACTCTGCGTTTCTGCGCAACGGGGTGAATGGGTGGTGGTACTTTAATGCTGATTATCGGATTTTTACGTTTGGCGAGGGAGAGGAGCTGGTGATGGATGAGTCGACGCTGGAGGGCGGGATGGGGTGGTCGTGGACGGAGAGGATTGCGCTGGGGAGCGAGTTGCCTCCGGATGAGGAGGAGGAGAATGAGGCTAGGATGAAGGAGAAGAATTGAGGGTTATTTTGGGTTGGGGGTGGCGTTTGATGCGTGGTTTGAGGCGGGAAGCCATGATTGAAGCCCTCAGGAGCCGACCATGACAGCGACGCAGACGGCTCGATGCGTGGTAGACGCTGACAGCCTAGGTGAGGAGTTTGCCGCCATCGACGAAGACACGAATGATGTATCACGACTTTAGATAACCGTTCAATAGACGCCTTTCACTCGGCATTTGCCTGTCTCGGCTCTCGGCTATCTGAGAGATGGTTGTTTCGAGGCTTGTCTCCTGCTACTTACCTACTCCCCAACAAGCAGTAGGTCGGCTAGCCAGAGGAGAGGCAAGTTTACTCAAACAAAGCGAGCTCGGTAAAGAAAGTAAGTTCTCAAAAGAGATACGGTAGTCCGAAGAAGACTTAGCTGTACAGATTGAGTTCATCGAGATTTCTAATTATTCCTACTTTAGACTACACGATCCGGCCCTTCTCATACACACATGCCCCTTATCATGCCCTACCCATACGCCACCAGCCTCAAAGTGTAAAGCCTGTATAGCCTCGTTTCGTCTTACTTTGATGCTTCGCAGCATGATTAAGCAGACGTCTTGTTGCCAATGGATGTAGCCCAAGCCATGCCGGAGACATTGGTTTAAAAGGGGGAGTCCTCGCTCTTGTTCTTCTCCTTTGATCGATGTTCCCGTAAACTCACCGTTCACAAGCAACCGATCGGAAACTTCTCGCTCTCTTCAAACGCAGACTTTTGCTCACGCTTCGATACACAATTTTGACCTTCCTCTTTGCTTCTCTTACCGCCGACAAGTTGACGCCATGTCTGCGTGGCGACATCTCCTCCCCTTGCTGCTCTCAGCAGCAGGCCCTGCTATGGCATCACCCCTGGGCGTTGCCTTTCCCAACACCACGGTCAGCCCCCTCGCTGCTCCCGTCCGGCCCCTTTTGCCCGTCCAGGAATTCGACTGGTCGTCAATCGTCCCGAGCCGCCAGCTGGAGTACCACGGCTGCTACGGCAATGGCTTCCAGTGCGCTCGCCTCCTTGTCCCCCTCGACTGGAAGACCGCCGGCGACAACCGCACCATTCCCATCGCCATGATCAAGCTGCCCGCCGCCGTCCCGGACAGCGACCCGACCTTTGGCGGCAGCGTCTTCGTCAACCCCGGCGGCCCCGGCGCCTCTGGCGTCAACTACCTCGTCAAGAACGGCGCCGCCCTGCAGAAGGTGCTCGTCGACAAGCCCGGCGTCCGGCACTATGAGCTCATCTCCTTCGACCCCCGCGGCATCGGCAGGACTATCCCAATCGACTGCTTCGGCCCCAATGATTTCGCCCGCACGGCCTGGACCCTGCAGGACCACGCCAAGGGCTCACTGACTTCTGGCGAAGGCGCCGTCATCAACGGCCTGAGCCTGTCAAAGGCGCTCTCCATACGCTGCGAGAGGGAGGCCGGCGGGACGCTGGCGTACGTCAACACGCCCAGCGTCGCGCGCGACATGGCCGAGATGGTCGACAAGATTGCCGAGCTGCGCAAGACCAAGGCTGCTGCTGCTCGCAAAGTCGAGAGCAACAACAACAACAACAACGACAACAAGAAGCCGCGGCAAGATACGACAGACGAGGACGACCCCACGCCGAGGCTGCAGTACATTGGCTTCTCGTACGGGACCGTCCTAGGCAACACCTTTGCGTCCATGTTCCCCGGCCGCGTGGGCAGGATGGTCCTCGATGGCGTTGCCGATGCGACGGATTACTTTGAAGGCGATGTAAGTTCACACCAACATCAACCCCTGAAATTGCAAGCTGTTGCTGACGAAAGACACAGGGCTGGACGACCAACCTCCAGGACACAGACACCATCTTCGAAGAATTCTGGGACGGCTGCTTCCGCTCCGAAAACGCCCTCTGCCCGTTCCGCGAGACGGACAAGGACGCGAAGAAGGCCCGCAAGCGCTTCTGGTCCTGGGTCGAAGGCCTCGACGAGTCCCCCGCGCCCATCTACCGCCCCAACGGCGCCCTCATGAGCCTCACCGGCGAGCAGGTCCTGCGCGTCGTCGGCAGCGCGCTGTACCGCCCGCGGCAGCAGTTCCAGCCGCTCGCCCTCGCGCTGTTTGACGGCATGCGGGGGAATCTCACGCGCATCGCCAGCTGGGCCGACTCGGGGATTCCCAAGGTGGCGGACGCCTGTCAGGCGAAGAAGAACGGTGATATTGAGCATGGCCTGCCGTATCCCAAGGACGAGGGCGGGTTCGCCGTGCTGTGCAGCGATGGCGAGGACGTGACGGATCGCAACACCAAGTTTTGGAGGAAGTACGCCAAGAAGCAGGGCAAGAAGTCGGACGTCTTGGGCGTCTTCTGGGCTTCCATCCGGATGACGTGCTCGTCCTGGCCCGTCCGTCCGAGCTGGTCCTTCCAGGGGCCCTTCCGGACACCTAGACACAGCGCCAGGCCGCTGCTCAACGGGAAGCCCGCCGCGCCGCTGCTCTTCCTCAGCAGCCGCTTCGATCCGGTCACGCCGCTCAAGGCCGCCCGCGCCATGGCCAAGGAGCATCCTGGTTCGGCTGTTGTCGTCCAGGAGTCGTTGGGGCATAGTGCTTGGGGGAGTGCGCCGAGTAGATGCACCTGGAAGATTGTTGCCGATTATCTTCATAGCGGTAATGTTCCTCAGGAGGGTACTGTTTGTCGTGCGGACTGCGGGCCTTGGGACCATGTTTGTGATGCTGCGCTGGGGAAGAAGCGGGAGGAGGATGGTGTTCAGCAGTGGGAGGCGCTGAATGCGGGTGAGGAGCCGCAGGTGAGGCGATATCCGCTGGGCTTGGAGTAGATGGATAGGGGGCTGTGGGTGATGGTATAAGATGGGCGAGAGGATTGATATTCGAATACCCAATGTGGTTTGTTTATGGAGTTTAAGAGGACAGGATATTGTTCTCAAGCGTATATTATAGCTTTAGGAGTTTGAAGTAAGACATGTTACAATCCAATTGATCTTTCTTCATAATGTTCGTCTCAAATGAGTCTATGGTATATACTGTGATTCTAGATCCATAAGTCATACTCCTGTTACACGACATTTATACAAAAACAACTCTATTTCGACAAAAAGCTCTGGAAGGCAGACTGGTCAATCACCACATTCCCCACCGCCCGCAACCTCTTCCTCCCCTCCTTTTGCTTCTCGAGCAGCTTCCTCCGCCGCGAAATGTCGCTCGCGTGCAGCTTCGCGAGGACGTCCTTGCGGAACGGCTTGATGGTCTCGCGGGCAATGACCTTGTTGCCCACCACGGCTTGGATGACGACCTCTGATGAACAAGTTAGTACATATGCTGGTGGAAGTAGAATTGACATCGAAAAGGGATGTGGAATGAGTGAGACGAGGGGGAGAAGACGAACCAAACATTTGGCGGTAGACGTGCTCCTTAAACTTGGTCACCCACTGCCGGCCCAGACGATCGACCTGCGTGGAGTGGACGACGCGGCAAATTGCGTCGACGGGCTGCCTGTTGACGAGCAGCTGCAGCTTAACGAGCTTGCTCTGCCGCCAGCCTGCGTCTTCGTAATCGAGCGTCGCATACCCCTTTCTATCCGGCAACTAAGTCAGCTCAACCCAATTTGACACATGTCATTTGACTCGGCCTGATGGTTAAGGACAAGAACACTTACGAAACACCCTTCAATTTGCCAAACAAGTCGTCAACCAGCTGCGAGGCCGGAATGTCATACACGAGAATCACCTGGTCCGTATGGAAGAACTCGAGGCTCTTTTGCTCTCCGCGGTTGCCCTCACAGAGCTCAATCACGCGGCCGAGGTACTCTTCCGGAACGGTGATTGTCGCCTTGACGTAGCTATACCACGAACACCAATCAGTATGGTCTATCACAGAGAATATCTCAGCAGCAAGACACTGCCCCCCAGGGCCAGTCCCAACTTACGGCTCGTACAGCGTCGCCGCTCGAATCCGATGATCGCTCGCATCCGGAAACAGCGCCGGATTCTGCACAATCTCCTCCGTCTCGTCCGCGTACACAATCTTGGTCGGCACAGTAGGCTCCGTGATGATGATGCTCCGGCCGTGCTCCTGCCTCAGCCGGTCCTGGAAGACGGAGCAGTGCAGGCTGCCCAGGAACCCCAGCCGCCACCCGGACCCGAGGGCCTCGGAAAAGTCCTTTTGCAGCGTCACGCTGCGGTCGTTGAGCACGAGCTGGTTGATGCTGTCGGCGAGGCGGGTGTAGTCGCTCTGGTCGGTGGGGAAGGCCGCGACGAACACCATCGGCTTGGGCTCCTCGAAGCCCGGGCACGGCTCGACCGTGTCCTCGTGGCCGACGGTGGTGAAGGTGTCGCCCAGCTTGGCGTCCTGGATCCGCTTCATGCCCGGGTTGAAGTAGACGTAGCCGACCTGGCCCGCGCGGAGGACCGTCTGCGGCGTGGCGTTGGGATACTGGATGCCGACCTGGCCGACCGTGTACTTCATCCCCGTGCCCAGCGACACGACATTGTCGCCCGCCCGGATGGTCCCGTCGAACAGCCGCACCAGCAGCACCACGCCCTTGAACGTGTCGTACCACGAGTCCACCAGCAGCATCTTGAGCGGCTTGCTCTCGTCCCCGACGGGGTGCGGAATCCCCTCCACCACCGCCGGCAGCAGCGCGGGCACCCCCTTGCCCGTCTTGGCGCTCACCAGCACCGCCTTCTTGGGGTCCAGCTCGAAGCTCGTCTGCATCTGGTCCAGCACACGCGGGACGTCGGCCGACGGCATGTCGATCTTGTTGATGACGGGCACCAGGGCCAGGTCCTGCGCGAACGCCAGGTGGAAGTTGGACACGGTCTGCGCCTGGATGCCCTGGCTGGCGTCGATGAGCAGCAGCGCGCCGCCGCAGCTGGCGTACGACCGCGTCACCTCGGCGCGGAAGTCGACGTGGCCCGGCGTGTCGACGAGGTGCAGCAGGTAGTCGGCGCCCTTGTGGTTGTAGATCATGGTGCACGTCTGCGCCTTGACGGTGATGCCTCGCTCGCGCTCGACGTCGAGTTTGTCCTAACAACGAATTCGCTTTAGCTTCCCCTACTCCTCGGCTGTTGAATCACTTGAACCCACCAGAATCTGCTTGTTCGCATCGCTGGCCGAAATCGTCCCCGTCAGCTCCAGCAGCCGGTCGCTCAGCGTGCTCTTCCCGTGGTCAATGTGCGCCACGATGCAAAAGTTGCGGTACCGCTCAATCGGGATCGCGGCGATGCGCGCCTCGAGCTGCGCGGGCGTCGGCTTCGCCTGCGAGGCGTACGTGCGCCAGTGTCGCAGAACCGACGGCCATCGAGTCGTGGTCGTGCTATTATAGAGTGTGTTGGTGTTGTTCAGGTTGAGGCCGAATCCGCTGCTGCTGCTGCTGCTGCATGTGCGCTGCCAGCCATGGCTGCCGGGCGAATTCGCACAGCGCAGCCATTCTCGAGTCCAGGCTCGTCCGGCTCTTCCAGCCAGGCTCATCTGGGCATCCACGAAGCTTGCATTGGGCGACTTTGCGGTGTCACCAGTTGCGTTGGCTGGTGTTGAAGCAGATTCGGGGCTTGTGAGCAAGAAGACACAAAAATTGAGGTCAAAGTGGGCGGCATTAGTTCCGCGCTGCCCCTCTTGGCTACCGCATCTTAACCTACAACTTCAGTCTCTTGGCATATAACTCACCATCAATCCCATGGCTATTGCATCAAAAATGTCCTCTCAGATTCCTTCTCGCTTGCTCAATTATGAATCCCGTCTCTCGCAGAGAAAGACGCTCTAGAAAGATAGATATATACTACATATACACACATGTAAGCCTTTCAATGGCTGCCTCATCGGACCGGCCAACCTCCTCCTGAAATAGTAGCAGGCTGCGGCGTGTCCGCAGTGGAATCCCGTATAAACGCGCCTTTGCTGCTTCTCATCGTTCCGTCGTCATGAACGTTATACCAAATCTCAGATTAATTGTCCCGCCTCTTGCTCATTAGTTATCGCATAGTATAAACACAAAAGGCTTGCTGTCAATCACATATACGGCTCCCTCTCTTTCTTCATGTCATGACCCATTCGCTTCCCCTCTTGAGAAATTTGTCCAGCAACAGGCCAAGGTCAGCCAAGACAAACCGGCAGATGTAGAAGCCAAAGAACTCGGCGGCGTGCCGCGTGCAGAGCTCCAAGCCAACCTGGGTCTTGTCCGCAAGCCGCAGACCGGGGTCGTCAACCTGCCTTGCAATTTGATCTGCATCATTGTTAGCTTGACATAGACTGCAACCGGTAGGGACCATGATAAGACTCACCAACTGCCTGCGCAGCGTCAAACAAGCGCGCGAGGGAGCCCATGTAGCTCGCGTTGGGCCCGATGAACTGGACCTGGCTCACGTCTCGCTTGGCCGAACGGCTCGTCGGCTTCGGTGTCATGGGCACGGTCGGCAGCGTCGCTACGTCCTTCATCTCCGCACTGGCGTTCCGGCTGCTGTACGACCCTCCCAGCCCAACGCCAGACGTCTTGGGCCGAAGCCGTCGCCATGAAAACGCAGACGCCTTGCCAGACACACTGCCCGATCGCGGCACGGCTGACCCATCTCCCTCGATCATGGAGGCGTCTTTGAAGAGCAGGCCGGAACCCTGGACGCCTACTTCGCTTCCAAGCTTTCGGGCCAGGACCGGCTGTATCTGCTCTAGAACGCCCTCGAGGGCCTGCATCTCTTCCAAGACGGCGTCCGCGTCCAGGGTGTCCACTTTGGACAGCTTCAAGAGGGCTGCAGTCAGAAAATCGCAATTCGCAATCTTGTCCTCCACGTTCTTGATCTTGACGCCCTTGACCCGCCAGACGTCTCGCGGCACGAACAGCTTCGTACTGATGTACCCCCCCTTGGGGTGAACAAGTGTCTGGTAGAGACATCGCATCAGCCAAAACGGTCGCAGCATAAAGTCGTTTGGACAGGGCTCCAGAGGCACGGGGACATCCATAGAGGCGATAATGGGACTTCTGGGACTCTGCGGGCTTTGGGGGCCGGCAGCCGCCGCTGCGTGGAAATCGTCGTCAAACAAGTGGAAGCCAACGCCGGCCGCTGCGTCCACCTGATCTTTGAACGACGTGAGTAGGGGTGTCGGCAGCGCGGGTACGGGCACGGTAGGCGCCTTGTTAAAGGGGTCGTTTAGAGGGGTGCCAGGGGAAGCATCCGAGCTGTCGTCCAGATGAGAGACGGACATATTCCTGTTCTTCACGCTTCTCAAGCTAGAAGACGAAAAGTTCTTCCGTAACCTGTGGATCGAAGGCGAGGCATTCAGCACATGCTCCCCTTCCAGCAGCCTCTTCTTGGCGGTTGGCGATCCGGGAGCACTGGCTTCGGATGGGAAGCTTTCTGTCGGTATCGGTGGCCTTGGGGGCTGTGCGCTCTCTGTCCGGACGAGCGTCTCAGGGGGCGGCCCTTGAGTGCTTGGGGAGATTTCGTCGTCGTCATAGACCGACTTTTGGGTCTGTACGATGTTTGCCGTCTCGATCTTGAGTTGCTTTGGATTCTGGCCAGGACGTCCTGGCGGCAGGTCCGGCAAGGCGGAAGTCGGAGGAGGCGCTGCCGGCTGTGAGGCGTTGGCGGTATAAGCCTGTGGGATGGGCGGCCTCTGCGACAGGGCAGAAAAGGATCGGACGCCCGAGATGAAATCAGGCCTCGTCTCGTCCTCGTTCCATGCGTCCTGCTGCCTCGCCGACACCTGCGTGCCATTCGGGTTCTCCATGGTAAAGTCCTCAATGGCAAAGTCGCGTGTAATCTCGTCCAGCAGTCTTTCTTCCTCTTCAGATGAGTCGTCCTCGTAGAAACCCTCGGCAGTATATCTATCCTCCTCCTGCTGGTGCTGCGAATTCTGCTGGTGCGCATGTCGGAGATGGGCCAGCTCGTCATAGGCGTCCTGCTCCGTCTGTCTCGCTCGTTCGCGCGCCAAGTCCACCTTGTTCAGCACACCCGCCATGCTATTGTCCCCCCCGGGATCAATGGTTCCATAGTCTACCGAGTCCATGGGCTCGTATCCGTCGTCGTAGGCAGCCTCGATAGCGGCGTCCAGCGCCGTGTCAAACTCAGCCTCCGTGTTTCCGCTGACGGCCCGGATATGGCGTCGACGGTAGCCGAGCGAGGATGTGCGCGAGTGTACAGACGACGTTGTTGAGCCTCCCGACTCATCGATTGGATCCAGCCATGAGCCTTGGCCTCCTCCGTCTGCATGGCCCTGAAGCTCGTATGAGGACAAGACAGTCTCGCTAGGCTGTCGCTCGTGGTGATGGTGGTGGTGGTGGTGGCGGTGTTGCTGATGATGGTCATGGTGGTCTTGCTCTTGCTGGTACTGATAGGGCTCGTGTGGCGGCAGCTCGGCAAACACGTCGTCATGCGTCTTGACCGGCGATTGCGAGCGAGGCGAGAGAGGGGGAGGCGCATACTGGGCCTCCTGATGCTGTGCGCGGAGATCGTCACTGGACTGCAGCCGCCTGGGCGACCTCGGGGCCCGAGAAAAGGACGACTGTAGCAGGCCCGGCTCCAGACCGCGGTTGGGCTGCAACCGTTCCGATGCCGTATGACCCCCCGATTGTTGCCACTGGTTGGGCGCTGCTGCGAGGGGAGACGCGTTGTTGTCTCCAGCCATGTAGCTCACCACTCGTGCCGTCTCGATCCTGGGCGCCTCCTCGGCCATGTCGTAGTCCTGGGGGATGAATATGGACGCGCTGTACTCCTCGCTCTCTGGCCGCGCCGGCAGAGCCTTGACGGTCTCAACCTGCCAGGGGCCCAATTGGTCCAGCTCATCGATGCGGCTAGTGTACGTTTGGTGCTGCATATGCATGCGTCAGCTTTAAGGGTCTATATTGACAGACGACGAACTCGGGATCCGATTGCTGCCTAGACTTACAATGGCTTCGAGCTTCCGCTTGTCCTCGTCTCCCGGTGTTCGGTCAAGCACCTGCTGCAACAATTCGCAAGCCTCGGCGTACGCTTCTCGAGCGCCTTCGAAGTTCTGGGCATTGTCGAGCTGGACCGCGGTGTTGGCCTTTTGCAGGGCGCGGGAGAGCATCGCCTTTTGAGAAGGATTCTTCTGAGCTCGGGGCTTGCCCATGTCTCTGCTGCTCTTCCCCGAGTGGTCGCGAGAGTGACCTCGGGGTGCGTAGGGATCGTGGCTCTGCTCGTGTGGCATTCTGGCGGTATTAGACGACGTGGTAGTGGCGGCAGGGTTTCCGTAGGGGTTTGGCGACATGGAGCGCAGGGGGCCGCTCTCGTAATGCCTCATGGACATGCTCGACTCTGCCCTCATGAAGCGCGACGTCAGGGTGGGAGTTGCGCTGCGATCTGACGCGCCGAAGATGTTGCGATCCGTTCGATGGAGTCTAGAAGGCGCCCGGTGACCTGAAGAATCGGGGACGGCACCGACTACGGCCTCGATGCTGGCGCGGCTGGCAGTCGAGTTGGTGTGGGAGTGGTAGTGCTGATGCTGAGGGTGGTGGTGGTGGTTGTGGTCGGAATGCTGGCGGGAATGGGAGACTGAGGCTTGACGAGATGCATAAGGAGAGGTGCGACTCGACGGGGACGAAACGGGCGACGTCGACGAGCGGTTTCGGGAGCTGGCGCCTTGCTGCGGCGATGCTCCGGTGCTGGCGCCCCTGGCGGGATGCGACGACGGGGTGGACGGTCGCTTGACGCCGACGGGGGGGTGCACGGTGTCGCGATGCGTTTGACGCAGCGGATTGCCGCTGAGGCTGCCACTGCCGTTGCCGTTGCTGCCGCTGCTGCCAGAGGCGGAGTGCGAGATGCTGGGTTGAGAATGAGGGTGAGGATGAGGGTGAGGGTGAGGATGAGGATGGGCTGCGGCCCTGGGCGAGGGCGACACGAGCGGCGTCTGGACCAGCGACGACTTGCGCGGCTGGTGGACAGAGGCAAAGACGGAGCGCGGGACTGGCGTGATGCGGAGCACGGGCTCGACGCCAGGAGGCTCTCGCGACGGGGGATTCAGCGATATTGGCGGCCGCGGCGGTGGCGATGTCGGTGCCGAGGGCGCGCTGGCGACAGGCGAGAAGGACGAGGAGAGATTTGGTCGGCTGGCTGCGTCTCCCAGGCCGGTGATGCTGTGGTCGCCTGCTAAGGAGGGCGGTTGCTGCATGCTCTGGCGCTGGCTATGGCCAAATCAGGTTCGTACGACGTGCAGCACTTGCAGTTGCGGTTGCTGGACTGGTGCGGGCTGCCGTCTCAGCCAATGGTCGCCTCTTCCGGCCAATCTTACTCGTACAGCGTGGGTCAGGGTCGCAGTCGTGGAATTGGATACTATCGCGCGCGTGTGGCTGCCGGCCATGACCTCGAGAGACGAAAGGCTGGCTGTTTCTCTCTCTTGCTCACGAGGCTGATGCGGAGGAGAGAAGAGAGAGAGAGAGCGCGTGTGTGCCCAGGAGATCTACAGCACTCGCAGCGACGGGCCTATGCTGTGCCGTGCTGCGCTGGGCGGTGTCGTGCTGTCCTCGGGGATCGATTCAGTCGCTGCTGGCCCTCGACTGGGAATACTATCGGGGATTTGGACGTCCCTGGCGCTGTGGATCGTGGGGAGGCAAGCGTGGGAGTTGCGGAAACGCAGGTCAAGGCCGTGGTGGTGCGTCCAGTCCATCCAATTGGCCCGGCCCAGGTACCGGTACCTCGTGCCTGTGCCTGTGCCTGTGCCTGTGCCTGTGCCTTGTGCCTGGCGATGGCCGTCGAGGGGCCCTGAACGAACCGCCCACAGCGCTGATCAACCGCGCTGCAGTGGTGAGCTGCAGTGGCCTGGTGGCTCACCGCCCGTGCCGGAGCCGCCAATGTTAGTGCATCAACGGACCTGACTGTAATTTCGATGGATTGATGGTACAGGTACGAGTCCAGGTTTGCGTCCGTACTGAAATAAGGTACTACCTCGAACTCGTAGTCGAGCACCCATGGATGCAGTGCTACGGGGCACCGTGCCTGTAGCAGCGGCAGAGCAGCTGTTGTGCGACGCTTCCATCCAATATTGCGCCGCTCGCAATCAATGGCGAGAACCCATCAAGGTGATTGGGTCGCGCAGGTACAGGTACAGGCACTCGCACTTACAGGCCACTGGTCCGCCCCGGCTAGTGCCATTACCGCTGTCAGGCCCGCTGCCAGGCCCCGAAGCCCCCCCCTGGATGGCGCCCAGTTCGCTTGATGCTGCGCCGAATAGCGCTGCGGCCTAGTGCAGACTGCCAGAGGCTAGGCGGGCAATCACCTCCACCTGCAGTCAATTGCACCCACTGCCGCTTCCTGGTGCCCTTAAAACCGACCCCTAACCCATCGCGTCTCGTCCCCTTTTTTATTTCGACCCTCGACCCCTGGACGGGTCCCAGGACATGTTCGTACCGACAAGGAACCGCCAGCCTATCGCGCTCCCCAATTGGTTCAATGCGGGCCCTCACCTGTTTTCACCTCATGTTTCCACCCGTTCGGCAGGGGGAGTGAACCAGCCTTGATTGGTCCTAGCGCCCCGTTAACGAATAACTTCCCTCTTACTGGGAACAGTCTCTCATACAGTCTTATCTTCTCTGCGCAATGCCGCAAGTGAAGGACAGGGGCCGCGATAAAGGCAAGCTGATGTCGATGCCGAGCTTCTGGAACAGACTAGCATACCTTGTTGGAAGCTCTCTCGCATAGCAGCGACACGAGGTTCGGCTCAGACATACACAGACGAGAGACCTTGCCGAAACAACATGGCAAACGTCGACGATCTCTTCAAGGTACGGAAACAAGGAATAGCGGCTGTTTCTGATGCGTTGCAAGTTGTCAATTGCAGATGAAATCTAACCGCCTGCACAGGCACACGGCTCCATCAGCAAGCGTAAACTCGAGCAGCCCATCCGTGATCCCAGTCAGTTCTATCACGACGCAGACAAAGCTGTGAATACGCTCTGAACGCGTTGCTAATCTTTTGCGATTGCTGTTGCAGATGAGATATACAAAGCGACCAAGCTGAGCGACAGCTCCCATCCCCACGCGCAAGTCGAAGACGATGTAGACGACCAAAACAACCCCCCCGCCGATGACGACGGCGACTTTGGTCCCGAGCTGCCGCCCGACGACGAGGAAGGCCGCTTCTTCGGCGGCGGCATCTCCAAACAGGAGTCGGAAATCCTCGACTTCGTCGACAAGGCGGACGCCGGCGGCGGCGGCGACGTGGACAAGCTCGACAGCGCCTGGCTGCGCAAGACGGTGCTCAACCTCGAGAAGCTCATCAACAAGAACGCGGAGCTGCGCTCCCGGTACGAGGACCAGCCGGCCAAGTTCATCGACAGCGAGGCCGACCTCGACGCCGAGATCAAGAACCTGTCGCTCCTGGCCGAGGCGTCGCACCTGTACGGGGAGTTTGTCAAGCTGGGCAGCGCGGCGAGCCTGGTCGGCCTGCTGACGCACGAGAACACGGACATTGCGATTGACGCGATCGAGATCATCGGGGAGCTCACGGACGACGATGTCGTCACGGAGTCGGAGCAGTGGGATACCCTGGTCGGGGCGCTGATTGACAGCGACCTGCTGAGCCTGCTCGTCTCCAACCTGTCGCGCTTCAACGAGGACGACGAGTCGGACCGCAACGGCGTCTACCACTCCCTCAGCGTGTTGGAGAACCTCAGCTCTCAAAAGGCCGTCGCCACCCGGATGTGCGAGGAGGACGATCTGCTCAAGTGGCTGCTGCAGCGCATCCAGCGCACCGAATCGCAGGTATCCCAGAACAAGCAGTACGCCGCCGAGATCCTGGCCATCCTCACACAGGCAGCTCCCGAGAACCGGGAGAAGCTCGTCAGTCTGGACATTATCGACACCATGCTCCAGCTGGTGGCTCCATATCGCCGACGTGATCCAGAAAAGGGCGGCCCGGAAGAGGAATTCGTGGAAAACTTGTTCGAGTGCCTTACCTGCTTAGTAGACACGCCTGAGGGGAGAGCCAAGTTCCTCGAAGCCGAGGGCACCGAGCTCTGCCTCATCATGATGAAGGAAAGCAAGATGGCGAAACACCCATCGCTGCGCCTGCTCGACCACGCAACAGCCGGCACCGCCAGCGTCGAGATATGCCAGCGCATCGTCGAATCCGGAGGACTCAAGACGACATTCACCCTCTTCGTCAAGACGCACGATCAGCGGCTCCTGGGCCCCCTGCTCTCGATATTCTCCTCCATGCTGCGCTTCCTGCCGGCCGACTCCCCAGAACGCATCCGCCTGCTGGCCAAGTTTGTCGAAAAGGACTACGAGAAGACGGCGAAGCTGGTCAAGCTGCACAGGGACTACACCGCGCGGATAAAGGCCGCCGAGGAGGAGCACCGGCAGGAGGCGGCACGCTCCGGCGGCGATGCGGACGAGGACCGCGAGATACAGCTGCTGTCCCGGAAGATGGACGCGGGCCTGTTCAATCTTCAGCTGGTGGATGTTATTCTGGCGTGGCTTGTTGCGGAGGACGGGGGCGCGAAGCAGAGGATTCAGAAGCTGTTGGCGGAGACGGACGACGATTTGAAGGCGGTTCGGAAGACGCTCAAGGAGCAGCTGGATGAGTTGGATACGAGTGAGGAGGATAGCAAGGAGTTGGGCGAGATGCTGGGGACGCTGATAGATTTTCTTGATTGAGGGAATCTCGGCAAGACTTGTTAATGTAGAACTAATAATGAGCAATGTGATTTGTGGTCTTTCTGTGATTTTGAACTCGAGGTCTAATATTAACGTGACACACCTGATCGAACAAAGAACCCCGACAAGTCGTCATCTCTCCTCCCCCTCCACGAACCAATTGTAGTATGAATATCGATCAATGTCCCCCTCCATCGCAGTCCAATGAAATATACGCTCCGCCCAAGGAATCAAACAGCTTCAATCCACCCCCCAACGTCCACGCGCAGGCATCTCCCTGCACAAAATCACGCAGGCAGAGGCTTCACCTCAAACACGGCATCCAGCAAGTGCTTCACCACCGTAGCCTGGTTCTTCTGGCCCGCCTGCTTAATCACCTCGATCTGCTTCTCGGCCTCCTTGTTGGCCTCCTGCTCGGCGGCCTCGTTGCCCTTGCTGTGCTGTTGACATCACAAGGAGCGTTAGTACACATCTTGAACCAAAGCCTTTCTTCCCCGTCATCCTTTATCTTCCCCAACTCTTCTCGTGTTCTTTGTGAGGGGAGGGAGCTGGAAGGCAGAGGGAGGGAGTGGGTGTCGTCGTGGTTTACCTCGGCCTCGAATTTCTTAAACTCGTCTTCCTTGCGGGCCTTGTACTCGGCGATTTCCCGCTTGGCCTCGTCGCGGGCTTCCTTGACGCGCTTGGTGCGGACTAGATAGTTTCACAGACATCGTCAATGCTTCTTGCTTCCCTCTTGCTTTCTGGCGTCTCTAGTTTCGCGTTCGTTCGGGTAGGATAGAGCAGGGTCGGTGATGTGCTGTTTGATGAAGTGTCACTCACATTCTCGAGCTATACGCACACAGAATCTCCGTTAGCACACTTCATTTTCACCATCGAGAGCAAGTAGAGTAAGGTGGATGGTGGGCAACGTACCCCTCTGGACAATCTTGGACGCCTCCCTCTCAGCCTACGCAAAGACGCAATCAGCTCAACTAATCCCCGATATCTCGCACCGCCATATGAATCGATAGAGTGATGGATCGCATCTGTGTTGAGGATCGTTCGGGACGTACATCGAGGAGAGTCTGAATACCGGCCGAGTTCTGCGCAGACTGCATTCCATTCCGTCAGCTAACCCCCCCAATTCGCTACTCCCCCCAACGTCGCAGCTCTCACCATCGTCACTGTATTTCCAAAGCCCAACAACTCGCTCAAATACGAAATCAACAATCAGAAGAAGTGGGAAGCTGTAGTTCAGTAGAGAAATTCGTTTGGAAGCGCAGGTGTCGTAGCTGTTGATAGCTCAGGATAGATTGGGGGAGAGTTTGAAAGAGTAGCGCGACAGACTGAGGCACGACAGCGGCCATTCTTAGGTAATGAATGACCTGCCGCTTGCTGCGGGTGTCTGTCGTCACAAGCTTCGGCCTGGCTTCGGCGTTAGAAGTGCGCTCCTAAAGTACCGTTTTTCTGTCCCACTAACTCACTGCAGGCAATCATTTGGTGCACAGCTGTTAATGTATAGAGCTGGATATACTTCGACAGGTAGCAAGCCAACCAGTCTGACCACTCACGACACAGCTCTTTTCAACGACTCTGAAATTCTCTATTCTCATGAGCCGTGATACAGGTGTAATTGATTCAACGACCACGATTCGCATATACACCCAATTAGCGAAGTATAACACAACTCCTCTCATCAATTGAAAAGGTCTTTGAAGAACGATCCTCTCAATCCCACCAGTCCTCCAAAACCTTCATTCATAACAACACAAAAAATCCCAGGACAGAAACACCACATCAAACAATGTCCTCCGCATCCAAAATCTCCCTCGCCGCATCATCCCTCTTCACAGCCGGCGTCATCGTATTCGTCCACTTCCAGCAAAAAGCCGACCAAGCCGTACGTCTCATCCTCATCCCCCTCCTTCTTCTTCCCCCCCTTCCATCAAATCTCCCTCACACACTTCAACCCCCCCGCTAACATAAAGAAAACAGGCGATGCACGCCGGCGTCGTCCGCGACATGGAGCAGCAGCGCGTCAAGCGAGAGCGCCAACTCGACTTTGACATGCAGCGCGCCCTAGAGGAAGAGTACAAGCGCGAGCAAAACGTCCACAGCTCGCTAGAACCGCTGGACAAAGCCTCAACTACGCCCACGAGGTAACAACATGAGCATCACCAACATGACAGTTTTCTATTCACCACCTTGTAAAACACTACGACAGAGGACGAGCGGGTTCCATTATAGACACTTCTTCTCTTGTTTTCTTCATCAGTTTCTTCTTTGTATTATTCCTTTCTACTTGTACGAATCATACTCTCCGCTCAGCATTCATCTCGCTGGGCGCAGCAATAGGGGCAACAACCTGCCCCCGTATCCATTTTGGTCATAGAGCAATCTCAACCCATCTTTCCTGTTCTCCAAAACGAAAAACAAACAGCAAGAAAGCAGAAAAGACGTCCGCAAATCGACTTGTTGTGACCCCTATGACGATGATGATGATAGGCCGCATATTTCCCGGCCAATAGTCTTCTATTTTTATCCTTTTTTTATACTTGTTTTACCTGACAGACGCGCCAGATCGGTCAGTGAACATCCGGGCTGCAATGTTCATCGACTGGAGCTCCTGGAACAAGAGCTTGGCCGCATAGGGGATGTGAATCTGCGCAATCTTGGTCTTGTTCTTGCATGGCCGGCACTCGAACGATTGCTTGGAAAGGTTGCTGAAATAGACACGTTAGCATCAGGTCAAAGAAACAGAAATAGGGGAAGAGAATAACGTACGCAATGGGTGTCATGAGTCCACAGATCTCGCAAATGTGAACTCGGAAGGCGTCAGACACCTCAAACAATCGCTCCTTGAGGAACGACGCGGCACCGTGTGCAATCATGCAATCACGCTCCATTTCTCCGAATCGGAGACCACCGTCTCGGGCACGACCTTCCACCGGCTGTCGTGTCATGATCTGCACCGGACCACGGGCACGGGCGTGGATCTTGTCGTCCACCATGTGGCGGAGTCGCTGGTAGTATGTCGGTCCGAAGAAGACCTGGGCCCTCAGCTTGCGGCCCGTGTGACCATTGTACATGATCTCGAAGCCTCGGGACTGGTAGCCGTGCTTTCGCAGCAGCTCCGAGACCGAGTCGACCGTGACATCAGTAAAGGGGGTGGCATCACCCTCCATGCCTTCCAGCGTAGAGACCTTGCTTAGGAGACACTCAATCAAGTGAGCGATTGTCATACGAGATGGAATGGCGTGGGGGTTGATGATGATGTCTGGCGTGAGGCCTTCTCTTGTGAACGGCATGTCCTCTTGCCGGTAAGTGACACCAATAGTGCCCTTCTGTCCGTGACGAGAGGCGAACTTGTCACCGATTTGGGGAATCTTGGTCGTCCGGACGCGGACCTTGACATACTTGACATTGTCCGCGTTGACCGTCACAATGACCTGGTCCACGATGCCGTTCTCGGTGCTGCGCAGGGGCGTGGAGATGTCACGCCTCTGGTGCATGGTGGTTCTGGTGCCGAGGTCCTGTGTGTCGGCGTCAATCGGCGCTGTCTTGCCGATGATGATGTCCTCGCCGGAGACTCGGACGCCAGGAGCCACGATGCCGTCCTCGTCCAGCTTGTCGTATGTGCCGTGCTTCATGCGGAGGGTGTTTTGGTGGAACGGCTTCTCAAACACTTCGGTGTAGTTCAAGCCCACCTTCTTCTCCTGATCCGAGTACGATCGGAAGAAGAGACTTCGGAAGAGGCCTCTGTCGATACTACTCTGATTCATGATGACCGAATCTTCCTGGTTGTAGCCAGAGTAACAGGCAATGGCCACAATGGCGTTTTGTCCAGCCGGCAGCTCGCGGAACTTCAAAAACTCCATGGAGCGAGTCGTGCCCAGCGGCTTCTGGGGGTAGTAGAGGATGTTGGCCATGGTGTCCATGCGCCGGGAATAGTTGGTGAGGAAGAAACCCATGGCTTGTTTACCCATGGCAGATTGGTATGTGTTTCGGGGAGACTGCACGCAGTTAGCACCTGAGCAAGAGGAGTCAAGGATGGGCAAAGAATGTGGGCGGACATACCTGGTTGTGATCGGGGAAAGGAATGATGCTCGCGCAAATACCCAAGATCATGCTTGGATGAATCTCGCAGTGCGTGTACATGTGCGTTGTTGGGTTTGTCCTCGTCTTGAGTCGCTTGTTCGGATCGTCGCCAACGTCCTCTTCGGTGGCAATACCTGCCTTTTGCGCACGATACAGCTCGAGATCCTCGGGGGTCATGCAAATCATGGCCGTCTCCTCTTCCTCAGCGTCGAGATATTCAACTGCACCGGCCCTGATGAGTCCCTCCCATCCAATCTTCATGCTTGGGTCTTCTGGAGGCTCGGCCTGCTCCTGGGCCAACTTATTAACGAGGTCTTTGGTCAGGACCAAGTGGCCCTTGGGAATGCCAGTGTCCGACTCGTCATCTTGCTGGACGGTAAAGACGGGTCGCATGACGCGGCCTGCGTCGGAGAAGATCTTGAACTCCTGGTCTCGAATTTCTCTGACCAGAGAGACCTCGTACTGCAGGTACGACTTACGACGAGTGTCCACGACCTGCTGCACCAGATGTTTAGGGTCCTGGTGAATGCCGACCCAGACACCGTTGACGAAGATCTTGGTAGCGTGAGGATAACGCAGCGGCTCGTATTCCTCGACCACTTCCATGCCCCTATTGATCATGAACTCGATCAACGGCTCTGAGGGAGAGCCGACACTGACATAACACATCAGAGACAGATTCTTGACAAGACCACAGGCCTGTCCTTCGGGCGTCTCGGCCGGGCAGACCAGACCCCAATGGGTGTTGTGCAGCTGTCGAGGCTTCGCCAGCTTGCCGTCTCTTCCGATGGGCGTGTTGGTGCGGCGCAAATGCGAGAGGGTCGAGGCGAACGTGTAGCGGTTGAGCACCTGAGACACTCCTGCAGTCGAGCTCATGGCCTTCTTCTGATCACCCCAGTTTCCAGTGGCGAGCGAATACTTCAAGCCGTTTGAGAGCGTGCCAGGCTTGATGCCGACTGCGAGGTTGAAATGCCTATTGCCCTCCACGCACCGTCTCAAATAGTTGGCCAGCTCGGTGTTCATTCTTCGCATGATACCACGGAACAGCTTGGCCAGCAGGGGACCCGCCAGATCCAGACGCTTCTTTCCAAAGTGGTCACGATCGTCGGGTTCTCTTCTTCCGAGTGCACACTGCAGCAGTTTATGCACCATGTAGCCCAAAAAGAAGGCCTTTCTGGTCTCGCTGCCTTCCGTCTGGGAGATGTGAGGTAGCGTCTCCTTCTGGAGGATATCCTTGGCCACACGGACACGCTTCTCACGGCCGAGACCGGCCTGGTCTCGGTTACCACGCTTTCCGATGAAGTCCAGAGCGACCTCTCGGTCCTGGACGCAGAACGCCTCTTCAATGCACGGCCGAAGCATTTCCAGCATCTGACTGTCGTTTCGGTCGTAGCAAATGTGGTTCAGGATGTCTTCATCGGAAACGACACCCAGGGCGCGGAAGACAATGGCGACGGGAAGATCCGACTTGACAAAGGGCAGGGTCGTGTGGATAGTCTGACCAAAGCCTCCGCGGGCAGAGTCTCCCTTGCCGTACAACTTGAGCATCATGCTAGAGATGAGTCTCGAGCCTTTCTCGAGCGCACTTCGAATCTCAGCCGTGTAAGTGTAGGCACTGGGCTGGGCCTTTTTGAAGACTTGGACAATGTTGGCGGCAGATCTCTCCTGGGCGATGAGGACCTTTTCACTGCCATTGATGACAAAGTAGCCGCCCTGGTCGTAGGGGCACTCGTTGACGAGGAACAGGCTGTCGTCGGTCTCGCGGCTCAGATGACAGATCTTGGACTTGACCATGATGGGCAGCTTGCCCACGAAGACCATATCCTTCCAGTCATCAGACTTGCCAATGTTGTGGTCCTCTTCGCCAGCCTCCTCCTCCTCCCACTCAAGCTTTGTAGGGGCCTCGCCAGTCCTCGCGTATTCCTCCTGCTGGGCATCGTCCATCTCGTGTAGCGGAATCTCCCTCTCGACGGCAGCCGACAGCTTCTTGGTAATCTTAATGTAAAGCGGACTGGCGTACGTCAAGTTGCGGTCTCGGCACTCGTAAGGAAGCAGGGAAGTCACGGTTCCGTCCGTCTCACTGATAGTGGGGCGTGACACCATGACGCTTCCAAACTTGATCTCATATCGACGAAGGGCTATTGTCCGGCCGGGCGGCGAAGGCGGGTTGGGCTGGTCGAGGGTGATGGTGGAGTATTCGTTTACGAGGTCCTGGATCGTCGTCTGCGTGAACTCGTCAAAAGAATCGGTCTGCTGCGAGACAAGGCCCTTGGTCTCGAAGAAGGAGGAGATGACGGTCCAGCAGTCCTCGGGGGTGATGCCCTCATCCTCATCTCCGTAGTTTTCGTAGTCGTAGTCGTCCTCGTAATCAGCCATGGTGACGGGTAGGCGATGCAATGAAGATCCTTGATCGGTAGACGTCGGTTCTATCCAAGTCCTCCTCGGGAAAGATCCTGCGGCTCCTCAATCGGAGCAACTCTCGTGCTCGTGGGTGCAGCCTCGTCCTCGCGCCTTGGAGGGACCGCTCGAATCCGGGAAGCTCTCGAGTCAGCAGCGATCCGATGCCTGTCACCAAGCGAGCATCTGCGAGCGATCCCGGCAGAAAGAGCCTCCTCGATACAAAGAGCTCCTGCGAGATTGGCGGGTTGCGCACGATGACAGTTGATGGCGGAGAGCAGCAACTTTTTCGTGGTGATGATGGAATTTCAGAGGCGAAAAGGATCCCGCCAGATGCTGCGGCGCGCGACGTGCTTACAGAAGCCTCGAAGCCTTGGGCTACTGCCGATTGAGTTTAGCGCCCCGGTAGAACAATTGCCACTTTGTAATCACAATAGAATTACATAATCAAGAGGACTTGGCCGATCTCTTAATGCTCACAGTCGCGGGAACCAGCAGAATTCGGTATCTAGATTTGTCCAGAGCATTCTCCGATTAACTGTTCTCTTAACCTCTTCATATCGATAGAAGGATAATGAGCATCAGCTACGCAACAGCCAATAGTTGACTCAATATCGGCTTTACCTTCACCCTCATGCGCCTGAGCACTTAGTATGCCGCAATTGTCCCTACTGATTGTCAACGTGAACGCTTAAATCTAGCCTTGCTCATACAACTATCTCTAACGCTTTGCAAGAAATTGTCTATATCCCACTGAGGAGACGCCAAAGAGCCTAAGTACATTGTAACCGAGGAGTATCATATGCATCTCACATCCCTGAAGGCATCAAAAGCCCCATGCCCTGCGCAATCTTGCGTGCCAGAGCCTTCTTCAGATACCACTCCCTTGCTAGAGACCGTGTCATCTTCGCAAAGGCGGCGGGCGATATGCGACCCCTCTCAACCGCACGCCCCAGCATGAAGATGGCGTCACCCAGCGCTCTCTCTTCTGCCACGACCCTGTACAGCTGATTCGCTACGACCGTTGGGGCTACTAGTAGCTCGTCGATATCAGGAACAACGTAGTTCCTCGATCCCTCGATGACGGCGTCTGCTTTGCGCAAAGCGTCATGAAGGATATTCGTGTTGGAGGCAATGACGTTGGACAACTGAGTGAGCTGGCCCATCTCTGCCTGTAAGGCGGACATTGCAGATAGCATGGCCGACTGCTGTGCCTCTAGTCCGGCCATACTGGACTCGTTCTGCTGGCGACTGCGTTGCCGGATCGACGCCAGAGTCTGGGCGAGCTGCCGGAGGAGAGCATCCTTTTCGGGATTGGGGGGTATGGGAGGGGGTTCAATAGCCTGGGAGGAGATTTCCAGATTCAGTGAATCATCGAGGAGGTTCGGGGGAGGCGGTGGTTTCTGCTGAAGAGGTTGAGGCGGTTGCTGTTGCTGATGTGGTGGAAGGGGCACTCTATCCCATGCCTGCTGCTGCTGGTGTGGTTGCCACTGTCCCTGTGGTGGTAAGTGCCTATGTGGATATTGACCCGTGAATGCAGCGTTTGGCCCTGGAGGTGGCTGGAACTGCGGCAGAGCTTGCGGGTGTGTCTGAGGAGGGGATTGAGGGGGATAAGGCCCCTGAGTGTTTGCATACGGAGGCAGTGATTGAGTATGAGGCTGAGGTTGATAGGGTGGCCTGGGTGGTTGAGCCTGCGGCGGGAGAGGAGGGGCAGAATCATATCTAGAGGGTAGTCCAGCGCTGGGAGGGCCAGGAGAGGAGAGGTGAGGGTGTGGTGGAACCGGCGGCGGGCGAGCCTCTTGTCGAGGCGTATCTTGCCGAGGGATTTCTTGGTGAGGTTTGGGGGGCGGCGGCGGCGGACGGGGTTCCGCTTGATGCGTTGGAGGCGGCGCAGGAGAAGACGTCGGGGGAAGCGGCCTTTCTGGGGGATGAGGTGTAATCGGAGGGGCCTGTTGGGGAGGAGGCGGGCTCTGAGCAGTTGTGCGAGCCTGCTGGCGCGCGATAACCGGCGGCTCTTTGGCGAAGATGTCGCACAAGACGGAGAGGAGATCGTTCAGCGTAGATTTCTGCGTGACGACGTCAGTTGCGTGTAAGGGAGAAGTGGCATGACGACGTGACTTACATCCCAAAAGTCGACCCAGCCAGCCAGATACGGGTGATAGACCTGGCCCTGCGGGTCGACGTGCTGGCCCGGACGGACCATCATCGTGTCCGTTGGTGTCACATACACCAGCGGCGCCTCACGCGGATACGCATGCGGCACCCATATTGAGACCGGAAACCTGTAAGTGGCGCCTCGAAAGAGAACGGGGATCGTGCCTTTTAGGTGCAGCAGGAGAGCGCTGGCGCCGTTTGGGAAGGCTGCAAGACGAATCGTCAGTTCTGGGGCGAGAACGGGTATAGAGGTAGAGTCGCATTCGTACTGTGGACATCGGTTCGTGGAGCAAGTGTTGGGTATCGAGCGAGGACAGTGGCGACGTCGCTGTAGGTGCGGTTGACATCGTGATATTCCTGGCGATGGGTTGACAGTCAGATGCGGGGTGTTGCCGGTGTCTGGAGATTGCGCAACAGCGGGCAGGCTCGCGCGAAAGGGGGAGGCATTGTCTAGATGAAGATCAGAGGGACACTTACACTCGTCAGGACGCTGTACAGCCAGTTGAGCACGTGCTGTTGGACGGGCATCGTGGAGGTGATGCCTGGCGATGCATCGAGGAGCGGGCAGAGAGGCTGGAGGTTGGAGGAGCTGCAGGTGAATGACGGATGCACGCATGACGACTGGACGGACTCGATCAGAGAGCTCGGGCAAGCTTGGGGGCACGGGAGCTCCACCGGCAGCGGCTGGTGGGGGTCTGAGCTTCCCCGTAAGCCCTCAACTGTAGGCCCTGTAACTGCGCTGTTGTTGCACTCCAAGGCTGCAGTAGTAGAAAACGAGGTTGGCTGGCACCATGCCGGCACGGTGCCTGCACCGTAACATAGGTGCCTGGCATGTACCAAGAGGTGCCGGCACCGTGCTAAAGGTGCCTGGAGGTGCTAATGGGTGCTAATAGGTGCCGGGTGGTGCCGCGCACATTATACTAAGGTGCCATAGAGGTGCCTGCAGGTGCTGCAGAGGTGCCTACAGGTGCTAAAGGTGCTAAAAGGTGCTGTAGTACTAGTCTATACAGTTGCGCATAACGCTCTATAAGGCAGAAAAGACAGACCTTTTATAATAAATCTATAAATAGAATAGCCTAGTAGTATAAATAGTAATTAAATTAAATTTTTGCCTTATTTAACTCCCTGTAACTATAAAAAAAAAATGCCTATGCCTTATAAAGGATAGTACCTGCAGTTGTGATTAAGAGTATATTATAACTAATTAAGGTATAACTACTATTTTTACTGTAGCAAATACCCCTTAGCACCTTTTAGCACCTAGATAGTACTGTGCTAGCACTATGCTGGCACCTTCTAGCACTATGCTAGCACCCTTAGCATAGTGCTAAAATTTATAACTATGCTAGCAGGGTTTTAATATTTTAGTATATGCTAGAAGATTAGTATGGTGCTAAGCAGGTGCTATACTAAAATTGACGATAACGGTTTCTACTACGGTGGATAACTTTAAGATGGGACCTCTTTATACCGGGTGTCGTTGCCTTTTTACATCCATATGCATTCAGTCCGCAGGAGAGGCTGCATGCGATGAATCTATTGGTTCGTCAGACATATATTGATGGTTCATCTCTGGGTCAGTTTGTCAGAGGCACATCCATCTTTGTTGAAGCTCCATTGCCTTCCTCTTTTATCACCTATCCCTGACTTTCCACTGGTAATGGAGGACGACGGTCATATCTGCTACGACTTTACTGGTTCTCTCCATTTTGAACTTCACATTCTCACTACACTCTAAACAAAAAGGTATCATATCAAATCAACACTTAAAACAGTCATCAGTCATCATCCAACGCAAAGCACCGCTCGCTGCTCTCGGCATTGTTCCCCCACCAATTCGGCATCTCGATAATCTTGCCCGCGCCAAAGCACAAAAAGATGAGCAGCATGTTAAAGTTGAAGCCGGCATCAAACGCCGCGGCCAGGATATAGTTCCACCGCGCCCACAGGTCATACCGGTACCGATACGCAAGAAACATGACGACGAAGCCGCCGATGAAGCTCGACGTGTAGCCGGTGCTGATGTTGCCGTAGAAGATGGACATGGCCGAGAAGAAGATGGTGGTGTTCCACAGGTGGAACTTGGCCCGCGGGAACATGCGGTGCAGCAGGAAGATGACGACGGGGCACACGGCGCCCACGAGGAAGCCGTAGGGCACGGGCTTGTAGATGTCCTGCTTGAAGAGGCGGCTGGGGCCGACGAGCACGTACTGGACGCCCGACGTCAGCGACGAGGCGAGCGCCTGGCCCGTCCACTGGTGCGTGGGATCCTCCTTGGCGCCGGACAGGTAGTCGCGCTTGGTGTCGATGACCCAGCGGATGACGGCGTAGTCGATGGGGATGCCAATGGCCGAGCCAAAGACCTGCGAGAAGAAGACGGCCTTGGGGGGCACGTGCATGTAGTGCCCGATCTTCATGTCCTGCAGGTTGAGCTGCGCGCGGTACCAGGCGTCTCCCGCGATGGCGCCGTATGTCGAGGCGCCGCAGGGGTTCTTGAAGCCGGACACGGCGTTGACCATGACGCCGTACAAGAGCTCGTTGGTGGTTCCAATGGGCTGAAAAAGGAGTCATGAGTTAGTACACCGAGGTGGCATCAGAAAGAGATCAACGATTCTTACCAGCTGAAAGTTGGACAGGGCATACAGCCAGCCCAGCGGCACGACCACGAGAGCACCCGTCGCAATGGCCACGAAATACGTCCACACGGGGATGAACAGCAGGTTCTTGGCAACCATGACGATGAGCATGACAAACGAGACCAGGAAGAGGGCGGCGAACCACCAGAAGGGGATCTCGTCGTACGGCCGCTGCAGGATGTTGATCTGGTCCTTATACTGCTCCGTGATCTTGCCCGAGTCCTTCTTCGTCGACCGCTCCTTGAGCTTCCTGAAGCTCTCCTTGATCTGCGGCCAGCCAAAGAGCACCATCCAGACGAGGGCGGACGAATAGGAGGCATAGTCGAAGAACATGCTCCACAGGCTCTGGGTGCCGACATAGAGCTCTCCGTACTGTTCGTACGCAGTCTCGTTCAGCTTGGCATCCGCAGTCAAGAGGTCAGTCAGGGGATAGGCCGTTCCGTTTTCTAAAGATCATATTAGCTTTCACCCTTCTCACACCACGCCGAAAGCAAGGGACCAAGAAACATACCCAAAAAGACACGGTTGGACATGAGAGCGTGATGCCAGCTCCCCAGGCCGCCAAACTTGGCCGCCGGAATCAGGACCCAGCAGTTGACCACAAACGCGGCAAACAGCACCACCTGCGTCCACCAGGGCGTGAGGAACAGGCTGCCGTTGGTCGAGATGCTGGACCAGTCCAGCGACAGGTTGAGGAAGCCCATGCCGCCGAAGCCCGCGCCGACAAAGTTGGCCGTCTTGTTGTGCGGCGCGACCCAGCACAGGAAGGCCAGGGAGCCGAGGAAGGGGAAGACGAACTCGGGCAGGAACTGCCACAGGATGACGGCGCCCATGACGGCGAAGAAGACGACCATCTGCTTGCGCGAGGCGCGGCTCGGGCTCTCGCG
Organism: Trichoderma sp. PF4103; assembly: GCA_023628735.1. Classification (NCBI taxonomy): domain Eukaryota; kingdom Fungi; phylum Ascomycota; class Sordariomycetes; order Hypocreales; family Hypocreaceae; genus Trichoderma; species Trichoderma sp. PF4103. The sequence goes on along the minus strand of JAMAKC010000062.1, from coordinate 88,231 downwards.
CTGCTTCTTCTGCGTCTCGAAGAGGGCCGTCTGGCACAGCGACTGGAACCAGGGGTACTGCGGGTCGTAGATGAGGAACTGCCGGGCCAGCGCCGCGTACGAGTAGCCCGTCCAGGTGATGGCCAGCATGAAGAAGGTCGCCACCGCGCCGTTGACGGGCTGGTTGAAGTAGAGCTCCGACATGGAGATTGGGGTGTAGCCCAGGTTGTAGGTCGCGCCCGAGGCCGCCGAGATGGTCACCAGGACGTGCTCCTTGGTGCTGAACGGGCCCGGGTTGAGGCTGAAGCCCCATTTCGTCCCCGGGATGCCCACCCACCACGCGGGCAGGACCTTGGCGAGCCACACGCCGACGTAGTTGGAGGCGATCTGGACGAAGAAGACGGAGTACGGCGCATACGTCGTCCGGTAGTGGGCCATCTGCGACAAGAAGGCACCGGGGGCGACGAAGAGGATGGTCAGGAGAAAGTACCGAAACGTCAGCGTCGGCTCCGTGGGGTCGTTGGTGAAGCTGACGATGCGCCGGACGTACGGCGGGATGTCCTTGATCCGCGGGTCATCCTCGTCGACGACCTCTTCCTCGCCGTTCTCGTTGGTCAGCGTGTACAGCGTCTTGCCGGCCGCGAGGTCCTCCTTGGCTTCGACGTCGAGGTTGGCGCCGGCTTTTTCGTCGACGCCGAGGATGTCGGCGTCTTGTTTCCGGCTGCGAGGCTCCTCGGTGATGATGGGGCCGGCCGAGACGACCTCGTCTGTCTTTTCCAGCTGGGCGGATGCCATGGTTTTGTCGATGGCCCGGACAAAGGGCAGCCGGAGTTCCACGAGAACGCGACAGAGAGAGAAAGAGACTGTGGAATGAGGAGAGAATGGCTTCTACATTACTATCATGAGAGAGGGCAGACAAGGGCTTTATTTATCCAGACTCGCAAGGTCGGAGCAGCGTTACGTTAAAGAAACTCCAGTCGCCATCTCGGGCATCTCGCGGGGCCCCAACCAGACCTAGGTAAGGTAAGGTAGTATCAAACGTCGTTGCTTTCGCTCGAATCCGGGTGTCACCACCGCTCGACCAGCCCCAAGCAAAAAAAGCTGCGGCATCGAAAAAGATGCTGACAGTGGCAACCTGCGGCCAAGCTCACGGCACAAGAGATCCGAGAAAGTGGAGGGCCAGGGCAGCACGCAATGGCAGGGGCTCAAGACGAAGACTAACAAAACATGTGCTCGATGCAAAAGAGAGGGCGCGAGGCGAATCATTCGGCCGGGAAGGTATGTAACAAGAGAGCCGTTTCCGTCCCAAGGTTTGTCAAGGCTAGGGCTTTTCGTATAAGACGAGCAGAGAACGGTGGTGGGGTGCCACGATGATGGTGGCCGGGCTAAAAGCGGGATTGCCATCGAGTGCCACATCGTGAAAATTGATGGCTGCCGGCTGGGCAAACGATGGACAAATCGCAGAGAAGCTTGGTAGAGACACTGCTTGCAGAGGTGTCTGGGAGAAAGCTGTGTCCCGCACGTCGACATACGACGAACATGTCTCATAGGGACCAGATCATGGATCTTGATTGGAAGCACAGTCGCCTTGCTCTTGCACTTACATCCACCAAAGCATAGAGCTCATCAAGACTTCTTAGATTTGCCCGCCGGTTGACATGGCTCGACCATCAATCAGACCTCTTCTGTCCGCATCGTGCCGCAATCCGCCCATCCAACACCAGGGATCTTTTGCATCAAGGCGCCCCCCATCAGTCCAGCTTAGACGTAAGCCGATGCAGCCACTTTGCTCCCAGTCCACCGACATGATGGCTTCCCGGGCCCGCCAAGTCTTTCTGTTCGCTCTCGGAGGAATGTTTGTGTTGGCAGACGGTAGGCAGGGAAAAAGAAGCGTCGGAAAGTAGGAAAAATAGAGAAAAAGGGAAAAAACGACACGGGCCAGGGCGATGGTGTCATCGCGGGCTAAGCTGGAACAGGGCAAACCCACGTGGGAATGGAGCCATCGTTATTGAGATGCTTAAAATCGTTGGTTTCTTTGGTTCGACGACGAGGAATTGGCTGAGGTTGTTGTTCCTGGAAGAATTGACTCCTGCATGTGGATATTCGGTGTGTTTGGTGTCTATCAGTCCGCCACGAAGTCATTGTTTAACAAGAAGCTTTCAGTCCAGCGGAATTCGATGCAGTTGCAGGTTGCTTGGAGTTGTTGTGTAGGAACCTTGCTCTATCAAGTCAACTTTCGGGCGAAAGCCCGGAGTAATATGGAGCTTCATCTTCGGGCCTTGTGGGGAGCGGCTCGGATGGGGAACCTCATCACCACACCATCGGGACTAATACTACCACAAGGAACTTTTCTTCACTCCTGATAGTAACACAAGTGCGGGCTTTCGGAATGGCAGACGGTTCGCCTAACATCGGATATAGCTACCGAAATGTCGCATGTCTTCTGAGGCCCATCCTGGATTACCAATCCGATTGTGGGAACGAGGTTGAAGACTTGAGTGTCTGTCACTTGATTCCTTGATGCTCCAGCCTGATGCCACGGTCCCAAAGACGTAATTCCCTGCCAGAGTAATTCAACACCAGACGCCATTTCCGAATCCGTCGGTGGCTAAGGTATCATTGCAAGGCATAGGTTATTGATGAACCGATCTGGGAATGGCCTCGAATCCAGATACGGGTATCTGCCTGGTAGTCGTACCTTACGGCTTGAGCGTCTCCCGACTTGAAGAGCAAAAGGTCGTAGGAGAAGAGCAGTAGCCGCAGTTATCGAGAACGGGTCCATTTCTGTTACTACTCTTGGTAGATTTGCCTGGAGGAGACACGCATATGCACGACCCGAGATCTCGGACGCGCTTGAGTTAGAGAAGCCAGGCAGTCGGCTTCCTTACCGACCGCCATCGTGGAACTGGATCAGCTCATCGATTGCATCAATGAACATGCCCGTACCGAAAGTTTGTGCGAGTTTGCGCTCGTGTAGTGACGCTCTGCTGCTGTCTGGTATCAGGCGGATGAGAGAGGGTTGATTATGTCGACTGACTACCGGTATCCGCAGCAACACTTGTCTATAAGGTACCTACCAGGTGTCAATGAAATAATACCATGACACCTGACCTTGCCGCTGCTACTACCGAGTAGAAGTGAGTATCAAACAATATCACCACACCATACGGTAATCGCAGTCTCGATACGAGCCATACAATCACAGAACTCGGCATCAAGTGTTCGTTTGTAGGGTAGTCGGGTGAGATATGAGGGGTGCTTCAAGACAATGAGGCAGCACTGACACATTGAAGACCAGCGAAAAATCGAGTATGTAAACATCCAAGCATTGCTTGAACAAGGAAGAAAAAACATGAAACAGAGGCTGCTCTACCCTGCCTTGCCAAGGATATTAAGAATTGTACCAGAAGTTGAGTGGCAGTCAAGAAGGGAAGTCGAGAAAAAAAGAAAGAAAGAAAAAAAAAAGAAAAAAAGAAGCGATTGGATGGCACTAGAGCTTTGCTCCCGGCAGGGCTTGAACCTGCGACCTTCGCATTACCAAGAACTTGTGGTGTGCAAGTATTAGTACGAAGCTCTAACCAACTGAGCTACGGAAGCCATTCCGAATCAGGAAGTAGTGGAGAGGATCCACTGTCGAGATTCACTCGCTTGTTGAGCGGACGGTTGTTAATGAGATATATAGACGATGCAATGATTGAGTGTTTGACAACTGGCGTCTTTGCACCGCTCAAACGAGTTGTGGAAGAGCTTGACAAGATGCTACGAGACGGCGCTTTATACTGGAGACGGCGATGGCATTCAGTATCGACATAGACTTGTGCTTTCACAGAGAGAAGAGTGCAATGAGCAACTTTGCTGAAGTGATGATGACCGCTGTTTTACAGTCTCGCAGATGACCCTTCCGGGCCTATATCGTGTTGATGCCCAGCTTCGGGGTCAATTTTTCATGATCTCATCGCCGATGCGACAATCGCTTTTGTGTGTCAAAAGAACAACATTGTTTGCGAATGTGCCTGCGAGCAGAAGTAGACAAACCTGTACGACGAAGTATAGTGAATGGTTTACTGATGTAAACAGACGCCCCGGCACTTCAAGTTGAAAGAGGAATTAAGGCACGGAACGTGTGACTGCCAGGACATGCAAGGTACGCTCAGTCTCTGATTGGCTGCTCAACTCAGCCCACTCAGTTGACAACCCGAGCAGGGGTCCGTTTCTGAGAGTCTAAGTCGAGCAGCAACTTGATCCTGCCGTCAGCTGTGACTTTCGCCATCTTACAGCTCTCAGACTGCAAGCAAACATGGCTCTTCAGCAGTAAAAATGCCTCTCAACTGTCCGATGGAAGAACCTGGACGCCCAAAGTATACCGGGAGATGGAACGTATCACCCTGTTGGTCAATCACGTGCCAGTGAGTGTCTGTGGAAGCCTCACACCGCGAAGAGAGAGCAAACGCGCCGTCTTGTCCAACTAAAACAGCACCACCTTATTCCCCCCCCTTCCATCGAAACGTCTCCCGCCTTCACCCGGCCTCTGCCAGTGCTTTTACTCTAGTGCCCGCGCGAGAATATTCCATCCGGTGGCGTTTCCAACGGCCGCCGACCGGATCATCGGATCTGCCCAAATCGCCCAACGAGCGAAGAAAACAGCGTCGAGCTAAAGTGATTTAGACAACGAAACTACATTAATAATTGGGTAGGCCATCCCGGACGCCGTTTTCGCCACGAAAGGGACGACGCTCGAGAAAAAATCGGACCACCTGGACCCTGGGGACGTATCAGCTTTTCCCGCACCAACGGACGTTTCGATCCACTGGTCCTTTCGGGGACATTCTCATGCTGGTTTCTTGTTCTTGTGACTCTGCATCATTTACAATCATTTACGACTTTAGAAATCCTTTGGAGTCATCGGCAGCTGGTCTGCAGATTCCTGGCTATTATATCCCGCAAGACGACAGAGATCCGGCAGCATACATCCGCGTTCCCCGCTACAAAACAGAAAATATTTGCCAACCCGGCGGCTGTTTCAGACTCACTCAGGACCTCTATCGGACCCCAGATTTTAGCTCTCAGCTTCCCCATCTTCATCTTCCACCTGTTACCCACCTCAACGTTATATCCTGTTGTACTAGGAGTGGTCTGCTCAGAGAGAAAGGGTCTGAGGCAAAGAGAGACAAAGAGAGAGAGAGAGAGCACAAGGCGTCGACATGCTGCCTCCAATCCCCGTCCTCGCCGACTACGGCATCTCGCCCACCCACGGCTTCCTGCCCGGCACCCTCCCCCTGACCCGCCTCCCGGACCCCTACTACAACAAGTGGGAGGCCATCGTGGCCAACCTGCAGGCGCTCATCCTCAGCCGGCGCCTGCGCGGCGTCATCGACCGGCTGCCGGTGCTGTCGACGGTCGGCCTGGAGCACGACGCCGAGTGGCGGCGGGCCTACTCGCTGCTCTGCTTCATGGCCCACGGCTACATCTGGGGCGGCGATGCTCCGGCGGACCGGCTGCCGCCGCAAATCTCCATCCCGCTGCTCGACGTGTCGCGGCGCCTCGAGGTGCCGCCGGTGGCCACGTACGCCGCCGTGTGCCTGTGGAACTTCAAGCCGCTCTTCATGGACGAGGACATTGACAGCCTGGAGAACCTGGCCACGCTCTTCACCTTTACCGGCGCCATCGATGAGTCGTGGTTCTACCTCGTGTCCGTCGCCATCGAGGCCCGGGGCGCCCCCATCATGTCCCTGATGCTCACGGCCTTCGCGGCCGCGCGGCAGGGCGACTCGGCCACGGTTACACGGTGCCTGCGGGCGTTTGCCGAGCGCCTGACGGACCTGACGAGCATCCTGCAGAGGATGCACGAGAGCTGCGACCCCGTCATCTTCTACAACCGCATCCGGCCGTTCCTCGCCGGCAGCAAGAACATGGCCGAGGCCGGGCTGCCGTTTGGCGTCATCTACGACGACGGCACGGGCAACGACGCGTACCGCCAGTACAGCGGCGGCAGCAACGCGCAGAGCAGCCTGATCCAGTTCTTTGACATTGCGCTGGGCATCCAGCACCGGCCGACGGGCGAGAAAAGGGGCGACGTCTCATCTGAGTTGGATCATCACCGCGGCCGCGGCGGCAGCGCGCGGCACAACTTCATCCAGGACATGCGCAACTACATGCCGGGCCCGCACGCGCGCTTCCTCGAGGACGTGTCGCGCGTGGCCAACGTGCGCGAGTACGTCGAGGAGCACGCCGACGACGCGCAGCTGTGCCTGGCCTACGACGCCTGCCTGGCGATGCTGAGCGCCTTCAGGGACAAGCACATTGCGATCGTGACGCGCTACGTCATCACGCCCTCGCGCCAGATGCGCGCCCGCAGCAGGTCGCGCAGCCCCGAGGTCGCCCGCCGGGCGCCGCTCAACCTGGCCGTCGCCTCGCGCAAGGGCGAGGGCAAGAACCAGAAGGGCACCGGCGGCACGGCGCTGATTCCCTTCCTCAAGCAGGCCAGGGACGAGACGGGCGAGCCGGCGGTGGAGGAGTGGACGAGGCGCTTCATGAAGAGACAGGTGCGGCAGGAGGGCAGCGGGGACTTCTTCCTGGGCAAGGAGGACGACGGGGCGCCGTCGGAGACGGAGGATGTCGAGGTCAAGGGGCTTGCGGGGACGTGGACGATGGAGGACGAGGTGGGCGGGCTGTGCTCGTATTGATGGGTTGTTGTGTTGATGTTTTGCGTCTGATTTATGGTAGTTTGGCGGGCGGCTCATTTTTCTTTTTTCTCTTGAATCGGTCTTGCATCTTGGTTGGAGATAGACATGACGCATACGCACCGAGGAAGTTGGACCATGAATGACGGATGGCAACGAGGACGATGTTACGGAAATGGGATCAGTTCATAGACATTGGATATTCTCAACGATCTAGCCGGAGAGCAACTTTCAACACATAGACTGCTCTACAATGCTATTCGACTCCTCTTCTCCTTCTCTCATTCTTCTCTCGACGTTACAGATACTCATCCGCGCCAAGTAAAACCTCAGCCGCAAGATGTGCCATTCCCATCGCCCTCCCAACAAGGGTCCGTATTCTCAGCACGAAACCATGGAAAGAAACAGCAAACATTCCAAGCCGTTCTGGCCTTTCTTTGCTTTTTTTCTTTCGCCTCCTCCTATCTTGCTTTTTCTATTTCCTTGATTTTGACAGCGGCCTCATGCGCGTCGATGGAAACGACGAATGGAGTACCGGGGACCATCCGCGGTGTGACACACACAGCCCTCTGAACGTCAAAGTCTCCCCACCATCGCGGCTTGATATGGAAGGAGTTGTTGTTGAGGGCTTTAAGTACATGTTTGCTAGACTATTGATATTGATGTTCCTCCGGATGGTCTCGCCGTTGACGATGGCGGGATTCCGCATGGGAAGGGATTATCTATGGTGGCTTCAGCTTTTGACACAAAATGGTTGGTAGTAGTAGGACTAATCTGGGGAGCCCGGCAGTTGGAGGCTGTTGGACGTGAAAGCGCTCGGCTGCTGCCGTGACACCGACCGCCCATGCGGGCTGTTTGAGAGGTGCTATTTCTAGTGTTTCTTTAGCATATTTGATGTCGATTGAGCCATTGACAACCACCCAAGCACCGTAGCATCGTCAGCTATAGACCATCCACCTATATACCGATAAGTGAAGCCATCACCAATTAACACCAGGCCCACCACCAGAAAAAAACAGCACATATCCTCACTCACTCCCTCCCTGTCCACGCGCAGTCCATCAAAATCCGAATACCTGGAAACATCAATCTGAACCTCCACACACACTCACATCACACATCACCACCCACCCCTGCATCCCGCAAACAAAAACCCCGATCCGATCCCCTGCCCTGGCAAGCCACCACATGCAAAGAACAATACTAAGCCGGCCGCACAACAATACTAAGCCCTCCCGCGGCCTGCATTTAATCCTCGCCCCTCCCTCCACCCTTTCTCTCACTCTCTCACTTTTTTCACCTTCATCGCCGTCTCTTGCAGAATTTCTTCCCGAAACGGGGGGTGGGGAGAGCTGCAAGCTTTCACATTTTCGGCCCATTCCCATTCGAGACAGCTGCGAAAGCTCGGGGGTGGGCTGCTATTATGCCGGCAGCAAAGGACAATGTTGGCTGGGGCAAGGGGTGCTGGAATGCATGCGGCGGGTTCTTTTTTTTGGTGTTCATGGTGGTGCTGGTGCTGGTTTCGATTTCCATATAAACTGAGGTGTGACGATGATCTGAGTGAATCGCCTTGGGAACAATGGCTCGAGAATGTGAGATGCTTCAGATAAGAATTCAGATTTGACTTTTTCTATTCTGTGTTGCTTTGCTCTGCTTCTGATTTTCTCTGTTGCATTGATCTCGTCGTTTTCGTTTCTTCTTTTCGTGATATATCATCTCCAACATCTTCAACACCAAGATATCAGCATCACCACTTATACAACACCCAAATCTCCAGCATCACAACCAACACAACAACACAACAACAACAACACACACTCATTGAAAAACCGGGCATCCTCTTCACCATGCCCTTCGACCCATACACCCAAAACACCACCATCCTCCTCTCCCCCTCCTCCCCCCCAATATCCATCCCCATCCCCCTCATCGACGCCTTCAACGACGAAACCGTCTCCATCATCGCAAACTACGCCGCCCAGCTCGGCGCCGCCCTCGCCATGCTCCTCGTCCTCATCACCACCACGCCCCCATCCCGCCTCCTCCGCCCCGGCACGCCCCTCGTCCACGCCCTCGCCCTGCTCGTCTGCGTCGTCCGCACCGTCCTCCTCATCTACTTCTTCCTCACCCCCTTTTCGCACTTCTACCAGGTCTGGACCGGCGACTTCTCTCAGGTGCCCGCATGGAACTACCGCGCCAGCATCGCGGGGACCGTCCTCTCCACGGTCCTCACCATCGTCACCGACGCCGCGCTTGTCAACCAGGCATGGACAATGGTCTCGCTCTTCGCCCCGCGGACGAAGCGCATCGTGTGCTTCTTCTCCGTGCTCATCGCCCTGCTGGCGATCTCCTTCCGCGTCGCATACACCGTCATTCAGTGCGAGAGCATCGCCGCGCTGGCCGCGCCCAGGCGGTTCGCGTGGCTCATCCGCGCGACCCTGCTCCTCAATATCGGTTCCATTGCTTGGTTCTGCGCCCTCTTCAATTCCAAGCTCGTCTCGCATCTTGTCACCAACCGCGGCGTGCTGCCTTCTCGCCGGGCTATGAGCCCGATGGAGGTGCTCATCATGGCCAATGGCATCCTCATGATTGTTCCCGGTAAGCATCTCATTCAAACCAACCCCCTATTTCCCCTATCCCCTTCATTATCATCACCAAACACATCTCTCTCAACACTCATACAACTAAATAAACATCAACTAACATCGGATAAAAGTCATCTTCGCCATCCTCGAATGGCACCACTTCATAAACTTCGAATCCGGCTCCCTCACACCAACATCCATCGCAATCATCCTCCCCCTCTCCTCCCTCGCCGCCCAGCGCATCGCCGCATCCCCCTCCCCCTCCTCCTACCAACATCACAACAACTACAACAACAACAATCAAAACCTCTCCCCTTCCAACCGCTACAAGGCCTCCTCCTCCTCCTCCCGCACACCCCTCAAGACCGGATCCCTCTTCTCGACAACAACCACCTGCACCAGCAACGCCTCTTCTTCCGCGGATGCTGCCCCTCCTCCGCAGCATGCCAGAGGCGGCGACTTCATCGATCCGATTGATCTCGAGCTGCGACAGATTGACGGGTACGCGCCGCCGAGGCACGGTCATCACCATCTCCAGCAGGGTCAAGGCGAGCAGTTCCGCGAGTAGTGCTAGAGATTGATTCACCGGACCCCCTGATTCACTGCTCTCTTGTCCTCTCTCTATATTTCTTTTTGCTTTATATTTCACTTCTCGTCATTCGGTCATCTTTCCTTTCAGTTTACTGCGCAGCATTGGCATAGCGGGCGTCCTCGATACCCTTGAGATCAGTTCGCTGCATTTATATAGCCGTTGATTCTTCGATATGCATGAGGGAAAACCTCGTCGACATGCCAAAGCATGGCGTCAAGGAGGACTGCAGTTTGATGAGAGATTTGGCATTTGCCTAGGTCGGCCTAAATAGTCAGCAGGCACAGAATATATAGGACAATGCAACTTCTACTGAACGTTTCGCCTCTTCTCCCAAACATGACTCTCGGCTACATCAAGACCCTGTCTACAGCATGAACCTCACGTAGACCCCAGACATTGACAAACACATACAACTGACTGGGAGCATAACATGTGTGTTCCACTATCTGACTATACAAGGACATCTCCAAGCTCCGTCACATAGGTAATAGAACCCCCTATTCCGTCTGCGCCCGCCCCATCAACGCGGCCATCCTCTCTCTGCAGAGACTCGTAAGACGCCGCATCTCTTTCCCCCGAACCGGCTGAGGCTGCTCAAGCGTGCAACGAGCCTGCGAAACAAAGAACAGCCCCTGGCTGCGAGGGAGAAAGTGCCGTCCCAAAAGGCGAAGCGAGGGGTGGCGGCCGACAATGACCGGATCCTGCTTGGTAGGGAGAGCATCATCGCGATCGCCGTCCTCGTCCGGCCAGGCTCCTGGGCACTGAACCTCGCCAAATAACTGCTGCTCAAGGTTGACTGCTCCCTCACCGTCGACATTGTAGACCTGAAGCGGTGCGGCCACGGTGCCTTGTCCATCTTCGGAACTCCCCTTGGTTCTTCTTCGCCAGTCCGACCTCATTTTTGCTCCCTGATAAGATCAGTCACTTGAGCTTTACGCACGGGAGCAGACAGATGTATCACTTACAAAGCTCTTGAACTGGCGAGTTGGCTTGAGCAGCGATGGTTTGTTGTAGGCCAAGGCCTTGACGTCGCTTGCCTGGCTGCTGAGGCTGCCCACAACGGGTGATCGGGTTGACGAACGTCGAGATCCAGTCTCTGCCGGTGACAACATTGGAGAAGGCGCTCCGTCAAACGTTCTGATGGCTGCCTTCCCCTGTCCCTGACTGGCAGAGATCCTCTTCGTCGTCGCAGCTGTCGAAAATTTCCTGGGGATCTTCGATTTGCTTGCTCGCCTGTCTTGCCGGCTCCTCGACTCCCAAAGGCCAATCTTGTCCTTGAGAGTCCTATCTTTCGATGAAGAGATTCCTCGCTGTGCAGGCTGGAGGCCGCCTCGCTTACCAGTTGAGCGCAAAGAAACCTGGATGGCAGAAGAAGGCCGCACAGGCATCCTTGTGTCGGGTTTCTTCATGTCGGCCTGCGAGCGCCTTTTCGAAACTGACGGCAGTGAGGCTGACACAGGCAACCCGCTGTCAAACTTTGCCCGAAGGCTCGAAACTTTGGACTGTGGCAATGGGATCGACCGGGAGGCCGGCAGAGAAGGACCACTTCGTTCATGGAACGTGTGCAGGGCATCGCCGGCAGCCGATGAAAGCACCGCATCGTGGCACGGGTAGCAAAGAGTCACCTCGGACGGCAAATCCAAAGCCTCCAACTCTCCCATTTTCTGCTCATCAGGAGGAGGGCTGGCCGGCCTCTGTAGGTTGGTTTTTACACTGCTGCTTCCCGACAGAACCACCTCAGGTATTGTGTCACAAGGCTCCGAGGGCCAACCGCCGACGTCTGTTACAACCATGCTCTTGAGCGGAGAAGGTGGCTTGGGTAACAAGATGCCTCCCTGCAACTTGATCAGGGGCTCCGAGCCTCGCTGCAAAGTGCCCTTCTTGCTTTGGGCGTCCTCATGATTTCGGGAAGAGGGACGGCTGGAGGCGAGTGGCGGTGGCAGATATTCGGGATGCTCGACCTGGCTGGTAGGAGTCATTGAGTCTGGAACGAGATTCTTCTCTTCTTGTAGGTCCGAAATCGCCACATCAGCTCTCTCGGATACGATGGAAGATGGCTTCACGGGGCTGGCCGGAGAGGGAGGCGCTTTTTCGTCGACGTCAGCAGGTGAAGCAACGCGTTTAGGTTCGTAGGTAGCTGTTTGCGAAACATCTGAAAACATCAGTTCTCCTGCATCAGAAATTCCCGTGTTGTCACCGGTTCAGGAGTCATATCAGAGTCACAACGCTACTCACTGGGAGCAACATTCTCATCAAGCCCTCGCTCAAACAATTTCCTCCTCTGCGCAACCACCGAGCCCCCCGACGAGGCCCCGGCAGAAGACGCAGCGACAGCATCCCCAACACGACGATTCTTGACAAGGGAATGCAATGAACCGGTCTTGACTAGGGAAGCTTTCCGGGGAGCCAGAGATCGCGACGTCACGGATCGAGGTATCTCGGCCGGCGTACGCTTCAGTTCTGGCTGCGCCGTCGAGGGACCGGGAATCTTGGAAGCGACAGCCGGACGGCCTCGAGTCTTTTGCGCTCCTCCGACTCCGGGACGCGACTTTGGCGGAGAATCGAGCTTCTCGAATCGCGACACCAGGCCGGCCAGTCCTCCCTGAGACGGGGGCGCACGTCGAGTCGTTGCAGAAGGCATTGTTAACAACAAGGGAGTATATCTTGGATCTAGGGAATAACCGGCCAGGGATATCTCGAGAAAGAAAGCGAGGGTAGAAAAGACGGAAAGAAAAGCGAGGGGGAGGAGGAGGCCAAGCGAATAACAAGTATTCTGCGTCAAGACAGCGGGATAAAACAAACAACAGTATATTGGTAGACAGATGCAGATCAAACAAGAAGACTGTTGCTCAGGCATGAGGTTGCTCCTAGAGCCCAATATTTACCGTGGAGCTCATCTCCTGCTTCTTTCCCTTCTGTTGCTCTCCTCTTCTTTCTCTTTTTCCTCCTCCTCTTCCTGCGGCTCTGCAACCACTGCGACTTCCCTTTTTCTCGGTATCAAATGGCCAGCAACGTCACAGGCAAATCATCTTGGAAGTATAAGCATGTATGTTCATGTAACATGCTCGCAACGGTATCCTACCCTTCCCTCTCAAGGGGCAGCTTGCCCAACACCATTATACGCCAGTCTTCTGGCTCTCATTACCCTCATCTACACCTCATCCGAAGCCCTCTGAGCTCTCATCTTCCTCTGTTCCTCGACCTCCACAAGCCCGCGGATAAACAATCCTGGCAAATGCCCTCTAGAGGCGTTACCTTTCAAGATGGCATCCGCCGCCGTGACATAAGCCTGCTCAAACGCATCCCAAGCCTGCTTCTCAACTGGAGTCCCTCCCAGCGGCCTCGGAAGATACGGGTCATTGACTCGAGCCGCTTCCACGGCTTCCGCAACCCCGTCCTCATCCATTGTAATGTTTCGAACCTGGTTAAAGTCCAGGAGCCACATCTCCGTACTCCGCTGATGGAAAAAGTCATCCTTATTGCAGGTAGTCGGGCCAGTGTACACGGGCTCTTGCAGCCTCAAAACCGTGTCCGGGCTCAGACGAGCCGAGACCTCTTCGGAAGAGCTGCCGAGGACAAATTCGACATCCCGAGCGTCTGTCCACGCCGCCCAATGCATAATCGCCATAGCCGCACCCATCCTGCTGGCCATGACCTCAACGTTTAGCTGCAGACCCGCCATCTGATTGAGATGAAGCTTAAAGTTTCTCAGCGAGAAGAAACGTCCCTGTCCGGTCTTGCCTTGCATCGAGCCGAGGTACGGCCGCACCAGACAGTCTCTGTTGGCGTCGTCGCTCAACGCAGCCTCCCTGACATGCGGCGGACAGAACTTTTCGATAAGAAGAGTCCGAGCTCGCTCGGGCAATGGCAGGATCCGCTCAGAGACAAGGACGCTGGTCGCCAGATTGCAGACCTTGGACGCCGCCTCGGCGAGCTGTGGGCGTTGGCCAAAGTAGAAAGTATGTGCGCCATCAGGTGGAACGAAATAGTAAACTTGAGGGATTCTGACTTTCGTAGATCTGTAGTCGTCGAACTGAGCCTTGATGTGATTGTGCATCTTGTAGTCGTTCCACAGCTGGTCGTCGTTGGTCTTGGCCAGTTTTGCAGCCAGAGGCTTCTCCTCGTCCTGCGCAAAGACGGCACCGCAAGCGCCGGCTCCGATCTTGCAATCCGAGCGTCTCTGGGACTCGTCTGTCGAACGGCGTGTTGTATATAGGGAGAGCATCTGGTGAAGCTCGAGTTCCCTCCCGACAAGGGTAATGGGGGCTTTCTCCCGGCTTTCTCTTGTGGAAGAACCGAGGACAGGAAGCTGGCGTTGAAGTGAGAGAAACTTGTCCATTGTGGCAGCTGGGCAAATCTTATATTCCAAAGTGTTGAGTTGTTTTTCTCGATTGTGAAATCAATTGTCCGTATGTATTCTGAACAGAAGTGGTGGTCAAAGCAAGCAATCACATGTGTTGATGGAGAACAAGGTAGGGAAAGAAATGACAGAGACAGTGCAGGAGACGAGGGCAAATGAAAAGAGCGGCCACCAGACAGCGGTGCTCTGCGGTTACCCAGGGATACAAGGTTCAAGCCTCTTCTCTGCTGCGCCTTTAACCTTCTGCTATGCTACTCCCTTCCGACACCGCTATCCTCTCGAGCTGGTTACTAAGCCTTTGCGAGATATCAGGGTCGCCTTTCTCTCTTCATCATCAGGTACTGAGTATTGCAGGAGTCACAGGATGGTGCGTATCGAATCGTGTAGATAAGCCTGGACAGACAGCCTTGATATTCCCGGCCAAGTCGACAATCCTGCAGCAACCGAATAGCATGAACCCAATGAGCAATGGAGAGCGCCTTCTTTTATTCATGTCATTGTCGAGTCTGTTATCCCGACGCGCTGCGCCATCGTGCCAAAGTCGCCTCGCGTTCTATATCGCACCACCGCACCGCATAACCGCCCCGTCCTCGCCTCGTAGTACTATACAGTCATCCTTCTATTGTACACCGACTCATTCCTAATGAGCCTTGATGTTGAGTAGTTTTTCGTCGAGTTTTTAATTGGAGTTGGATCGTGAGAATTTGTATGGAGAGCGCCTAATCGCTTATTGCCTGCACATCAACATGTTAGCAACGAACCCGTCTGTCGCAAATCGGTAATCATCGGAAGAAACGTACGGAGGCAGAAGGATCTCGCCCCATGAGCTGGAGAGGAACGTAACAGCGGCCTATTCAGCTCTGGTTAGCTTCATGCTTTGCACATAATTATTCCTGGGTGGAAACTCACGCCAAAGATGGCAATGCTGCGAACAAAGGCAGCGTTCTCGGCATTCGTCAGCGTGTCGTACGTCGAGGCGACGAAGCCCTTGGGCGCGCGGCGGCCGCCCTTTTCGCCGTAGATTCGCTTGGGAGGCATGGTGGTGTCGTCTGGTTGTGAAGTTTGACGTAGTTGTAAGAAGGGGTTCTGTTGCGACAAGAAAAGGTTCGAGGCGAGGTCGTCATCGAGGTCAAAAAATCGAAAATCCGCCCCGCCATCGGATTGCATGCGGTTGCACGGGTCACATGATTGCACGAGTGTCACGTAACATGAGTGCAAATTGGACAGGATTCTCTCAAGCAAAACAGCTTCTGGTTCCGTGGTCTAGTTGGTTATGACATTTCGTTAACAGTTTAGTTGACACCACCGAAAAGGTCCCCGGTTCGAGCCCGGGCGGAATCACTTCTTTTTTGCTTTTTTGGCACTCTGCACGTATCTGACCGAAAGTAATCAATCAATCAATCAATCGAATCGATCACGTCAAGATAACTTTCTCCGAGGCGAGAACATGTTGACGGCTTGATTCAGACGCCGGTATTCTTTTTCGTGTATCAACTGCATGTTGGTGGTCGTGGCGTAACGGATCGGTCTCGTGCGGGAGTGAGTGGCTTCATCCTCGAAGCGATCAGAGTGACAAGCCTGCCTGTCAGCCCTGAACCTTCATCAAACGCCACATACAGTATTGCGTCGGGTAAGGTATAAAAGCCAATCCAACCCCAAAACTACAGATTTGTCAAGCCTCTGTATCCTCTCGAACTCACTTGTTTAAGAATCAAGACTCAAGACTCACCATCTAGAGGCTACTTATTCGTTGCATCCATTGCCTTCTTTTTCCACAGATTTCATCAACCCTCCAGGGTACTCACAGCTGTCTCACAAACACCCCGCCCCCGCGCATCATCAATCGGAGTATCGGCATCTACAAATCGACGTTCAATCACCATACACACGACTGATTGACTGGTAAAGCATTCATCAATCCATCAGACAGATCAACCACCACCATGGCAGACTCATCTCGAGAGCCCGGCGGCTTCATCCCTCCCCAGGGCGGCCTCCCCTCGCCGGCCCCCTCGTCAGCCTCGTCCCGCGCCGCCTCCAGCCTGCCGCACCCGAGACGGACTCCGCTGCGGCCCGGCGGGAGCAAGGAGGACATGGTGAGGCGGTACGCGGAGGAGAAGCTCATGACCATTTCGCGGCGCTACGTCAAGAAGTTTGGGGGCGCCCAGGAGGGCGACGACGTGGTTGGCTTTCGCACGTTTGGAGAGGTGTGCAAGGAGCTGGATGAGGTGGTCAATATCTTGTGGCAGTCGGGGACTCGTAAGTATCGACTCGCTACCGATTTCTACTTTGCATCTACGAGATTGTTTTGAGATCACAAGGCGCGAGTATTCGGATCATGGTAATGCTAACGTTCTACAAAAACCAGCCATCCTGCAGGTGCAGTTCCTGCTCAAGCTGGCCAGCGACTTCACGCAATACGTCCGGTCATTCCCGCCCTCGCCCAAGGCGTCGTTTGACCTGCTGCGCAAGCTGGACCACTGCTTCGCCAGCCTGCTCTGCGGGCAGGACATTGAGACCAAGGAGACGCTGCCCGGGTTCGAAAACGGGCTGCGGATGGGCATGACGACGACGGACATGGTGCGGTGCCGGAGCCTGGTGGAGCAGACGCGGTTGCTCATGGTGGAGATTATGAGCAGTGGTGAGCCGGAGGATGAGGATGAGGATGAAGAGGAGGAGGATGATGATGAGGATGATGATGTGGACGATGGGGGAGGTGCGGGATGGGGGGTTGATGATGATGATGACGAGACGTATCTGGATGCTGCGCGGGTGTACGAGCATACGATTGTACAGCTGGAGAAGAGGCTTGGGGATTCACTTGGGGGAAGCATTGGCGGATGGTCAACGTGAATCCGGAGCGGGCGTTTGATGGGCTACGGACCCCTGCGGGATGGAATGCTGGAGGAGGGGGAAATCGGGAAACATATGTAGGGCAAACGGGATACTGGGGGATTTTGTTTCAACTTGTTTTGCTGCAGGGAACTGCATGGCTTAGGTACCATCAGCTGAAAGGCCTCGGCCAGATGAGAGATATATTGTAATAATAAAGACGCATGGCAAAAATAAAAGAGAGAAACCGCATGTGAAGAGGCCCCAAGGACTGTTGTAGTCTGGCGCGAGTCAATGGGTCATTTGACAGGAGGCATTATTGGCCTTGGACGAGCCATTCCCGCGCGGCGCTCTCGTATTCTGTGCTTTACGAGGACTAGCACCATAAATAGATGCAAGCTGTGATTTTCCCTTTCCTCTTCTTCACTGCTATGTGATACCACTGCTTCCTGCACTATCTTGAGTCGTTTGCCTGTCATGTTTGCTTGCGTCTTCTAGATGGATCCGTGTGGCGGCGGACTACCGGTTTCTCTGAATCGTCCTGCCCTGGTCGGGGCGTTTTTGCCTCTTGGTGGTTTTGGGCTTCTACTTAGCTGGTGGAAAGGGATCCGATTGGGGGTGAGGCGGGGGATGATGGGGACGAAGGGGGGGATCTGTTTGCTGGTGTTTACGATATAGAATGCGAGCTATTGATAACTGGAATTACGGTGAGGACCGAATGTGACTGACTGGTGGGACAAGAGCAATGTCCTGCATGCAGATGCCGTTTGCCGTTGTCAAAGGTGTTTGTGATTGACGATGGACCCCCTGGTCTGGTCTGGCTGTCGCTGCCGGGCTGCAGTTTGGCCTGCTGTATGTGGCGATGATGTGCGGCGATCGCCTCACTTTGACTCTAACCGGCAGACAACGAAACGGTCTTGATGATGGCCGAAAACTGCCTCGTCTTCACATGTCTCTTCTTTCATCCAAGATCACAAGTAAGTGCAACTAAAATCATCTCAACAATAAACGCCCGCATCAGGCATCCCCTGTCCATACCAAGTCACCCAATCTCACCCGCCATCCAATCCAGCATCAATGCACGCAATCCTCACAAACAAACACACACACACGCCAGACGGCATAATAATAAACAATCATACTATCTATCACCCAACCATCCAAATCTGACTCGAAACCAGCCCAACCAGCCAATCCCTCGCCCGCCAACCCCCATCACCGGGCTATAAGCCGCGCTACTGCACGAACCCCTGGCGCTCTGCTTGACCCTTTGTTTCAAAACTTTTTTCCCCATGCCGTGTTCGTGCCTTGTGCCTGACCTGGCCTGGCCTTGTCTCCCCCCCCCTCTGTACTATATCCCACGTTTCTTTTTTGACTTCTGGTAGCATCAAACGAAACTCCCCCCCTTGCTGCGCGCTTGTTAAGAGAGAAGAATATCCCTCCCCCCTGAATCCCTGCAAATCATCCGTTTTTTCTTGCTCTCTCTCGCCTATCACTTCTCATCAAGACCTCCATTTTCGACTATCGGCACTTGCGTCTGGTTCTGCCCAACGATGCGTCTCGCCTCTTGCGCTGACTGGCTGCCTGTCCTCTCTATCTGGCCCCCTTAAACTTCCGTTTCCCTTTTTAACTTCACTGTAGCATCGTCTGTTTGCCACCCCTCTCTTTTATTATGCCCCCGTCCTTCTTTTCACTCAGGGCATCGTCGCTTCTGCCGGGCAAGCGCTTGGGCCTCGGTGGATCTTGTCGCCTGCATGCACAGCATGGCATGGCATGGCATGGCGAGGCATCATTGGATTCTCAGTCTTCTCAGCGGTACATCGCCAGCACCTCCATGCAACCCAACAGAGTAAAAGAGCGGCAAGTATCGACGTCCGGGAGAAGGAGGTACCCCGTAGCCGCGCCCAAGCACAGTCCAGTACATCCCCCAGTACCAACCCGTAACCCATGCTCGTGATATCTCGCCATGTCCCTGTCCATCGGCAGCGAGGTACAGTATCTACGGGGGTGACTGACTGACAACCTCGCTGGCACATGATTCAAGCAGCGAAGCATCTACTTAAGCGACCCTCTTGCCACCATGCATCTAGACTCTCGCTCTTGCTTCGCTTTGCTCTCTTCAGCTATTTTTTTCTCAGCTTTTCTTCTTTTTCTTCTTCTTTTCTTCTCGCAACTCCATTCCCTTTCTTCCAGGCCTGTGGCCGGTTACTTTCCTTTTCTCTATTTTCGCTGGTTCGATATTGCGCACACTCCTTTGTTGTGCTTTGCTACGTGATTCTGTCCTTGGTGCTGTTGAACAGACAAGACAAGCAGACAAGCAGACGAAGACAGACACTTCCTTCAGCTCCTTCTAGCTGCTATACAATACATTCCCTCGGTTCAGATTGACTCTGGACTTCAGAGCAAAGCGAAACAACATCTGATTCGATATCCTGGCCGTCACTCCTTGACCCGGATACCAATAAGGCGCAACGCAAAAGCAAGACAAACAACCAAACCGACAAGATGCACTTCCAATCCCTCGCCTCCGTCGTCCTCGCCCTGGCCATCCCCTCCGCCAGGGCCACCCTCTCGCCCAACATCCCCGGCATGAACCTCGTCTGGCAGGAGACCTTCATCGGCAACCAGGGCGACATGGTCGACCTCAGCCAGTGGACCGTCGTCACCGACCTGCACAACAACCAGGAGCTCGAGACGTACACCAACCTGCCCTCCAACATGCAGCTCTCGGGCGGCCAGACGCTGCAGCTCGTGCCGCAGAAGTCGCTTCTGGGCGAATGGACCTCGTCACGCATCGAGTCCATCCAGGCGTGGACCCCGAGCCCCGGCAAGGCCATGCAGGTCCAGGCCGCCCTGCGCGGCGGCGACAGCTCGCTCGACCAAAAGGCGGGCATGTGGCCGGCCTTCTGGATGCTCGGCGACTCCATGCGCCACGGCACCCCCTGGCCCCTGTGCGGCGAGCTCGACATCTTTGAGCAGATCAACGGCCAGCTGACGGGCTACGGCACCGTCCACTGCGACCACACCGGCGGCGGCGCCTGTAACGAGCCCAGCGGCCTCGGCGAGAGCATCGCCATCCCCCAGGACGACCAGTTCCACACCTGGACCCTCAAGATCGATCGCTCGTCCAACTACTGGCAGACGGAGACGATCCAGTGGTTCATGGACGGCACGCTCTTCCACACCTTGACGGGTGCCCAGATTGGCGACGAGGGGCTCTGGGCCACGCTCGCGCACTCGCCCATGTACATTATCCTCAACCTGGCCGTTGGCGGCACGTGGCCGGTAAGTCCCTCTTCTTTTTCTCATCAATAGCATAGACTGACTGTGCTGCAACAGGGTGACCCTACCGAGGCGACCTTGTCCGGCTGGGGCAACATGTTTGAAGTGCAATACGTTGCCGTCTACGAGTCCGCTTAGAAGGCCATCTCGACGAAGTTATGAATACCCATCAGAAGCAAAAAGGAAAAAAAGAAGGAAGATATCCCTGAAGACTAAGAAAAATGTCGGCAATTTTTGGATAGACATGTCTGTTTTTTTGTTTCTTGTTTGTTAAAGAAAGCACATATATCATGGCCCCTGTCTGCGCGGGGGATCACATTCACTTCACTGTACATATATGGTAGATTCGCTATACCCATGACCCGTTATGAAGACTTATGCCCGTTTGAATCATTTTTTGACAGCTGGGCTGTGTGACTTATGGTGTTACCAGATACACATGTGCGTCGTTGGCGTCGCGTCGTTGGAGGGAAGAGGCTGGTTACACTTGGCATTACACTAGGCCATGAAAGATGGTGATTCCATCGATCCCGCCATGCTCACATCTCGGTTTCATACACATATATCTACCAAGGTATGAGCTACTCAATTCAGAATTCAGTGTCAGATTTACATACACTCCATTCACAACACGACGAGGAGGTACCATACATCAAACGCACACACAAGGGGCACAAATCGGATACCATGAAAATCTCCAGGTTGGTCTTTTACATCGTCGGGGTACTACTGCGACTAATATGGTATGGTATGGTATGTGAAAGAAAAAAGAAACGTCAAAAAGAGAGAGTAAAAAGACCATTATCGGATCGTCAAAACCAAGATAACACAATAAGGAAAAAAAATAAAGACGTTTTACACAGTGAAGGAGAAGATAACCATTTGGAGGGCCAGAAAGAATATGTAGGTGAGCAAAGGCTATCCCTGATAGTCCATCCTCCGCCCTCACAAACCGGCACGTTTGTCTTCTCCAACCAGAAAGCATGGGAAACATTTGACGTGGACTACTTGAAGAAACGACAGGAGAAGATAGATCAAAATACAAAGAGGGCGAAAATAAAAAGGGGGGGTTGAAAAAAAGAAAGGACCAAGAGGTTTCGAAAAAAAGAAGGAAAAGAAAAAGAGTTTAGTCAAAGCAACCCTCAGGGACAAAACATCTCTCTGTTCTTCTTTTTTGTTTTTGTGTGCCCGTTTCAAACCATCAGAAAACAGGAAAAAAAAGACCCTGGGGGATAGAAACCGGATCGCCGCATGACCATTGATATAATTAATCCACCCTCAACGCCGAGTCGAAATGATGCCAGATTAGAGAGATAACCCTGGAAACCACAAAAGGACAGAAACGTGAATAACGCAAAAGCTCAAAGAGCTGCCGACCCATCTTTCAGACTGCAACTCGTCCAGCGGCAGACATCCCTACCCTACTCCGCGCTGATCTCGCCGCCCTCCATCCCTGGGTATGAGCCGTTGAAGTCAAACGGCTCGTTGTTACCGTCGCCGTCGTTCAAAAACGAGTCAAAGTCAAAGTCATTCAGCACATTGTCCGAGTGCAGCGGGTTGGCCAGCTCCATGGCAAAGTCCTGCGCGCAAATGTTAGCAAATTTGAACCCAGATAGGCAAAAGGGGGGCTTTAGCCCGGACATGACCTACCGTCATCGCAAAGTTGTCCATGCCCAGGCTGTTATTCTGGGCAAGGTCATGCGTAGGCTGAGGCACAGGAGCGGCTTGAGGGGGCACCGGCGCGCTGGCCGCGGCCGTCGGGGCGGGGATTCCCGTAGTCGCCGCCGCAGCTGTCGCGTTGGGCACGGGGCCTCCGCCTTGGGTGTTCTTGAATGCCGCGCTGACGACGGGCGTGATGGGGGTCGCGGGCGCTGCCGCGTCGGACTCGGCGCCGTTCTCTGCCGAGGCGGCGGCGGCGGCGTTGTTGAGGTTCTGGTTGGACTTCTTCTGCGCAGCGGTTCGCTATAAGACCCGTCAGATTGCAAAATGGGGGCTGATTGGGGTGCGGCTCTTACCTTGTCCTTGGCATTCTTGGTGTCCTTCTTCTTGGGCGCCGCCTTGTTGCTCTGACTAGGCGTGGGAGGTGCTGCC
Source organism: Trichoderma sp. PF4103 (assembly GCA_023628735.1). Classification (NCBI taxonomy): domain Eukaryota; kingdom Fungi; phylum Ascomycota; class Sordariomycetes; order Hypocreales; family Hypocreaceae; genus Trichoderma; species Trichoderma sp. PF4103. The sequence continues at coordinate 65,830 of JAMAKC010000062.1, read as the reverse complement.
GCAGCCTGCTGGGGCGACGCGGTCGTCCGGTTGTTCGCGTTGGCCGCCGCGGCTGCTGGTGCCGACGGGGGAGGCATGGACCGCTGCTGCGGAGTGCCCTGGACCTGCTGGCCCTGCTGCATGCCCTGCGGCACCATCTGGCCGTTCATGCCCGGCTGCCACTGTTGCGGGTTGCCCTGCTGGCCCTGCTGTTGTCGAGCGGCCATCATCTGCGCGTTCATGGGGCCGTTGAATGGCTGGCCAGGGTGCGAGCTGGGAGGGCGCATGCCGTTCATCTGGGCCTGCGCCATATTGCCGTCCACTCCCTTGTAGAAGTGAGGCGCCATGTTGACGTCCACGTGGTTGCCCAGGAAGTTCATGGCGTTGGGGGACTCGCGCGACTGGCCACCATCAGGGACCGGCGAAGGAATGCCCGAGTTGTTCATCTGGGGCGTGCCGCGCTTCATCTGCTCCGCGGGGTTGGGGGAAGCGCCGGACCTCATTCCCTGGGGCGATGTGTCGGGGAAGCCCTGTCCGTTGGGGCCGGGCGCGCCTTGCTGGCCGTCTCGCGGCATCATATCGCTCTGCTCCTGGCGCGCCATCATCAGACGCTTCTTGTTCTGCTGCTCGAGCAGCATGAGCTGCATCTGATAGTCCTGTAGAGCATGGTTGCTGCCCGCAGCAGCCGCCTGAGCGCCGCCTGGTCCTGGTCGCATACCGCCGGGGCCGTTCATCTCGGGGTTGTAAAAGGCGCCCAGGGAGTTGCCGTCGGGGCCCTGGGGCATCATCGGCGAGCCTTGATTCTGGGGGCCGCCCACGCCGGGGACCTGCTTGTTGCCAATCTGGTTGCCGTGGTGCTGCTGGAGGTTGTGAGAGTAGGTAGCAATCGACTTTTGCTGAGCGGCCGGTGCCGTGTTGGCAAAGTTCTGCATCTGCTGGGGGTTGAGCTGGGCAGGGTTGATGCCGTTGGCGGCAAGGACCTGCTGGGCGTTGGCGACGTTGCCCATCTGCGGGCCGGGCATGCCTTGGCCAGGACGGCCGTTTGCCATCATGGCACCGGGCTGGTTGCCGTTGAACGGACCGCCCTCGATGCGTGGGCGCTTTGAAGGAGACGGCGCATTCTCCCCTGACGCGGGAGAGGTTGGCCGGTCACGATTGCCATCCATCCCGGAGGGATCTCGCTGCATCTGGTTCTGCTTCGCTTGCAGCATCTGCATTTGAGGGCTGAGAGAAATGTTAGTCACGAGGCTCCAGGTTTACTGCCACGCCCACATTCTTGGCGGCTTACTTTTGGTTGTTAGCCATGGCTGCCCGGGCCAGATTGTTCTTGTTCATGGACATGGCCATGGGGTTGTTCTGCATGTTCCTCATGAACTGCTGCGCCTGATACTGCTGCTGCTGCGCCGCCAGGTCAGGGCGCATTTGACGTAACAGCTCTTGCTGCTGAGTCTGCTTCATTCGCTGTTGCTGCTGCGGCTTTTGATTAGCAAGGAGAATCCCTCTCGAGCGCCACTACGATGAAAAGATGGGGCGACACAAGTCATTTCTGGAGGACACCGCAATTCTCGTACCTGTGTGTGCTGGACGTATTGCTGCACCATCTGGCTTCCGCCCTTGCCACCGCGGGCAGTGTAGATGTCCCAGAAGACACAGAACCACTCGTAGAGGAAGGATGTGTCAGAAGCTGGCATGGGCAGCTTCGGCGGAGGCAGATCGTCGGGCAACTTGGAGTCGCCGTCGTCCTTGTTATCCGTGTCCATCGGGTCGTCGACGCCGTTCATGCCACTCCCGTTTTCGCGACGACCAGCGGCCTCTTTGTTGACGTTGACCTGCTGATCGCTGTTGAGGAGCGAGCGGGCACAGTCGTACATCTGATGCCTCAGGAAGTACTCGTATATATATGTGTTGAGAACGCCTCGCTGGTTCTCATTGGCCTGCTGCTGTTGTCGTGCCGCAGCCGCCGCGGCCATCTGAGGATTCATGGCGCCGTTGTTCATCATGGGCATCGGTGCGCCTCCAACCGGGCCGCCCATTGGGTTCATATTCGCCATTCCAACGTTGGGATTCATGATGTCGGTCAGAGAAGAGGCTTGCGGAAAGGTGTTCGGGAGGGAATAGCTTCAATAAAAGTTGGGCGTAAAAAAGAAAGAAGAAGGAAAAAAAGGCGTGGGTTGGGTGAAAGTATGTCTTAACAGAGTTTTCCTTGTAAGCCACTGATGTCTCGCCGCGCGAAATCCCACAGGCTAGCCAGTGTGGGCGACAGGTACTGAGCCCCAAGAGAAGACAAAGGCGAAGGCGCAGTGAATCTATCGCGAGCCTGTCGGACCGAGTTGCTGAACCGCGGGAGGGGAAAGACGCGCTCGTCGAAGCCTGGCGATGGGCGAAACGTGGCGATGGGTAAGCGATGGTGGTCGGTGACGGCGGAGGATGTCAGAAAAAAAAATACCAGCGGCTGGAGTCGCGGAGCAGCGATGCTTGCCGCACTTGCTGCAGAAGTGCGGTTGCGTTCAGCTGCTGGCGAGGCAGAGAGGTCTGCGAAGATGGAGGTTGGAGGAGAGAGAGGCCGGGTTGAGCAGGGCCTCTTGGTCCGGGGGCTGGGATCGGGTTGGATTGCAGTGCGGCGCACCACAGTGAAAGGTGAGGCCTTGTAGCGGTGCTGCGTACCTACACCGGCAGCGCGGGAACACACAGCACAGCACCGCGCCGGCAGAGCAGCAGCGCTTCCAGGTTCCCTACGTCTCGATGGCGTCGGGGCGGGAAAGGCAACAAAAAAGAGTTCGGAGCGCGGCCGAGTGGCGTGGGTAGAGGCTCGCCCGCTGCGATGAGGCTCGGCGAAGGCTTCAGCAGAGCAGAGCTGAGCTGAGCAGAGCAGAGCAGTGCGGTGCAGCTTCTCGACAAGGAGAGGCGGCGGCAGCGAGAGGCAGCGACAAGCGACTGCGCCAGCGGCAGAGGGTCTCGAGGTCGTCCAGGCTGTGAGGGTCAGCTCTCGCGCTGGGCCGTGGAGACAAATGTCGCGATGGACATCAGATTAGGCTGTGGAGGTAGTGAAAGGTCAGGCAAGGTGCAAGTCAATCGAATCGAGTCGATGGTGGTGCGCAGACGCGAGCTCATACAGTACGGCGGCGTCGCGGGCGGGAAAAGGAGTGTGGCGGTTGCGGCCGTGTGCGGGAGCCGCGCGCACGGTACAGCCGCGTCGGTTTGGGTGCGCGTAGCCTCGCCGTGTCTCGCCCGTCTCGCCCGTCGCTGCTCCTTGTCTCGCCTTGCCTTGCGCTGGGGCTGGTGCCGCCGCACGGTACGGTTAAGGCGCGGGCGCGAGATGGCACAGTGCGCGGGGACGGCGGCGAAAAAAGTTATTCGGGTGCGCATAAACTGGCGGGCTGCTTCGGGGGCTTTGGCGATCCCAGTATGAGGGACCGGCCTCTTGGTGCCTGCGTATGCGTCAGACTAGGTGCGTACTTTTAGGTCTGCGGCCGATGTTGGCGCCTGAGGCACGAAGCTGGGGTCTGCCTGTGTGACAGCCACGCTAAGGTAACGAGTCCGCTGAGGTAATTGCTGCAGCAGCTTGAGCGTGGTTGCGTGTGTAAGTTAGGTATCACCATGAGTGTTGCTGCTCACATCAAATTCTACATAGATGAGCTTCACTGGCTGCTGTCGACTTATATAAGGCTGCTGTTATATTCATGGGCCATCTTGCCAGCCTGGTGAGCAATTTGTGGTGCTCTCCCACGCAAGTGCGGCATCAGTCGGAGCTCTGCATTGAGCACTGTCACGATGCCATGCTCGGCGCTGATTTGGAATTGGGTGTAAAACGACCTGGAACCATATTACCTTGCCTTGGCTACCAAACCCCGAGCTGCGTATTGCACGGGGCTGCGCTCTCACGGCCACCGTGTCTCGCCGGCAGATGCACAAGTAAACCCCCAATTCCGCTGGCCGCTGGTCATGCGCTTCTGACATGAGCAAACAAACTCCCGACGTCAAACCGTGGCGTGGCTCCGCGTTCCCTCCGTCCTCACTGCCCGGCGACTCCATCCTTCCTATGCGTCTTCCCGTGTGCTGTCAGTGAATAACCAGCTGCCACGGCCAAGCCTAACGTATGTCGTCGGCTCGTGACGTGATTGCTCATACCACGTACAACGCGAGGCCCGGCACTGGGCCAGTCGTTGACCTTTGCGTTGAGTCACTCCACAGTCTGGTGGGCTGATTCATGGAGATCAGGCAGGCCTGCTTTAAGTTAGTTCCCGTCTGGGGCGGACCTCAGCTTGTTGTTTCGTGACAGGAATCAACTTGAAGCTTAGAGTCTGTGTAGTCTATTTAGTCATGCAGTTGGATGCTGCCATCAGTTGTCTATAAGTTTTATGTTGAATGCTCTTTGAAAACAGGTTGACAGTTGTAATATTGGTAGATGCTACACAAGGAGCAGGGCAGCTTTGTCTCGTCCCCCGCGTGTGCTCGTGGCATCCCTGGTCTAGTTCAGCTGGCCCGGCTTTGACAAAGGCACCCGTCTATTCATCCCTGCCTGTCCATCTAGATGTATATCCACAGGATTACGGAGTATTTGCTGCATGCGCCTGCATTGATCTGGTCACCCATCAAATCGAGATAGCGCGGCTCGATCTATGGGTGTATCCCGCCTTTTGTCTCTTGGACGACCAGCCCGGATCGATTGTCGCTGTCGTTGATCTTCGTCTAGTGCCAGCCTTGCTTCAGCAGTCTCAGCCGTCCGCTGCCCAGTCTGGCCAGCATTATTCTTTCCATACTGCAAGTTCGCTTCTTTCAGTCGTCTTCCGGCGGCAACTCGTCGTCAATGTATCGTATCAGCGTCACCCGCATCTCCGTAGTGTCATTGCCCCTGAGGACGTCGCTGATGAAGTGCGCCTCCACCTGCATCTGAACCATCTCCAGGGCGCCTCTCAGGACTCCACAGAGGATGTTGGAGTACCACAGCTCGTTCTGCGCCCTCCCGTCGTCTGGCAGCTCGACAAAGTCGGCAAAGGGATTTTCGTCGAATACCAGAGAGAAGGAGTTGTTGTCGGCGGTCCAATTCGTCACTTGCGGTGTGATGTTGAGAAAGATTTTGAAGCCCACCTAATATTCGAGCAACAGATTAGCACTGGCACCACACCGAACAGAGGATATGCCCCTTACCCTCGAGATCATGTCTGCCGTTTCGCGAAAGTGGGAGCAGCGCTTCATTGTGTTCGACTTGGCCAAGTAGTCCTCAATGAGCCGCAGCCCAATGTTGTAGCCCATCTTGTCGAGCTGTCGGTTGACCTCGGGATAGTCGTCTTCGAAATCCTTACATAGCTGCGCGACGATGGTTCCGTAGGTCAGGGTGACCAGCTCGGCGTTCACCTTGTCAATCCGCGTTCTAGCGATGCGATGCGATTAGATGGATGCGCTGCTTCGTCAAGTCACGGCGATCTTACTTCCAGATCCTGCATGTCTGTTAGAACAGCGTCAGGCGCATCCCCTCGTTGAAACATACTCTTCCCCAATGCGGGACGCCTTGCTAGCCGCCATTGCGGCGGTGGTTCAGGCTTCGAGGGGCGGAGAGTCCCTCCTGAAGAAGCAGACTCGAGCTGTGTGGTTGTTGTGAGCGAGAGATGAGCAGCGAATATAGCAGACGAGAGCTGCAGCTTCGCTATCGGCGGATCTGATATGGAGGAAGGACTGGGAGGTTGCGATTCGGTGGCATGTCGCAGCTCTGCCCAGGCGTGGGGTACGGAGTGACCTGGCTGGCGATTGACAGAACCACCCGCGGCCACTCAGCGAGGAACATCGACGGGCCGAGAGCCAATAGGAGAGCGAGACTGGCGACGCCCAAGTTCGCAACTTTCAAGCTTCGCGATCGCGACACGGCAAATCCCCAGCAGCTCATTATTCGACTGTTACCGATCATCACATTTTCTTCGTCGCAGCCGATCTTTTATCACGACCACACCTCCTCATAGTCCTCACCATGTCCGCCGAAAAACGCCCTGCGGACGATGATCCTAACGATCCCAGCTTCTCCCAGTCGCTGGTGAAGAGACAGAATGTCAACGCCTCAGAGGGAGCGCTGGCTCGACTCAATGCATCCAGCAATGCATTGGTGCAGACTGTAAGGCGATGCGAGATGGATCTTTCGGGACGCATCTAACGGTATATCTAGGCACCGAGAACCAGCGCGCTTCAGGCTCCGGTAATGGAGCTGACGGGACACTCTGGGGAGATTTTCGCAGCCAAGTTTGACCCGACGGGCAACCTGATTGCCTCTGGATCAATGGACCGAAGTATAAGTACGGAATCACTATAACTCTGCTGCGAGGGATGTCGAGCTTTGCTGATGCTGGACAGTGCTCTGGAGGACGTACGGCGACTGCGAAAACTACGGCGTGCTCAATGGCCACAAAGGAGCTGTACTGGACCTGCAATGGTCGCGAGACTCGGAAATTCTATACTCTGCCTCGGCCGATATGCATCTGGCCAGCTGGGACCTCACGTCCGGCACGCGAATACGAAGATACATCGGACACGAAGAGATTATCAACTCCCTGGACATTAGCAAACGAGGCGAGGAGATGCTGGTAAGCGGGAGCGACGATTCGACGATTGGTATCTGGGATCCGCGGACGAAGAACGCCGTCGACTACATCGAGACCGAGTTTCCCATCACAGCTGTTGCCATCTCGCAAGCCGGCAACGAGATTTATACCGGAGGCATAGACAACGACATTCGAGTGTGGGATCTGAGAAAGAAGGCGGTGGTGTACTCCCTGCTGGGCCACACAGACACCATCACGTCGCTGCGCGTATCGCCCGACTCACAGTCCCTGCTGTCGTACTCGATGGACACGACGGCGAGGACATGGGATATCCGTCCGTTTGCGCCCACGGAGAGGCATATCCGGACCTTTGACGGAGCGACGATGGGAGTGGAACAGAATCTGCTGCGGGCCAGCTGGGACTCGGAGGGCAAGAAGGTTGCGGCAGCTTCGGGCGACGGCACCGTGGTGATTTGGTCTGCCCAAACGGGCAAGCTGATGTACAAGCTGCCGGGCCACCGAGGAACGGTCAACTGCGCAGAGTTTTCGCCGGGCAAGGATCCCATCTGTAAGCTTACGCTTGTCCTCCTGTTTGCGTGATGTTGACTGACACGGATTGATAGTGCTTTCTGCCTCATCGGACCGTACTATGCTTCTCGGCGAGCTGAAGTGAGAGGAGAACGATACTTATCATCGCGCCCGGTTGCTCTCCCTCGGGCTAAGAAATTGGCAAGTCCATGGAATTGCTAGCTCAGTTCGAAGCACATTGACTGCGAGCTCATGGACATAATTCTGCCGATGAGGCCAGAATAACAGCCAGCGGCTTTGCTTCGTTCGCCTACGAAATTGTCAATGCCCTCCTCACATTAAGCCGGTTGACATTCAGAGGCCTCACATACACCACCACCTCAGACATTGGCTGTCATGCGCTGGGAGCCGGATTCTTCTCGCTAGAAGGTGAAACATACAAGACAGGAAAAGAAGAAAACAGAGCTATAGCGTTGGCGTCGTGTTATTGTAATATTGGAAAAGCTACACTAGGAGTCAAGGGAAAATCAAGAAGCAGGGATGCGGATGAGATGAGCATTGCTGCGTCGTTCAACGACACGTATTCTTGCACTGGGCTCAATTGTCTGTCTGATCTTATTGGTGAGGCGAGTGAAGGATGGAAAGGCATGGCAGTTCTTCTTTATAAGGAGCCTACAATGTTCCTTCATATGGTTCATGCCTTATAACTTGGTATTGGAGGCGCGTGATAAGCGCCGCTGCAGTACGCGAAACAGCCATCACAAGCGACCAGCCTGACTGACGAGCATACGGAGGCGAAAAAGGCCGGAACCCTGGTAGCCCACGTTTCTTTTCCTGCGTGAATGACTTGGGACTCATTGCGTGCTTCCTGCAAGACAGACAGGCTGCTGCCAACGATCAATCCATCAGCTCGATCCACAGCAAGAAAGAAACCTGGAGACGAAGGGCATGCTGGACGCCTTGACCTCTGCCCTTCGCCAATCTGGCCCTGCTGCTGACTGGAGACGACGCATCACCCACATGTCATTGGCGAGTTGAGTGTAATGCAAGCCTCTTTTCTCTCCAGACGGGCATCAAACAATCGGCGCCCACTGGCGAAACGTCCAATTTGTCCAGGGAGCGACGCCGGGCCGTGTCAGGGCAATGGCTCCGGTGCATCGATTGGTGGCGGAGCTGCGTAGGCTGAAACGCGGCCTCTTGTCTGATTTGCCCTCTGCGATGTTTGTGAGGTTCCTGGAACGTGCAGCAGCCCCTGGTTTTGGGGCAGCCCCTGCACGGCCACTCGGGATCCGGATCAATCAGTCTCTCTGTTTGGGCGGATGACGACCACTGGAATTGCGATACTAGTCCGCAGCACGGAGCTTGGGTGAGGTGGGAGGTAGCATTTGATGCTTGCGATGTTGGGTTTGATACACGGTGGCGCGGGGGGCTGGACAAGGAACAGGCCGGCCAAAATTAATGGGCTTCTCTTCTTTTTTTGCGTCTCCTCTGCCCTGCTATGCTAATATGCCCTGGTCTGCTTCCTCGTGCTTGTGATTATTCTTTTTTGAAAGAGGTGGACGGGCGCAGGGCGGCTTTTCCGTCTTACACGTCCAGTTTGTGTGTGTGTGCGTGTGTGTGTCTGCACGGATTCTCGCAACGCCTGTGCTTGGTTCATACGGCGAGGCAACGAGAGCAACTGAGTGCCCTTTCCAGCTGGTCTCTGGATTGCTGCTTTGCTTCTGTTGGCTCTCTCTCTCGTCCTACCTTCTTACCTTCTCGCCATCTCTGTTTCCTGCTTCTCTTCGAGTCTGTCTCTCCATGTATTGATTGCGACACTTCCGGCTTTCCTTTACACCTGTCTCTTTTTTCCCTTTCTATTGTCTTCCTTTCCTTCTCTGCTTCCCTTGCCTCCTCACACCTATTTGTCCTACCTTGTGCTTTAATCTTTGCGCCGACTTGAATCCTCTTGTCTCTATTCTTCAGCTCTCGCGCACACTCACTCTCGCTACACCTCCCTCTGGGACCTTTTCTCTTCCTTTCGCGCGTTGAGCAGGTTCTCATCCCTCCGGCATTCTTGACTATCGCTTTCTCTCCCTCTTTGATATCCCACCAAATCATCATCACACATTCATTTCCGGTTCTCTGTTTCTATCCGACGTCACACGAATCTTCTAGCAAAATTGCGGCTGTGCCGCGACAAGACCGGAAGGGGACACACCACCACCTACCTACCAGTTTCCCCAACTCTCATGACTACAAAAATAAACAGATTAACAAACACATCAACATGTCGGATCGAAGCATGGAGCAGCTCCGGAGCGAGCTTCTGAGAAGAGCGCGAGGGGAGGCACAGCCGAACGCCGTGGACGACCAGGTCCTGGCCTCACGCCGACAGACGATTATGCGAGAAATGAACACGACTCGAACATTTCCCCGACGGCTCTTGTTGCCCAGCCTGGCCCGCGGACGGAGGAGGGCGTCTGACGAAGAGGCTGCTCTGGAGAGCCCAAAGACGCCTGTTGTGCCGACGAGGCGAACAAACCAGCTGGCTCCGTTCCGATTGAGCTTGCATCCTCGGACTACGGCTGGAGATGCTTTGCCAGCTCCTCAGCCGGTTGTCTTGGCTGGATCGAACGGCGGTGATGCGTCGACGGAATCGACGACGAGCGCGTCTGGAAACTCGCGGCGCCGGATAGAAAAGAAGAAGAAGCCGAAGCGCTTCTTGTTCTGCTTCCCGTTTATCAAGTCAAGACATGTGCGGGCGCAACTGGCGGTTTGCTTTGTGGCGGCCGTGTTCCTCTTCTCGCTGCTGGCAGTGTGTAAGTGACTTCTTGGAATGGAGATATGAAACTCGGTTCGGGATGCTGACATTGGCCGTAGACCTGGGCCTGACCCTGACAAAACACGTCGTCATCGGCGAGCTGAACATTATGTTGCTCATGATTATCCTACTGGCCGCCGTCTTCTTCTGCTACACCCTCATCCGGCTGTGGCTCATCATCCACCGCGGAGACCCGCCAGATGTCCCTCGAGCCGTCGACCCGCGCGGATATGCCGTCCCCCGCAACCCGATACGCGTGGTTATGGCCCAAGACGAGGAGGCTGTGGGCGTTGAGAGCGAGACAATGACGATGAAGCCGCCTGCCTACGGGCTATGGCGGGAGAGTGTGGTATGTACAGGTTGTTGAGTATCGCGAAAGGCATCGGAGCCGAGCTGACATGACATCCAGCGCGTGGACCCCAATCGCTTCTTCTGGCAACGCAACGATGCCGCCGAGCCCGCCCCTCCTCAGACGGCAACCGGACCGAGGCCGCCGTCTTACGCCTCTGATGACGGAGTATCCTATGTGGTTGATGCGGTGCCTCGGTCTGTTGCTCCATCGTCAGAGGGCGAGCAGCAGCCGGTCCATCCTTCGGAACGGGGGCGAGCTGGCCAGCCACCTCCGAATTAGGGGGGGAGACAAGCCGTGATTCAATGTCTTGGGTCATGTTTCTCAGCCCTGGTGTTTTTCGGAGGGCGAAGGGTATGAGACCACGGGAGTATTTGCGCATGGCGTGGTGTTCAGGGCAGGCTGGGGCGGGCGAATTGTTGTAGATTGCGGGCCGTGCGAGGCGTTCTTGGTAAAATAGGATGCCGGCAGCAGTTTCTATGGCTTTTGAATGCAATGGCAGTTTCTCGCATTGTCTCTAGTTTTCCCCCAGCTGGTTCCACGTGAAATGTTGGTACATGTACTCTGTAAGACGAACATCACATACTGTTGTCCCATACAGCTGGAGGTGCATGCATGCATCTGGGCGTCACACTCGGGCCACTTTTCCCAGGGAACGTGCGTTGTCTTGGCTTCTTGGGAACCTTGCCAGCTTTCCTTGTCGAGGCGTTCGGTTCGGTCGAGAAATTGGGCCTGTTCCCTTTCCCAGCGGGGGACGGCGCCGTGATTGGCTGTCTGGTGCATGCAGAGCATGGAAATTGCATGTAACCCGGCGATGCAGGATGGAAGTGCTTGGGTGTGTTGGTGTTTGTTGGTGCTGTGGCCTACCTGGAGGTGGAAGCTGGACTCGCTGTACGATTGCTGGGCTCGGCACTTTGGAGGTGTAATTACGAGAGCCTGAGGGTTTTGATGCTTCAACGGGTAAGCTTCGTTATTACACCTCCGCTGCGTAAAGTAGTACGGTAATTACATGTATATGGTTCGTCGGCGTTATTATGGTGTCTTGGGTGAGGATCCTGGCTCCCGGGGCCTGGATATGATTTGATTGGATCTGTCATTGAGATGGCGAGATGGATTCGTCACACACACATTGCCTGGAGGATGGACTCGAGGTTGCCACCGGCACCAGATTTTAAGGTACAGATGGATGCTGAATAAATGATCTGTAAGGGCAGAGTGACGGGATGATACCCAAGTCAGTGACGGGCACACTGTTGCATCGCGTGCAGGATTCTTCATCATTTTCTCTTCAGTATGCTGTATTAATTTCTGACATGGCCATACATGTGTCTGGGAGACGGGATCGCATTAACATTGAATAGACTTGGGCTTGTTTTTGGCGAAGGTGGAGGAGCGGTGATACTGTGGGAGCTGTTGTCGCTAGGCCGGATGGAGAAGGACGGGGTACGGGGGGAGTACTTTTGGGTTGGGGAGAGGGAACGTGGAGGGACTTGTGGTTTCGAGGTTTGCGGTGTTTTTGGGGGAATGAATGTTGGGTTGAGAGGATGTTGATGTCGATGTCAGTGCGTTGGTGCGGCTGAGAGATGCGATGAAGGTCGAATATTGGCAAATACCTTCAGATCTCTGACTGATAGAGGGCAATATCTTGATGAGTTGGGGTGATGGATATTCTGCATGTTCTCCATGTCTTCCAGCAAGAAAATCTCACTCCAAGATTGCCCTCGGCTTGATGACAATTCCCTCGTGATATCACTTGCTCGTACCTTGCAGGTATCGGGGAATCAGCGACAGCAGTGGCGAAACCACCCAAGTAGTACCTCGAGGTAACCCCTCACAGCGGCGGGGCCCTGCTAGAGCGGGATGGCAGCCCAGGGCCCTGCAGCGCTGCAGTGAGACAGTGTCAGTGGTCGACGCCCAGCGAGCTTACAGGGAGGCGAGGTCCCCGGAGAGCCGCTGAGTGGACGAACCGCAGCACCCACAGCCTGCAAGTCGCGCACGCACTAGTCCCGTAGAGGCATTACTGTGCTGCTACCCACACACCAACCTTGGCCTTCATGCAATGCGAGCCTGCAAAATTGCTGCAGAATCGGACAGCGATCAAATCACAGTGCAGCTATTGATGAGGCCAGTTTTATCCTACATGTATTTTTTCTCTCTCTCTTTTCTTCCCCTTGCCGCCGCCTGCCTTGTTCGCCTGCTCGCCGTTCGCCCTCGCTCTGGCTGCTCCACTTGCCTATTTTTCCCACTTGGCTCGCTCTTACTCATTTTCCCCTCGAGACCTTTTTAATACTTTCTCCTCACGACGGTTACTACGAAAAATTTTCCCCTTCCATTTTCCCGCATCAAACTCCAAGCCTTGTTGGTGGACGTCGCTGTCGTTGTCGCTGTTGTCGAAACTATCACAGGCCGCTGAACAGAACCGAGAATCATCTACGCCTCTTTCCTATTATACTTTCAACTTCTTTCACAAGGTGTGTATCTGCCCTGTTTGCTTCCTTTTTGTGGCCACCAAAGGCACAGTCCTCCGCGCTGTGCACCGGAAATCGAGTATGCCATCGTCCATGTCAAAGTTCAGCCCGCGGATCCAAAACGGCATCGTCAGTTCCTCAACTCTTCTTTACCTTTGCCCATCGAATCACAAGGGCGAAAGATTGGGGACCAACTGGTGACTCTCATTCTTCCGTGGCGGCTGCTCGGTGCACCATATCGGAGAGCGACGAATCAACGCTTTGTGCGACACGGACCCCGCGGTGCGACCCCCCCCGATCTCAATTTGCGGTTCGATTCGAGGCTTGATAAACTGTTGCGCCTGTTCGGCTGCCCGAGCGCACTTTTGCGATGATACGGAGCTGCGTCCTCAACATGCCACGGGTGGTTCCAGGTTTCGGTTGAGGGAATTCGATTACTTGTGGTGCCTGGTGGCGCCTACGCCTCGACTTAACGAGGGCGCGATGAAATGTTGGCTTTCCGCTGTTATGGCTCGGCGTTGGCCCATTTCTGCAAAGATCGAATTCACCTCAACCGCATCCTGCTGCCATGGTGTCATTCATTCGTATTGGCGCCGAAACCCTTCGTGTTGTTGAACTCGCCTTTGCTCTGAGTTGCTAAGGAGCCTTCTTCTGGCCGATCTCCCGTCACCTCGACCTACGCCTTCACCCAGCAAGCGATTGCCTCGACTGCGCTCAACCGTTGTCGCCACATCGCTGTCGCTTTGCAATGCCTGGTTTTTCTGCCTTGGACCCCTGCTTGTTTAAGCGAGGAAATCACTTGCATCCAATCCAGCTTGGCGTCGACATAGCCCTCGACTTATCGGCCCGCCATATATGCCATGTCGCTCTCATAGGGCCGACCTGGATAATGCGACTGAACTTTGACTGGACAACGGCATACGCTCCTTGACATATCCAAAAAGAAGGCCTTGCGATTTTCTCTGCATATGCTGACCTTCAAGATCACAGAACTCAACATGTCTTCCCTCTCTCGTCGTGCTTGCTACAAGTGTGGCAACGTTGGCCACTACGCCGAGGTTTGCTCCTCCGCCGAGCGTCTCTGCTACAACTGTGAGTGCAGCATTGATCCTTCATCACGGGAAGTGGGTTTGTAGGACTTGGCTAATCGTTGTTCAATAGGCAAGCAGCCTGGTATGTACCAACGAGTCATTTCGACGACCGACATCGCAGGTTCTAACCATATCTCTTCACAGGACACGAATCCAACGGCTGCCCTCTTCCCCGCTCTACCGAGGCTAAGCAGTGCTACCACTGCCAGGGACTGGGCCATGTCCAGGCCGATTGCCCTACCCTCCGCCTGAGCGGCACTGCTACCAGCGGCCGCTGCTACAACTGCGGCCAGCCCGGCCACTTGGCTGTATGTCCCGACCCCCATGATGCAGATTATATCTGGCGACATGTGCTGATATGTTCGATTCAGCGTGCCTGCCCCAACCCCGGCAACCCCGGCATGGGCCGTGGTGCTCCCATGGGCCGTGGCGGCTTCGTTGGCGGCTACGGCCGCGGTGGTTTTGCCAACGGCCCTCGCCCTGCTACCTGCTACAAGTGCGGTGGCCCCAACCACTTTGCCCGCGATTGCCAGGCCCAGGCCATGAAGTGCTATGCCTGTGGCAAGCTCGGTCACATCTCCAGGGATTGCACCGCCCCCAACGGCGGCCCCTTGAACACTGCCGGCAAGACCTGCTACCAGTGCGGCGAGGCCGGCCACATCTCCCGCGATTGCCCCCAGAAGCAGCAGAACACCGAGATCAACAACGAGGTTGTTGACCTTGGCAACGTTCCCGCTCCTGCTGTTGCCCCCATTGCCCCCGTCGCCTAGACGCATGGGACTTCCGTCTGACGCCCTCCTTCATTTGCGGCCGGCTGGGTGACGGACGAACACTGGCCTAGGGATTCTGGGCCGCTTTTGACGATTTTTCTCCTTTGGCCGCAACATACTATTTCGCCGTACGCCCCGGGGCGTGCGGCCTTGGCTTCAGTCTTTTTATCTTTATTTCCCTCGTTTTTTTTTTGTTTTTTTCTTGATTCGGGTCGGTCGGCAATATTTCTTCTCATCATCGGCTAACACGGAGTCTTTCTTTGGCTTCGTTCGGTTCATGCTGCGCCTGTTTATTTCCCGCCTCAACTCACTCTTCGCACCGGACACCGCACGAGAACTTGACAACGGCAAGGTGTATTACATCCTTTTGCCGGCTGTTATGTGAGAAGCGATTGAGCGGGATGACAGTAGCAGCGAGGACGATATCGGAAGCGTCAAAATTTCCTTTTTTCACATTTTCCCAAATTGAAGAGCGTCCGATTTTGTCGGGACCCTTGGCTACGCATGGGTCTCCTCGAACCGGTTCCTGGGCCTCGCCCTCATCTTTCGAACGGATTTGACTTTGGATCACATCACTCGAAACTACCTACATATTACGGACTGAAACGACAGACGCTGTCAACGTAGCTCTTGACGACTAAAGACTGAGGCACATGCGATGGATATACCCACGAGGCTGTGTGTGTGATGTTGTGAGGAGCTTGAATCGGCGGCGCTGCCCTGGGAGGCTGCATACAGTATCGCATATCGTCGCAGGGCTCCCACGGAACCTTGGGGCTCGCCTCATGCGGACGAGGCTTGAGAGCTCTAGCGACGATGTCAGTGACGGCTGTTACCTCCTAGGGTGCACGAGGCGCGCGCGTGCCAAGGCGGTGGATGCTGGATGTCTCGAAGAATGGGGCAGTTTGAGGATGCTGAGAGGAGATTGGAGCTGTGCGATCCAAATGACTGTGGCGGCATGGAGAATACGAGCACGTCCCCAGGATTGACAAGGACACATGGGACCATGAGCAAGCAGACGCGTCGCTCGTGGTCTCGGAGTGGTTGGCGTGGCTGCCAGGTGCAGAGGACAGCTGGGAGACGCGGAAGATGCAATGCAACAGTAAAGTATGACAAGCGGAGAGGCGCAGATGAGGAAGATGAAGAAGAAATCCTGTCATGAAACTACTCCCGAGGCGACGGCGACGCAGCAAGTGTGGACGCTGTCTGTTTGTGTGTGGTGTGATGAGTGTGTAGATGTGTGCATGTGTGCGCGTGTGTGCGAGACGATTGAGGAAGAGGTGATTCGAGGCGGTTGAGCAAGAGTGAGAAGACAGCTTTCGGACAGACAGCAGGGGGAGATCTTGTTGGGGACGAGGCGATCAGCGCATTGCTGGCACTGCAAGCTAATACTGGGTAGGTTGCAGGTAAGGGACGAGGATCAGAATCCGTATTGCTGGTCATCCGATATCGTTGGATCACCCTGATGCTACTGACTGTTTGCAGATTCTGATTGGTATTGCATGCCTTTACTCCCCTAGATCCGGGACACCTCCTTCGCCTCTTTCACAAGCAGTCGCACCCCTGACGCTTTGTGTAGTCCAAGTCGTACGAAGCAGCAGCATTGCAACCTCGGTGCCTGGTGTCCGGTGCCTTGAGGCTTGCTATTCTCTAGAGTCCACCTGATGGCGGCTTAATATCTGAGCTGCGAGTTGACGCATAGCACTATGCATACTAGACGCCGGAATCCACACATCCTTTTCAGTCGTGCGTCCAATCGCGTTGAGAGCCTCTCAAGCAAGCAGAGGGCACGATGACTCCAATGAGATATTGTACTAAGGTAAGTAAGTACCTGCGTCTGATACTGTAGGCGGGTAGGCAACACAGGTCTAGACCGAAGGACTTTGTGTTTTCGTCCATGCTACTGGTTCCCACGAACGGAGGACAGGTAGGTGCACAACGCGGGGGCTCGTGGGACTCGACTTTGGAGTAGCAAGCGGCAGCGCTTTAGGATTTAGTCTCGTTGGACTGCATGCAGATCTGAGACGGTAAGACGGGAGGACAGCCCTCAGCCTCGTAGACGTAGCTTGGGTCGTGATGGCTGCCTAGATCGTTGGTGTTGGTCTTTTCACCTTGATACACTCTACTTTATACCGCCAGTGAGCGCCGTTCTAGAATCCTTTTCCGCCTAAAGACAATTGAACAGACTTGACAGACTTGACAGAAGATCGAGTATTGGCTCTCTTGTTGGCTTTGTGAAACTCGGCTGCTTGTTCAGCTTTGCGGCTATTGATTCGCTTTACTGAGATTGGCGGTCATTGCCGTCGGCATCCCCTCACCAGCCGAGACGAGACACTGGACGTTGGACAGTCCGTCAGCTCCCATATAGAAACCTCCCATCATCAACCGAGGGCCTATATCGCTGCTTCTCATCTACTGCTATTTCGATCAAGACGCTCCCTCCTCGTTCTTTCCCTCGGCTTTGCATCTCGCTACCTACCTACTTAGACTGGCTTTGCATCGCCCCTCTCAACATGTCCTTCATCAACACCGACACCGACAGCAGCAGCGCCGTATCCCGAATCAGCATCCCCTCCCGTCGCCGCATCTATCCCAGGAGAGGCCACGATGACCATTACATCATGGGGTCTCAGGATGCTCTCCCGTTGCGCCCGCGCAAGGTGGTGAAGCCGCAGCAGACGCAGCAGGAGGCGATTGATGAGTTTTGGGCAAAGTTTACGACCAAGGCGCCGGGCAAGGGTGAGTTCCCTCCACATAGGGACTGAGTTGGCCTTGGGAGTCAGTGTTCGTGACGAAGCGAAATCGTTGCTGATGAGGACGTCGCAGCAACTACGGTGTTGCCGCAGAATCCATATACTGCCCGCGTGGCCAGGAAGAATGCCAAAGCCGCATCATCCTCCACAGCTACACAGGCATCCTACGAAACCGCGGCGGCTATGTGCCGGGCCAAGGTGGAAAAGATTGTCCGGGAATGCCGTCGAGTCAACAAAAAATACCGGGATCCGCACTTTGACCTCGAGGCCGACCTGAAGCTGGGGCGTCGCGACTGCCTGGAGTCGCTCTCCAACTTTGACCGTCTTGAGAACCCCGGCAAGGACTTCAAGCCGGGGAGTGCGAAGCGCGTCGTGGACATATTCGACAAGCCGCAGTTCTACATCGACGGCCCGACGGCTAACGACGTGAGGCAGGGCCGAGACGGGGACTGCTGGCTCATGTCGGCGCTGTGCACGCTGAGCAACAAGAAGGGGCTGATTGAGAGGTTGTGCGTGGCGCATGATCAGCAGGTTGGCGTCTATGGCTTTGTCTTTTACAGGGACGGCGAGTGGACGTCTGAGATTGTGGACGACTTTGTACGTGTCCTGCTCTTGTTTTGTATGAGGGAGTTGCTAACCTGGCAACATCCAGCTCTATCTCACCAAGTCAGATTACGACGAGAAACATTGGGAGCGAATTCTCTTTGACGAGTTGGAGCGCATCAACCCCGAAGAAGCCTACCGCAAGGTGTATCAATCCAACAGCAGCGCCCTCTATTTCGCCCAGTGTCAGCATCCTCAGGAGACTTGGCTACCGCTGCTGGAGAAGTGCTATGCGAAAGCGCACGGAGACTACGCTGCCATTGAAGGCGGATACGGAGGTGAGGGAATCGAGGACCTCACTGGCGGTGTCACCTCTGAGATTTTCACAACCGACATCCTCGACAAGGTGCGTTGCTTGACGACGATGAGAGGCGCGTGAGGCTTGGTCTCTAACATGTCGATAGGAATACTTTTGGAAAGAGGAGCTGCTCAAAGTCAACGAAGACTTCCTCTTCGGCTGCAGTACCGGAGTATGGGGAGCCAATGCGAATTGGGGAGAGAGGAAGGGGATACTCGAGCTCCATGCCTACTCCATCCAGCGCGCGGTGGACATTGATGGCAAGCGGTTACTGCGACTCAAGAACCCATGGGGCAAGGGAGAGTGGAAAGGACCCTGGAGTACGCAAAGTTTGTCGGATGCAGAATCAATAGGGATGCTAACGTATGGATGCTAGGCGACGGTTCCAAGGAATGGACTCCCGAATGACTCGAGAAGCTCGACCACCGCTTTGGCGACGACGGCGACTTTTGGATCGCGTACGAAGACCTGCTACAAAAGTACCAAGCCTTTGAGAGGACTCGGCTCTTTGACGACTCTTGGCAGGTATCTCAGATTTGGACCACTGTCAATGTTCCGTGGATGCTCGACTATCACGACACCCATTTTTCTCTACATATCGAAAAGCCTGGTCCGGTTGTGATTGTTCTGTGCCAGAACGATCAGAGATACTATCGAGGCCTTGAGGGTCAATATGAGTTTGAGCTGGCCTTTCGCGTTCACAGACACGGTCATGAGGATTACCTAGTACGCAGCCAAGCACCATATCGCATGAGGCGGTCTGTCAATGTCGAGCTCGACCTCGAACCAGGTGACTATGACATTCGCATCAAAATCGACGCCACGCGTCTCGACAGGTTGCTGCCTCTTGAAACGGTGGTCCGGAATAATGCTAAAAAGCGACGAGAGAAGCTGATGCGCATTGGCCTCGCATACGACCTCGCACATAGCAAAGGCAAAATAGTGGAATATCCAGAAGAAAAGGCTGCCAGGGAAGCTCACGAGAAGCGCCTCAAAGACAAGGAGATAAGTGAAATCAAGGCGAGAATCCTTGACCGTCGAAGAGATGATCATCACCTCCACAAGAAACAGTATTCCAGGCTACAGCAACGGGAACGGAAGCGAAGGGAAAAACAAAAGGCAAAGGACGCCGAGAGGAGACGCAAGAGCAAGAAAGGGGATGTCGAAAACGACGTGGCTGATGAAACTGTTGACAAGGATGAGCCACTTCCGGGAACGAGCAGCAACGGCGAGGACCTGCCTCTTAAATCCAGCGAGAACCATGGATCACCGCCTTCGCATAACGGAGCAGGGGAATCAAGGGTGAAAAGGAGAGCTCCCAAGTCTATTGCTCCGGCAGATAGAGTCCTTCAGCCGTCTTCGCTGTTTGGAGACACGGACCGGAGACAGCCAGCCTCGTCGTATTATGAATCCGAGAGTGATGGCGATCTTGCAAGCTTGTCTTCGCTCTCTGACCTCTCCTCTCGCGAGCTTGACCTGCAAGTCAAAGCCTTTATGAACAAACAGATGAACAAACCGACTATCGTGACGCCGCCGTCTCTCAAGTTTGAGGATGAGCTCGATGAATTTGAGAGGGACCCATGGAATGCCGTTGTCGTCATTGGCTTACGAGTGTACCATCAGGCTGATGAAGAAGACAAGAGCAAGAAAATTATCAACCTCAAGGTGGTGCGTCCTAGCCCGTATGTCGACTCGGAGGACGAAGGCTCGGACGCTACGGAGCATGCCGCCAGAGAGGAGGAATCGAAGAGCAAAGGCCTGGATGTCGACGACAGTGCCAAGGATGCAACGCTGGAGGGCGGGGTGAAGGATAGGAAGAAGAGCATTGTGGGTGGAGGATAGGGGTAGCATTGAAGGTCTGCCTCTTTGCGAACTGGGCTTCTACCCTGCTTGTAACCTATCTTCGGCTTTCTTGCGGGATGCTGTTTTGGGAGCGGCTGATGTTTTCCCTAGAACTAATATCTTGAATAGACGTACCTACAGGATATTACAACAGAAGACAGTTGTATGCTCTTACGCCTCTACGGGCCTCGTTTCGCTTCCATGTGTACTCGCTAAATGCAGACCTTTGATGCTGACTGAACATGACCTGCATTGCAGCCATCAGGATCTTGACTTGATTGGAAAGAACATGATGATTCTCGACACAAAGATGGTTTACTATTTTCAGGCTTCTGGATGATGGTCTGGGCAAATTAGAAAATCAGGTGGAGACGCAAACTGATATCTGGATATTTTCTGCGGCATACAACGTGGCTCCAACCACCACAAAGGTAGTCACCATTTGACTTTGTGCTGGACAATGATATCGCCCGAATATGATCTGTTAATATTGGAATAGCCACATGAAGCTCGATACAGTTGCCAAGGTTGATGTTCAACACCGATCTGGACTGATGGTATACCTACCTTGAGAGGAGCGGCAAACTTGTTTAGATGGAGAAAGAGGCTGAGATTAACCAGACATTCAAGCATGAGACACGACTGCATGTCGCTACCTGTTCACTTACATGATACCTAAGAAGTATTCACGGGATGAGCTAGAGACATCTTTTGGCAAACTCGCATCTTTTGATAATTCTACTCATACATACTAACACTAGACGGAAGAATAACATCGAACACCTCCCCATTACTTCGACCCGAGCCGGCGGCCGTTGTCAACAGTGACACCTCTGAAGGCACGAAACCGAGAATTAAGTCAAAACCAATACCAAGAAACATAAGCCAATTTCGAAACAGATTCTGGGGTATCATCCACCAAGACTGTGGTAAACAGCAGACAGTGCAATCAGAATCACATCCTTCACCTGACTTCCACCCTCCTTCACCTCACCTTTCAACTTCACCTTTCAACTTCACCTTTCAACTTCGCCTTTCAACTTCTTCGTCCAACTTTTTTTTCCAGCTTTTTTCTTTGTATCTTCTTCTTCTTCTTTCAACTCTTCCTCCACCTTCACCTTTCAACTTCACAATTCAACTTCATGATGAAATCCCCCTTTTTGTCACATCCAGCTCACACCTGGAGCTCAACCCCTTGGTCCACAACATGAGGATCAGCCTCCTTTGGACCAGACTCATCCTTTGACTCCCCACTGGTGCTTCCAGGAGCCACAGCGTCCAGGCGCTGGGTGGGCTTCCAGGTGGTGGACTTGCGGGCGACCTTGACCTCGGCGTAGAGCTCGTCGACCTCCTCCAGGGTGAGACCCTTTGTCTCGTAGATGAAGAACCAGACGAGGGCGATGCAGAGGAAGCAGGCGCCGAACCAGACGAAGAAGATCTTGGACTGCAGGTTGGCGTAGCCGGGGCCGTAGTTGACGAGGTACGGGGTGGAATAGGCAATGGCCCAGTTGAAGAGCCAGTTGGTGGCCGTGGTCATGCTGAGGGCCTTTGCCCTCGAGCGGAGGGGGTACAGCTCGCCGGTGACGACCCACGCGAGGGGGCCCCAGGTGCTGGCGAAGAAGGCGATGAAGATGCAGACGAAGGCGACGGCCGCCTGTTGGCCGGCAAGAGACTTGACGAAGATTTCCCCGTCGGGGCGTTGGCCGGTGGAGATTGTTCCGACGACGGCGACGATGAGCTGCGAGACGCACATCCCGACGGCGCCGAGGAGGAGCAAGGGGCGGCGGCCCCAGCGGTCGATGGCCAAGAGGCCGGGGATGGTGGAGGCGACGTTGATGCCGGCGGTGATCATGCCGATGGTGAAGCCGCTGGAGACGCCCGAGTTCTGAAAGTAGCGCGTGCCGTAGTAAAAGATGAAGTTGATTCCCGTGAGCTGCTGCAGCGCCTGGAGGGCCATGCCGGTGAACTGGCGCTTGAGCATGGGGCGGCGGAAGCAGTCTGCGTAGGTGGCCTTGCTGACGCTGCTCTCGGCCTCGAGGTTGGCCTGGATCTGGCCGAGCTCGGCGGCGAGGGCGTCATGCTCCGGGGCGAGGCGGCGGATGCGCGCGAGGGCGGCGCGGGCCCTGTCGAGCTTGCCGGAGCGGACGAGGAAGCGCGGGGTCTCGGGGAGGAAGACCATGCCGGCGAAGAGGACGAGGGACCAGGCGAACTGGACGGCGATGGGGATGCGGTAGCTGCCCGAGTCGGGGCGGTTGGCGGTGGCGTTGTTGACGACGGCGGCGAGGAGGAGGCCGATTGTGATGGCGAGCTGGTAGGCGCCGACGATGGCGCCGCGGATCCATTTGGGTGCTGTCTCGGATTGGTACAGGGGGACTGGTTGGTGTTGTTTAGTTGGGGGGGATATGAGAAGAGGAGGGAGAGAGGGAGGCAACTTACTCAACGCGGAGATGAGACCGACACCGAAACCAGCAAAGAAGCGGCCAGCCAGGAACATGGGGATTGCAGTTGCGATTGTCTGGAGGACGACGCCGAGGTTGAAGACCCAAGTCGAAATCATCAAGGCAGGGCGGCGGCCCTGGAAGTCAGCCAGCAGAGGGGAAGCCAGAGCACCGAAGAAAGTGCCAGCCGACAGGATGGAGACGATGGCGCTCTCCTGGCCGGCGGTGATGTCGAGCTCGCCATTGGGGTTGCGGTAGCCGGTGCTGAAGAGGTCCTTGAAGTACGGCATGGCCATGATGCCGGAGATGGTGCCGGTGTCGTACCTGTGACGGTTTGTGTTAGTGAGATGATGGGTGTGGTGGATGTTATAGGGGGACGTACCCGTAGAGGACACCGCCGAAGGCGACGAAGAAGCCCATGAGGATGGCGACCCATGAAGCGCCGGCTTCGTCGGCGGGGCGCTTGAAGCCGAGCTTCTCGGAGAAACGCATTGTGCTTGAGATAGCTGGGACTTGTCACAAGAGAGCAAGTAAGAGAAGGGCTGTGCGAGTGAGCACTTGAGAAGTATCAAGCAACTTGACGCTGGTAGCGATTATCGAGCAAGTTAGAGACGAGAGGAAGCAAAGAGCTTCTCGAAAATGTCTGATGCTGTTGATCTCTAGAACAGATACGAGGGTAGATGGGACGCAGCACGGCTTTTTATATGATTTGGCGCTCCCCTCGTCAACGGAAGAGAGAGGAGTGCGGAAAAGGGAAAGCCTATGGCTGAAGGAAAGTTTAGGGCGATCTGCTTCGTAGACGGCCGTTAGATTCAAGGCGGACAGGCGCCTCAGATAAACGATGGCACCTCGCCTGAGGGAATAAGCTGAGCTGTGTCTTTACAACTGTGCTGCGACTGTTCTAGCCCCCGGTATGGGTTGAGGGAATGGAAGAATTGAGAAACTAAGGAACGCGGGTAGGGTCCATCTGCGTGATTGAGGTTGCGTGATGGTGGCATCTGGATGGATTAGGCTTTCTTGAGGAAGCGGTTCAATGGTAAACGAGGCTGGAGTGGCGTTTGGGGAGACGTTGTGTCACAAAGATGGACAAATCAGCTTTGTCTGATGATGCTTGTTGCTTCTGGGAGTTGATGGTCGGTCACGCTGGGAGACACTGACTTCTGCTCCAAAGGAACATGATGTTTGATAGAAGGCCCACAAGGATTCGGCTACGATGGAGATACCATCTCCAGAATCCGGAGAAGCCAATGCCCCCTCTCATTGGTGTCTTGAACAATGCCGGCAAGCGAGGTTCTGCCTCGGTGTAAATGGTGCGTGTAACCCAATCCTGAGCTCGGGAAACAGATGTCATTCTGGACACGGCCGCGTAGTTAAATCAATTTGATAATTTGTCGTTGGAGGTATGCCCTGTTTCTCAGGCAGCTGATGAGAGTCTACGGAAGATCCCTTGGGCAGAAGAGGGGGCAAGTCCTTAGCTTCGAGGACCAGCTGAATCTCGGAAGGGAGCTGATCTGCGAACTGGCAGCAAGAAACATTGTCACTTTGGATAAAGTTGAGAGTAACTCCGAGAGCCTTGGGGAGCTACATGAGGCTCTTGCAACGCCATCCAGCCTTGTTCTGGTTCAAGCCACGTCGGATCAAACTCCACCATCTGCAGCCCGCCAAAGTTCTAACGCAGCGGCTCCGCTCGCTAGATTATGGAGCCAAGTAACTAGATCCCGTTGTTGGGCCTGCAGTTTATCTCGTGATGGTGAAAGTGCCAGCTTTGCTGGCCTACCTTACCGAGACGTGCTGAGGTTCCCAGGAGCACATGACCACTGTAAGCATACGAAACCTCAGACACGTTTCAAGAGGACAGAACGAGGATGAACATGAAGAATATGCTCTCCATCACAGCACGTTCTGAGTCTGCCCGCTGTCACCCCGAAGTGGCTTGCCGTGCCTAGGTAGAAGAAGCTTCCCACAGCCACCGACGAGGTTAATACGCGCAGTTCTTGGAGAGGTGGTTTATACCCTGACATCCCAGTGAGAATGCTTTTCACACACAGAAAAGGGAATAACGAAGAATGTCGGAGGGATGCCCAGTGATAGCAGAGATATATCGCTCGAGATTGAACTCAGAGCCTCGGCGAGTCCATCTGAGCATAGCATGATATCGGGTAATTATGCGGTACATTTACAACCCGTTCTACGTCTGAGAACTACCTAGTATGTGTTTGGAAAATGGTGTTTTGAGCTCCGACCAGCCATATTGTAGAAATCTAGGACCATTCACCGTCACTACCTAGACACTCAAAGGGGGGAGTTGACGCGGATATCTCGGCCTTCCACCGACACTAACTGTTTGGCATGAAGGTCATGTTAAGCAGATGGTTCTCTATCATTGCTACTCTCGAACGTAGGAAAGCAGTTAACTGCTCTTGGCTACTGTGGCTATACCTTTTTATTCTTGTCATAAGCTCCTGCTTCAAGTAGGTAGGTATAATGTAAAGCTCTATGCTTTATGTTTTCCTCATTGACATGCTGAATGCTGAGCTTGAAGTGCTGTGAATCCGCTCTCTGTTCGCTTCTACAGTCAGGCGCTGATCGCTGTGATTCGTTTCTCTTCTGTTTAGCATGAAGGATGCAACCTTCCACAACCGCCTCGCAGCTCATGCGGGGTAGCGTCTCACGGCTTGAACGGGCATCCCTCCTTCATCTTGAGCATTGACACCAAGACGGGGCTGCCGGATAAGATGCGCCTCTTTGATTTCTTGGTACTAACGGCTGATAGCCTTGTGAGAATGGTAGAGGCTGCCGGCAATTCGGCCAACGGCCGCCAGCCGATCATCATCGATACGGACCTCTTTAGCGATGTTGATGATGTCGGGGCCTTGGCAATCGCAAATGTCCTGCATAACTGCGGGTTGGCCAATCTCAGGGGCATCGTTCTTAGTACCCCGTCTCATTACGTAGCTTTGGCAGCAAGTGTATGTACAACCCGTGTGAAGCCGTAACAAGGCAGAGGAAGATGCTGACAGCTTCTAGGCGCTCTGCACTTATTATGGCAATGACGTCCCCATTGCAGCCTTTCGTCCAATCAACAACGATACCTTCTTTGATAGCTTCTACTATTTGTCAGTCCTCTTGGGTATTCTGCTCTTGCACGAGTTCTGACTGTCTTCTTAGATACGGCGAATATGCCAGCAAATTGGCATACCACTGGCCTCGGAAGCTCGATTCTGCCTTTTCAACTCCAACTCCCGTAGAGCTCTATCGCACCATATTGAGCTCTGCCAAAGATAAAAGCATCCACATCATCTCCATCGGGTTCCTCACCAATCTTGCCGATTTTCTCAAATCCGAGGCAGACCACATCAGCCCCTTGTCCGGCCTGGAGCTTGTCTCCAAAAAGGTAAGCGAACTCATAATCATGGGCGGAGAATATCCCTCAGGTTGGGAGTACAACTTTGGTGGCGTCGATCCTGAAAGCACGGCATACGTTGTTGATCAGTGGCCGAAGAGTGTCAACATCACGTACTCGGGCTCAGAGCTTGGCGGGAACATCTTTTCGGGGCAGAACCTCGTTCAGCGATTGCCCCCGGATTCCCCAGTTTTGAGCGCTTATCAGTGGTACGTTGGTCGTGGTTCGACTTTACGTCCATCGTGGGATCCTATCACGACACTTTATGGAGTCTTGGGCCTTGACCTGCCTTCGAAGATTGGTGTTCGTCCCATGCTTGAGTACGGCAACGAGTCTGGATATAACAGTATCGTGCTAGCTAACGGCTCGAATGCTTGGGTGAATGATACAGGGGTAACTAATCAGCATTGGTTGCGGCTGGTTGACGGGGCAAATCATAGCATGGCTGCGCTGCTCGATGAGCTTCTCTCGTGCGATCCGCCTTTGAATGCTTCCGATATGAGATACTCTCGGAAAACGCAAAAGACATGCCTATGTTTGCAGAAAACTAGGGGATCAGAGGCAAGACGGATCATGTCGAATGACTGATTGAACTTCCATTCCGAAAAAAGTGGTTCTTGAAGATACATACCTAGGTAGCTCCGATTTGTTGTGTCATGAAACGTACTGATAACGCTGAAGTTTTATAATCGTATGCTCCTCTAATCTATAGTATCCATTAATCTACCCTCAACTTGTTGAACTCCATAGAATGAAGCAGATAAACGAAACCGTGACATTCCTCCACAAACGCTGGACATGCGATCTATACGCAATTTGATAATAATTTCTACCACTTGCTCGCTCCAGATCAGAGCGTTATGTTTCATTTGTGAAACAACTCCCCCTTTCTCACCGCGAGGAATACGCCTGGGAGCATCACACGTTAGCTATCGCACGGCATGCAGCTACGCGTCAACTTACAACAAACAGTCGATGCGGCAAACATGACACCTGCAAAGATTTGCACGTCCAGGAAACCATCGGGACCGGACTTTCGCAGGCTAAGTCCAATTGCTTCCGCAAAGGTATAGGGGAGGGACAGGGTCAAAATGGAGAGGGATATAGCTAAACGCACTGTCAGTCTCTCATTACCCATCTCGTATGCGCTTCTTTCCACTTACCGGCGGGCATCATCTTCAAGCCAAAGACTTTCGCGGCCACGACCACGAACGTGGCCCACAGGAGGCTTGGGAAGAGGCCTAGAAGGCCATAAACCATCAAACCTCCATATGTCTTGCCTCCGAATATCCAGATGAAGAAGGTGATCAGAGTTGAGATCAAGGTGCCTATGGTGGTGACTCGAATCTCGCCAAATCTGTCACATAGGAGGCCGATGACTGGGCGGCCAATGCCGGTCGACACTAAAAGCGAGGATCAGTCCTTGAGCTTCGAAGCGATGACGAGCAGTTCGACATACAATTGAACATTGCAGACACCAGTGAGCCTTGCTCAGCTGAGAAACCAACCTCCTGAGCATAGGCGGACAGAGAAAAGACGACGACGACATAGCCCAAGCTGGATAGCCACAGCCATCCGAGGAATAGCCAAAAGTCGAGCATCTTGAAAAGCTTCCACTCAAGCACCTTGACCGTAGCCTTTTGCTTCTCGTTGCGGTCCTTGAGAAACAGAGCACTTGCCGTGATGACGACGAAGCAGATGATGGCCATGATTCGAAAGGTCCATTCAATGCCGAGGCGTGAATGAATCATCTCATTCGCAGCCAGAGAGTAGACGAGACCACCCAGTCCAGTTCCTCCGGTCGCTATGCCTACAGCCAAGGATCTGCGCTTTGTGAAGTACTGCGGCACTATGGAGGCCGTGCCAATAAAACAGATGCCCATTCCGATGCCGTAGCAGACGCCTTGGCTGAGGATGAGTTGCCAGATGGTTTTGGAGAAGGATGCCGCAATGTAAGCGCCTCTGGACAAAGTCAGCGAGAAAACTTATCAGAAGCGGGAGACGAGAACATACGATATGAAGGTCCCTCCGATGATGACGGCTGCTCGAATGCCCAACCGGCGGGATAGGATGGCTGCGAACGGAGGGACAAGAAAAGCTGGACGATGCATTAGATGCATTTCATTGAAGATCAGCGTCAGGAGGACATGTACACACCGATTGAGAAGCAGAGACCTCCGATGAAGGCAAACTGCAAGGGAGTGGCCCCGGGGTACGTGTTGGACTCTAGATAGTAGGCCAGGAAAACGCCAAACATCTGAGCAAAATAGATCGTTAGCAAATTATGCGATGAACGTGAATGATGTCGCTTACCGAGTTGATTCCGAACGAATGTGCTAATATAAGACAAACTGCTGCGACAATCACCCTGGATGCCATGTGTGAGAGACTGTTCCAAAGTCCATGAGGAGGCAATGCATCTCACCAGCCGTAACCACCGTCCTTGACCTCTTGGTCTTCCCCCGGAGCCTTTTCTGTGTTAACGGGTGCATTTTGAGAGCTGAGATCTGTAGATTCGCAGTAGTCGGGCGTTTGGATTCGGCCTGATGGCGCTTCAATGTTCTTTTCAGAGGCCATTCTGGTATGCAAGTGGGATTGATCTTGACATACAGCAACATAATCATCATCGACGGGGTATTGGGTCTTGACATGCCCTTTATATCAATTGGATCCGGTATACTTGATGGCTATATCCGACAGACTGACATTGACTGAATCTGAGACCGTCCAATCAGCTTTCACGAGCAGCTTCGAAGGATCACAAGCCAATCACAAGCGCGTCTTATCTCCTGCAAAGGGGCTTCTGGCCAATCGGAGATTCATCTTATTTCCTACAACCCACATCCTACTCCGGACTCTCCTCCTCGTCATCCATCTCTCTCCACGCTCCTCGATTCATTATTCCTCATACATTGCACTCTTCCTTTTCTCTCCTCCTTCAAGATAACTCCGTGCGTCCAGGCTCACAAATCAACTCCTATTAATTTAACTCTGTCGGAAGACTGTAGTCGGCTTCCTCGGACAATGGAAGAGAAGCCGCTCATATCCTCGCTGGGAATCCCTCGCCGGAGACGCCACCGGCTCAGGGCATCCTGTGAGCCGTGTCGCGCCAGGAAGTCAAAGTGCGATGGAACTCGGCCTTCTTGCTTAGCTTGCTTAAGCAGAGGCCGTCCTGAGCAGTGCGCTTACGAAAATGCGCCTCCCGGACAGCACAAACGCACGTCAATCCGGTGAGGCCACTCTTACATTCAATGTTGATGTTGGCATCACTCAGTGACTTCTAACATGCCCTCACGTCAAGACAAGAGTCGAACTTGCCACCAAATAACGTAGTGTCGATCAGCACCCCCGTGCAGAGTACAGGCGGCGATTCTCTTTTGGCGAATACCGCTGCAAAAAGTACTGCCAACAGAAACAGCATAGCTGCTCCCCACGAAAAGGTTGATGCAGAAAATGCCAGCGTCTGTCAAGATGAAGCCGTGTTCGGGCCACCTTCGACGCATTCCTTCATCAATCGAGTCATTGCCTCGATCGAACCGTGCAGCAAACCCTCGACGCCCGCCAGCAGACCGGCTTCGAGCAAACCGTTTCTCAATGACCCAATTGGGTTTACAGTTTCTAATGCAGATGATGTACGCTTGGACATGGACGCGCTGCTTTTGCCTGAGAAGAAGCTGGCAGATTCTCTCACTTCTACATATTTCCGGTATTCTCATCTCAATTTCCCCGTGTTGCATCAGCCGACGTTTATGAAGAAGTATGACCACTTATGGCAATCGACGGATTCGTTCTCGCTGTTGAAATACACAGGAGACGACCTCCTCTTGCTCGCCACGATCAACATTGTCCTAGCTATTGGCTGCCAGCGGTCTGAACACTGCCCTGCCAACAGCAGGAAGCGGGATGCTGAATCGTTGTACAGGAGGTCGGTCCGTCTGATATCGGCAGAAACACTGGACTCTTACTCGTTTGAGATCATGCAGCTTTTCATCCTGAGGATCATCTACTTACAGTACACATCATTTGCCTCGCGGTGCTGGAGCACGCTTGGAATCGCCCAAAGAGTTGCCCATGGGCTTGGACTTCATAAAGATGCTCCCGGGTCCATGGGCCAGTTGGAACGGGAGATGAGACGCAGAGTATGGCATGTTCTGGTCATTATGGATAAGTAAGCCTCACTGGCTGGTATATTGATAAAAAGCTCCCCTAACCCAAGAACAGGATATCATCGTTTACATTTGGGTGGAACGTTGTGACCGTGTCCAACATCACGGTCTCAATACCAGAACCAATCGATGATGAATATCT
The DNA here is from genome assembly GCA_023628735.1 of Trichoderma sp. PF4103. Lineage (NCBI taxonomy): Eukaryota > Fungi > Ascomycota > Sordariomycetes > Hypocreales > Hypocreaceae > Trichoderma > Trichoderma sp. PF4103. The sequence continues at coordinate 35,670 of JAMAKC010000062.1, read as the reverse complement.
GGCAGAAGTTGGCGAAGCCTCTCAACCGCCAGACAAGCCATCTCTGCTTGACTTCTTTCGGTACTATCGCCGATTGTCGGACGTGCCAAAAGAGATTGCCGACAACATACATCTGATTTTCCAAAGCCTGGTAGAGCAGGGCTCGACTTCGCTCTTGACCACGTATATCAGCGAAATACCAAAGTACTGTGAAAAGTTGGACGAGCTGCTTGTTAATTTGCCCAGCCATCTGCAGGAGGCGAATGCGCATGCTGTGGACGAATGCTTTCAGATCCAGGGGCAAATCATGAGGACTCGGTAGGCTTACAAAACCATACAATACAGTTTGTCGATTCTAATGCTTGTTAGGACCCTATACGTTAAGCTCACTATTCTCCGACCTTGCTTACTGGCGACAGTTGCAAATCAAGCCGTACGCTCGGAGATACGGAAAGTAAAGACTGGCCAAAGTTCAAGCCTGGTCATGGGCCTCCTGCATAGCGTTAATGAGTCGTGCGTATCTACAGCACAAGCTGTCCTCGAACAGGTACACAGACACATCTCCACCTTGTGGCGAGCTTCGACATGGCACACACTACGAGGTAACCCAGCATGCGCCTCCTGATACTCTCTGCAACCTCGCTGATTCTCTCAAGTGACCATGGGCTCGGCAACGACTCTCTTAGCTGCCAGCTTGATCCCAGAATTGAACGTGGACCTGAATCAAGAGCCGAACAAGACCTCTTGGGAGCAGGCCATTGCCATCTTTGAATACTACATCTCGTACGATGTATCTGCACAGGGAGGCATCCAGGCGTTGTGGGACTACCGGCAGAAGTTTGAAGCCGCCAAAAGACGAGGAGAGCCATCCAATGAAGCCGGCCGTGCTGAGCCACAGCAGTATCCCCAAGGCGATGGTGCTGTTGTCGCCGAGCCTGATGAAACTCCTCCGGGCCTGGATGGTACAGCTGATTCTCTATGGCCGGGGGGCGACTTGTCGCAGGCGTTTTACGATTGGAATTGGCTTGACTTTGACATTCCGGAGTTTTTGCTGTCATGAGTGGGTTAGGCTTGATGAGTTACGAAATATTCATGGCAATGTTATGCACCTTCACACAGCCATTGATTGGTGGTTGTACGATATGCATCCTGATGCTAGTGATACAACCCCAGGCAACATGATATGCATGTCCTAGCCCATCAAGTTGTCAATTCACCATCCAGAGATCTATCACTGAGAAATCGCAGCATTCAGACTGCTCTGAAGAAGGCTGTTTAGAAACCTAACCAGGCTTGGAATGTTTAGCGCACCTCCCACACGAAGGATAACTTGCCTAATTAGGCATGCGAAGCATCGTCGGATTCTCGACTTACGGGCATCAGCGGTATGCTTCTTATATATAAGTCCCTGATCTCATGACATGCCAAAGCGACGGGATCTCGTCTCATAATCTTCACACAAGACAAGATGATTCTGTTGCTGCTATGTTTGGCTCTTCTGCTCCTCGTCTGGGAGCCCCTGGCCACTTACCTCTGGGACTCCAAAAACCTCCGTCGGTTTCCCAATGCATCCTACCTATCTGGAATCACCGACTTTGCGTACATTGTCCAGAGATACCGTGGCTTCCGCTCGAAAGAGATTCACCAGGCTCACCTGAAGCATCCCGTCCTCCGCATCGGCCCTAACTCCCTCTCCTTCTCCTCACCGGAAGCCATCCGCGCCATCTATGGACACAACACTCCCTGCACCAAAGGAGGCACCTATGTGACGGCAGCTGGTGCGCATAAAAGCCTGCTAGACTCTGTCATCAAGGAGGAACATGCTCGCAAGCGCAGAATCCTATCGCATGCTTTTGCCACGCGGAACCTCGAGCAATGGGAATTCAAAGTCACAGACAAGGTGCAGCAGCTCGTGGCACAGTTTGATCGCATCTGTCGCGAAGGCAATGGAGAGGCGACGATGGTTGACTTTCGACTGTGGAGCAACTTGTTTACGATTGAGGCTATTGCTGATATTGCACTCAGTCGCCAGCTTGGGTGTCTCGGTAGACGCAGTGATGTTGTGGCCATTGTGAAAGATGGGCGCGAGGAGGAAGTTCATTACATTGACTGCCTTCATTCTGGAAGACGGGCAACGTCGATGCTGATCTGGTCTACGAAGTGGTTCTCCTCTTTGCGGTTCGTCTTGAAGAGACTCCCGGGCTTCTTTCGGACTCAGTGGCGCAAGGGTCAAGACTTTGATGACATGGTCCAGCATCTTGTTAGACATCGTTTGCAACGGTATGAGGCCGGAGACAAACTGGAAGATCTCGTGGGCTGTCTCCTCCAGGACAAGCACGGAGAGGCTCGAAAGCTGGAGATTGGCGAGATTGAAGCCGAAGTCGCTACATTGTGTAAGCTTTCTGATTACAACAGACGTCAACCTCGTTTAGGATCTTCTAACTGGTGCATAGTGGACGCGGGCTCAGACACCACGGCCATTTCGCTGGTCCATGCCATGTACTTCTTGCTCAAGACGCCATCAGCACTCTCACGGCTCCGCGACGAACTGAGAGACGCACTGGGAGACGGCCAGGAGATCGCCACGTACGCAAGCGTCAAGAATCTGCCCTATCTTCACGCGTGCATCAACGAATCCCTGCGGCTACTCCCGCCAGTTGCGTTCGGCCTGAATCGCATGACGCCGCCTGAGGGGCTCAAGATTGGTCAAGACTGGATCCCGGGAGGCACTCTCGTAGGTGTCCCGGCATATACCGCGCACAGGAACCCTGTCTTTACCGACAGCGAAGAGTACCAACCCGAAAGATGGCTTCAAAGCGGCACGAAGGAAGCACAAGGGACGTTCATCCCGTTCAGTACCGGGGCAAGAGGCTGTATTGGCCGGAACATCACCTTCATCGAGCAAACGGTGCTTTTGGCGACTCTTGTTCAGCGGTACGACTTCAGTCTCCTTGATGGTTGGGATTTGGAGCATGAGGAGGCGTTTAATCTTTGGCCAGGGCCCATGCCCGTCAGGATTAGGCGTAAGGAGACTTGCTGAAGTGTAGTGAATATGTATCCGCGATTTCATATCCAGAGATAACACGCCAATTACGCGCCTATTTGTGATTCGAGCTCCTTCTGTAGCTCCATGACACGGCTTCGAGTATGAAACCCGAGCTCAGTCTCGATCCTGTCCAGCAGTGCCCATATTCTGGCTTTTAACGATAATGAGGGAGCATATTTCGCCGCTTTTTTTCTTGTCAGCTGATCATCTTGTTTTTCTGACGAATTACATACCATAGTAGAGAGGATTGACTGCTACGACCAAAACGCCGTCCTCTACGCCCGGGGAAAAGCATATGGATGCTATGCTCCGAGATTGACTGTGCAGCTGCTCTATGCAGCCGTCGCTTTCACATTGTTCATTACCAAGGCCTGACTCTCGGGACTCTTCCAGAAGCAAGATCTTTGCAACATGGTAATAAAGAAGACCGGCCGCTTAATGTGTCCTCGAAGTAAGCAGATGACACGACAATTCAGCGAAACCAACACTCACCTGCAGACTGAACGCAGAACCACAGCTGAGAGAGACCGTGATCCGTTTGGTCCCCAGATGAAAGCCCCTTCGAAGTCAGTGGAAGTTCATCCCACCATCTGTCAACTTGTTCTCCAACGTCTCGCAATCTCCGTTTACGGTCATCTGCGACACCACCAGGTGGCGCAAAGCGAAGCTCAATAACCCTTGCAAGTAGCCAAAGAACTTGGTTGCCCCTAGCATCCTCTTCCGGATCCTCGCTCATGATGGCATTTGGCCACTCACTGGTCGCAATCAGCGGTGGACAGTGGTTGATGAGAGCCATTGCGACGTCGTGTCTCGCGTAAATCCAGAAGCTCGCTCTTTCAAGGCCCGCGGAAATGGAAGACAAACGATGAGACCGAAGAAGAGAGCTCACACCCTCGAGATGCCGTCTGTAATCTGGGCCTGGCACAGCCAGGAGCTCGTAGCTACTAAGAAGGATAGTGGCAACCAAGACCTCGCCGTAGCTTGTGTCAAGCTGGTTCAAGCCGCGGATGAGCAGTCTGAGGCTCTGTCCATAGAAGCGGCCGGCGACGGGTTCCCAGATCGAGTAGTCCCCGACTAGGCTCATTTGTTTCGCCGACAAGGCACAGATGGAATACATGAGGAGCTCCGAAGAGGCTGCAAGTCGGGTCACTTGCCGCCGATAGGTGGATGAGTGATCGAGGACGTCCATCCAGGCTCCAATTCCGGACTGGTACCTCCGGACGAGATCCAAGACTTGCTCTGTAATGACGGGTCTTTGCGTTTCGGCCGATGGTGGAGCTATCTCTGAGTCTGGCGACTGTTCAAGTTGTACTTGTCGAAAGACATCGTAAGTGGACTCTGGGGTTGGAGGTAAGATGCGGAGTGGTGCCGCCGTTTGGTCGCCGTTGCTTTGAAGTCGTCTTGCGCCTCTTCGCGGCGCTGTTGATCGTCGATCGTGGACGATGAAGTCGGGGACATTGCACTCCAGGTTTCTGCTCTGGCAACGGCCGCACACTGGCCTGGCCTCGTCGCATTTGACACGCTTGTTGCGGCAGTTGATGCTTGATGTGATAAGTTAGCCGGATGATGAGTCCGAGTGCTTTTGGACATGAGCTCACCACCCTGGGCAGTTTAGCCAAGCTGATCAGCTGTGATCAGTACAGTACAGCGTCTGCACACGCACCTGTTCTGCGTCGTTTCGGGGCCATGGCTTCTCCCATGAGCTCCTGCACTGACTGTCACACCAGTAGGCAACAATTATTGCCTGGCGTTGTTTATCTCTTGAACCATGCAACAAGCGAGTGCGGAGAGACCCGCGGGATAGGTGGCGTCTGGTGTAAGTTGGAGATGTAGTGTCCAAGTTCAGCTGCGCCTAACATGCCGCTTTCGATATGCTCCCTGATCAACGCCGCTAAACATCCTATAAACAGCCTAGCCATCCCGTTGAATTAGCCGCTCTATTTCAGTTGTGAGATGCGTGGCGATGACGGCAATTAAGAGCGCTCGTAGAGTTGTGAGGGGAGGATCAGTGCACTTTAGCATATAGAATTGTCCGATAAATTGGATAAAGTCTTTGCAATTAGTCCGACTCACGAGAGACTATCGGCCGAGAGGCATGAACCAATTAGGTGACTAAGGCTACGAATTGCAAAAGTCGACAATGTCGTCGAAAACCTCATCCGTCTCCAACCACGGAAAATGTCCGCATTTCTCATATATGACCAACTTTGATCCAGCAATACCCTTATGCGTCGCTATTGCCTGTGCTGGTGTGCACACCGGATCCGCTCGACAAGAGACCACGAGCGTCTTGGCTGTGATTTTTCCGAGTTCCGGCTCTTGCTGATGGACTTGTCGGTCTGCCCCATTGACCGTCTGATAGTTCCACAGAGGAACGGATTGCAGATTGCTCAGCACCTTTGACCGATAGAAAGCGTCGGGATTGTAAAAGTATATTGGAAGAAACGATCGAATGACTTGGGCGAATCCCTCGTCGGTGAGATTCTCATGTGAAGTTGTCCAGGCTTTGAGTGGAGCGTGCATTTTGGGGTTCTTTGCCTTCTCGAGGATGGCCTCTTTCATGGACTTGCTATCGTCGAAACCATCTAAGCGATGGTTCAAGAGAATAAGACGATTCACCTTGTGGTATCTGATGGTATACCAGAGCGCAATGGTGCCTCCGCCAGAGTGGCCCAAAAGGCAAGGGATCTTGTCCAGCTTCAGTTCCTGGCGGAGATGCTCGATGTCGTCTGCGGCGTGCCAGCAGGACATTTCGGACGCAGCCGGACGCGAAGACTTGCCGTTTCCTCTCAGCTCAAGGTATATGAGTGTGAATGCTTGTTCCAGCGGTCCGAAAGCTTCCACGAGATACTTGGTGCCCAGCCCCCATGCGGGAGGCGTCACGATCATGACGGGTCCGCTGCCGCGCTTGAAGTATTGCAGCGTAAAGCCTGCTGGGGTGTTGAACAGAACCTCTTGCATGGTTTTGTGCGAGCTTGTTGCCGCTCTCTGTGTCTCTGTAAGAGTCATTGTCGCTGCTTGCTTGTAAAGAGCTTACAGTATGTCGCCAGCCGTGACAAATGCCGAGACTGGCCCTGTTTCCAGTCCTCGTGATACCGGTCAATGATGAGGCCAAACGGCCAGCTGAGGCTAAAAAAGGCAATCTCATCAAGCTGTCGGTCTTTCCCAGGGACTGAGTTCAGTCAAAGGCCCTCAAATAATGACCAGGTCGCTACTTCTATGCTATAATTTGATATCTCGCTGCGAGGTGGCAACCTGACCGGAGAGAGAGCGTCTATTGTAGGGTACGCAATGATTACGAGAGCAGCGTCAAGGGCGGGGCTTCCGCCGAGTTATCGGCCCCACAAGCGGAGGTGACGGCCGAAATGCCGGATTCGAAAGATGCACGTCTTCTCATGGCAAGTTCATTCTCATTATCATTACATAGTTACTCAAGCTATCATGTCTCGCCGTAAAGAAAATCCTCGCTATTAGAAGTAGAATGCGACAAGCATCACCGCTGCAACAACCTTGACGCTCCTCATTGCATCGGCAACCAACCCCGGAGCCGCCGCGTTCCCAGGCACGGTAGGGGCCGAGCTTGATGGGAGGCCTGAGGAAGCTGCGGTGGTGGTGCTGTCAGAGCCTCCAGCGGCGCCAGACCCAGCAGTCGAGGTCTCCTCGGAGCCGGGCGAGCCAGTCTCTCCTGCAGGAGTGGTCTCAGATCTAGGAGTAGACGAGGCCACTTCCGAGTTTGGCGTGGTGGCACTGCTGTCGGATGACGCAGGTGAAGCGGGCAGCGAGATTGTGGTGCCGCTCAGCGTGATGGCAGGACCGCCGGGGATCAAGGTCGTAGAGCCGTGGACGAACTCGGACTGAGGGTTTTCTGTAAAGGTTGCCGAGCCAAAGGTGAGAACAGACGTGGGAGCAGATCCGGAGCCTGAGTTGCTTCCTGGGGCACCTCCGCTGCCTCCATTGCCTCCAGAGTTGCCGCCAGAGTTGCCTCCAGAGTTGCCTCCAGAGTTGCCTCCAGAGTTGCCTCCAGAGTTGCCTCCAGAGTTGCCGCCAGAGTTGCCTCCAGAGTTGCCGCCATCACCGCCCGAGCCATTGTTCCCAGAGCCGTTTCCTCCAGAGCCGTTGCTTCCAGAGCCATTGCTTCCAGAGCCGTTTCCTCCAGAGCCGTTTCCTCCAGAACCGTTTCCTCCAGACCCGTTTCCTCCAGCGCCATTGCCCCCATCGCCAGAGTCGTTGGTTCCGTCAGGAGGTGTACCACTGCTACCCCCGTTACCGCCGTTTCCACCTCCATTGCCGCCCCCAGGACCACCGGAGGGGTTCGAAGGAGGAGCAGAGCTTGCCGGAGGACTGCCGCCCGCAGGCGAGCTGGAAGGATCTGAAGGGGGAGAACTGTTACTACCGCCGCCTGATGGAGATGTAGACGCAGGGGGAGGAGGAGGAGGAGGAGGACTGCTGTTGCCTCCCCCGGGCTGGGAAGAAGATGCCGGAGGAGGAGGTGGTGGCAGAGAAGAGCTGCTGTCATCTCCGCTAGGCTGAGACGTGGAGGCCGGGGGAGGGGGAGGTGGTGGAGGAGGACTGCTGTTGCCTCCACTCGATTGAGACATGGAGGTCGGGGGAGGGGGAGGAGGAGGAGGGGGGCTGCTGTTACCTCCGCTTGAATGAGCCGAAGAGGATGGAGGAGGAGGCGGCAGAGGAGGAGCCGCAGTCGTTGTGTGTGGCGGAGGGGGAGGAGGCGTTGAAGTCGGACGAGCTACGCTTGTGGTAGGGCGGCTGCGAGCTGTGGTCGTGGCCGGCTGGCTTGTTGTTGGGATAAGGGCAGTCACCGAGGTGAGTGCCGAGGGAGGATCGTAGAATCTAGAGCAAGGTTAGCGATGGCTTCACGATGGTATGCTATCATTTATAACCAGCTGAAGCTGACATGACTCGGCGCGATTTGAACACAGAGCAGGCGCACGACGTCTGATCAGTCGTGTACGACTTCCGAAGCGGCTCCAAGCATTGTGTTCTCGTGTATCGGTTGACCGGGAGAGACTCACCCTGCTAATCCATCCGTAATGCAACTCTTCCAAGCCGGATCAAGGGACCGAACCTTGTCGGGAATCACAATCGTCGGGTGGCATGGATCGGCTGCAGACGAGTAAGCAAATGTCTTCCCCTCCAAGAGAAGAAACAAAACATACGGGACTGATTTCCGGAATTCGAGGGGTTGCCAGGGATGTACGTGTACCCATCAATTGTGGAGCAGTTCCTCTCCAGGTCGGTGGTCTGCAAGGCCGCAGAACCGGCCGGTGACCAGTACGTAGGCGTGCTCAGCGACCAGTCCGTCGTGCCACCCGGAGCAAATGTCCCAACAGTCACCGGCGTGCCCGTCACTTGCACGAAGCTGACAGTCGACAGCTCGTCAGGCGCGAACGCGATCGTGGTGTTGAAGAAAGGCTTGCCGACGGTTCCGCAGTAGTCAACGGCCGAGAGGGCGCTGAAGCCGATGTAGACGGAGGGAGATTCGCTGCACAACTGTCAGGGGCTGCTGCTCAGGAGAAAGTTGTCTGAAGCTTTGACGGGGAGCGTGCGCTCTGGATGTGACTTACAAGACGACTCCGTTCGAGGTGAAGGACGTAACGGGGGCTTCGGTGCCGGTGGTGGCAGTAGGGAAGTAGAATACTTCCACCGTATTCGCAGAAATGGTGCAGGAGTAACACTTGGTTCATGAGCATCTCCTCCTCATTATAAAGACGACGAGGCATGAAGTCAACTTACACATGGCGGTTCGGCTGTGCCATACCAATTATTGATGTCCGGCAGAATGAAGTTACCGGTCACGGTCTGGATAATTCATCAGCACATTGTTCCTTCTGCAGCTGGCCTCGAGGTTTTGGTGTGGGACGGCACAAAGGAAGAGATGTGGTTTTCAGGGACATGGAGAACTGACCACAACATCGACAGTGTTGACAACTGTGGTGACTGTCGATTGCGTAGTACCGATTGTTGTAGTATACGTCGTCACTCCTGTGCCAATGGTGCGGGAGAGCGTGCGTGTAGGCGGATTTGTCGTTGAGAGCCAGCTGTTGACAGAACTCAAGCACTGGCATTGCAAGGCAGGGTCCGTGGACAAGCCGGTGTACTCTTGCAAAACAATGTTGGGAAAACTGACGGAGCCGCAGGAAACCGACGGTGGTGGGCCGATGGTCGAAGGAGCCCGAGTCACTTCAGGCGCAGTTGTGGTGTCTGTCGGTGGCTCAGTAGTGACAAAGGTTGTGTTGGCGACGGCAACTGACAAAGGTAAGTATGGGAAACACACAACTAGTAGGGTGATAGAGAGCCATCTTGGGCCAGACGGGTATTGACTTACATCGTGATGCCTGCGCCGCGCCGGCAAAGGCGAGCAGAATAGCTCTTGTGAGACCAGCCATGATGCCACCCGTAGCTCAGCAAAGACGAGCTCAGCTGAGGATAACGAGAAGGAAAAGATTTGGACGTCCACGAGCGTGCCTGAAGAAATAAACAAGCGGGCCAACTAAGTCTTCACACCACTAGCCACGGCACTTCAACTCGCAGCAACCTGCGCAGGTCTTCGCCCGAAAAGCCCAACCAGAGATCATCACGCCTTGACTGCGTGGAGTGGGCTCAACACCTGTACCCCTGTCAACCGGCAATCGTCCAGCCGAGTCCATGTGAAGAGGCTGGGTTCCTGAAAATAGTCTGCTGCGGAAAGGCTTGGAAAGCGCTGAGGCGTCCAGCTAAGGCAGCCACTCGAGCATGCAGAGTCTTCCCTCTACTTTCGTGACGATAGTAATCGTTCCTTCACGTTCTCGACCCCAGCAACCAGCTGAATGGTCTGAAGCAAGCAAGGACAAGCACAACTGAAGTGGTTCCATCACACCCAAGTGCTTACGCTCTAAGCAGAGCTCTAAGCAAGGGAGTGGAACCCAATCGTCGACCAAGCAGCTACCACAGGCTCTCAGCCCTACCAAAACGTCCAACGTCGTGACAGGAAAACGCGGATTGCATTCCGGACAAGTCAGACGCACCTCGCTAAGGCGGCGTGGCGACTCAGTCGAGCTACTGCTGTGCCTGGTCACATCTTCTGCTCCGTAGTGGTTGTCTTCTCCAGGCCATCATCCCGGCTTATCCTTTGGTGCTGTGGGCCATACGCGGAGACAGCTGTCATTCGCGGAATGGGCGGCCCCCGTGAGGCTATTGGAACGCGATAACGAGGCGTTGCTCAGGATGCTGGCTGGACAATGACACGACATGTGCAGCCAGCAACGCCACACGCGGGGACGGCCCGTTGACAGACTCCCCGTCAGCGTGGCGTTTGTCAATGTCGAGCCAATTGTGACTCCTTTGTGCCAGCCCTCAAGTCTGCGCAGCTCAGCGTGATAGGAGGGAGAACAGAGAAAGCAAGATAGCAACAGTAGCATCTTGATGCTCTTGCCACAGTCTCTGCTGCTCCAAGATGCAGTTCCTAGGTCTTCTTGGCTTCCCACCGTGCCGGGACGCCGAAAGCCGCCAGCTCAATGGTGGGCGAAACCCGGCAAAAGGCCTCGCCAACGGGGCATAGCTCTGATCGTCGTGACAAGACAATGGTTCATTCGACCGCTAGCAAAGGTGCGTCGCATGGAGCCTCGATTGGCATTGGCGGTGGATGCTTCTCGTCTCTTTTCGCACCTAAAATCTCACCCCCCCGGTGGGCTCATCCCCCAAGCCGGAAATGTGAGCCCGCATGGAAAACCACCCCTGTCGCCTTTGATTCTTCTCTGCTTTTCCGCAATGCTCGACCGCTCCCAGAGTGACGGCCTTTCTCTCACTCGCAGTAACATTCTGTCTTTGTCGAACACGAGTTTCCGAAGAAGAGTCACCAAAAAAAGAAGCTTCAAGGGGTGGCAAGCAGCGCATCATACCTACACAGGCAGACATAACGTTGTGTCAACTGCAGCAGACGGCCTATTCCCCCCACCCGGCAAGCAAGGCCTTGACTGCCAGTAGCGTTTAGGATGCGGCGTACTTGAAAGCAATTCTTCACCTCCCGGAAGATGCCTGCGCGGCTGCATCGTTTGTGGGCGTTGACGTTGATGCCGCTCGCCTCAGCCTTGGGCCTTGGCAGGCGAGACACGGACTCATTTCCTTCTCCTGTCTCTGTATCGCCAAGTCAATTCTTGTGAGTCCCTCTTTCAGAGCAGGCTGAGCTATACCTGAAATACTCACGTGTCTGCGGTATAGTGAGGGAGTTGACGGGCCCTGGTCTACGTTTGAGCTACGCGTAGGCACTCCAGCTCAGAACCTCAGAGTTTTGCCAGGGACGTCTTCGACGCAGACAGTCGTCGTGCTTCCCGAAGGATGCCAGATTATCAACGTGACAGGTTGTGCCAACAGCAGGGGCGGCTTGTTTAACACGACGGCGTCTAAGACGTGGGATGAGATCGGCCTGTTCGGCCTGGGCATTGAAAACTCTCTAGGCTACAGCGACAATGGCGAATTCGGCCACGATACAGGTATGCCAATAGTCCCAGCTATAAGACTTGGCGTTAACGATGACAGTCGGGCTTGGATATCTGGGCAGTGGAGGCCCTGTGGTCAATCACTCCGTCATCGCAGGAGTTGCAGGCACAGAGTTCTATCTCGGAATGCTTGGGCTCAGTCCTCACCCGACCAACTTTACCTCACAAAATGACCCGCAGCCGAGCTTCATGCAGCTCCTCAAGAATGAGTCTGCCATCCCCAGCTTGTCATACAGCTACAACGCAGGGGCAAAGTACCGACTGAACCAGGCCCTGGGGAGCTTGATATTGGGCGGCTACGATACATCTGCGTATCAGGACACCAACTCGTCATACAAATTCTTCAGCGACCAGTCCAGGGATCTAACGATTGGCGTCCAGTCCATCTCGACGAATGCCAGCGCGGAGGACACGGTGCTCCAGTCTAGCCTGATTTCCATGTTCATCGACTCCTCTGTCGCGGAGATGTGGCTCCCTCTGGATGCTTGCCATGCCTTTGAAAAAGCCTTTGGTCTAAAGTACAACTCTTCGCTTGAGATGTACTTGGTGAGCGATTCGTTGCACAAGTCGCTCGTGGATTCAAATCCATCCGTTACATTTACTATCACGACTGCTATTACGGGTGGCTCAACCTTCAACATCACCTTTCCCTACGCTTCATTCGACTTGACGTTAAACCCACCGTTGGTCAAGAAGTCATCCCGATACTTCCCACTGAAAAGAGCAGCCAACGAGACTCAATATATCCTGGGACGGACATTCCTGCAAGAGGCGTATCTGATCGTGGACTACGAGCGAGGCAACTTTTCCGTCCATCCCCGAGTATGGAACGCCAGTGCAGAGTCCACCATTGTCACCATACCTCCGGGAGCCAAAGCAAGCGTGCCCAACAGCGGAAGCAGTCACAGCCTGAGCGGCGGCGCCATTGCAGGCATCGTGATTGGTGTCTGCGTTGTCATTGCCGCCATAGCATTGGCTGCGCTGCGTTACCTGGTGGTGACTCGCCGGAAGAAGAAGACGACCGACTCGGATGAGGTTGAGATAACGGCCATGTCGACGCCAGGCAATGCCCTCTCGACAGAAACGCCCAAACCTGAGCCCACAGAAAGCGGTCTAGGTGTCAGAGAGCTGGAGGGCGACGTGTCGGCGAAGCCTACCCCCGAAGTCGAGGGACGAAGCCTGGCAACGAGAAGTCCGATGAGCGAGCTGGAGTCGTCCAGCACTCCCGTGGCGGAACTGGCTGCTCCGGCGCCGCTGTCGGAGCTGCTGTCGAACGAGATTTACGAGATGCCGGGAAGCGAAGTTCCGGAGCTTCAGGGCAGTCGGGTGGCGCCGCCTTTGGTGCTTACGGATTCCGAGTCGAGCGACTTTAGCTTCGAGGTTGAGCCAGGGGTGATTGGAGTGATTCAGCAGACGGAGGAAGATAGGCGGCTGAATACGGGAGAGTCTCATGGGGAGCAGGCGAAAGAGAGCAGACCGAACACAGGGGAGCAGCCGAGGGAGGAGCACAGAGGGGACGCGGCCGAAAGCACTCTGCAGTCTTGGGTAGCTGGTGACGATCGACATATTCAAGGGGAGCCTCACACACGTAATACCTAATACGATTATACCACATAGAATTCGATACTCTTTAATGACACCATGACCACATTGTACAGGATCAGATCAAGCCATCAGTGTGATGATGCCGTAAACTTATATATCTCGGCGTCAGAATAGCGAAGGACAAGCTTTACTGGACCGCTTCTGCTATGGATCTGCAGACAAGGAACGGACAGCTCATGTCACGCATGCATCGATCTAACTTACTGTTTGACGCAGCTGCCAAGACGACTGTGGAGGATATAAGAGCAGGGGTATAAGACGGTCTACGAGTCGGCAGGAGGATCTATTTTTGGCAGCATCTCACCAGGTATGCAGCTTAATTAAGGACGTTGGCTCGGCTTGAACAACTTTAGACTCTTATACATTGTATAGAGTTAAGTATTGAGCTGTCTAGGGCAATAAATAGGCTATACAGAGCAGAAACTAGCTACATCTCTTTAAACACTCTTGCCGGTCCCGGCATTGGGAAACGAAAACTTGGCCGTCCTGTCCAAACGCACCGAGTACCCCGTAACGTTTGGATCCTGACCCAGAAAGTTGAGCGGGAACCCCAGATCAAACGGCTTCACGCTCTCCAGATACTTGATCTGCTCGTCCGTGAGCCGGATGCTAAGGGCAGCAATATTGTCCTTCAGATGCTCCACCTTGCGGCCACCGACGATGGGGAAGACGTTGCCAGCCTTGTGCAGCACGTACGCAAGCGCAATCGCCGTGACGGACTCGGTGCCGTGCTCGGCGGCCACCTTGGCCAGGGCCTCGCTGACCTTCTCCTCATCCGGCGTCTGGTCTCGGGCAGGAGTGAAGCCCCGCAGGGTCTCGCCGTTCTTCTTGCGCTCCTCGATGGCCTTCTTGGTCTGGAACTTGCCGCCTCCGAGGACGTCCCAGGGCGCCAGGGCCATGCCGAACTGCCGGCACATGGGGATGATGTCGCGCTCAAAGTCCCGGACCATGACGTTCCATCGGCCCTGGTAGATGACGAACGGGGACTTGCCGTGGTCGATTGCGTATGTGTTTGCCGCGCTGACGACCCAAGCTGGCATGTCGCTTGCACCCAGGTACAGCACCTATTGATGAGAGTTAGCCACGATAGCCTCCTCGAGCCTGAGTCTTATCGTCATCTCACCTTGCCCTGCTCGACGAGGATATGCAGCGAGTCCATCATCTCCTTGATGGACGTTGTGTGATCCCACCAATGGACGTAGAGGATATCGATATAGTCCGTCTGCAGCTTCTTGAGCGAATCCCGAACGCTCAAAAACATGGACTTCTTGTGGTTGCCCTGAAAGTTGGGAGCCCTCCCCTTGCCCAGCTCGTGGCTCCTGTAGTCGGACGTATACTTTGTCGCAAGAACGAGCTGATCCCGGATGCCTCTCTTGGCCGCCCACTCCCCGATCCACGCCTCCGACTGCTCGTCCTGGTAGTTGTTGGACGTGTCGATGAAGTTGCCGCCGGCGTCCCAGAAGGCGTCGAGCAGCTTGAAGGCGCTCTCCTTGTCCATGGAGCCCATGAACTCGGCCCAGCTCTCGCCGATGGACATTGCGCCCAGGGCGAGTGGTGAGACGCGGATGCCGGCATTGGGGCCGAGGACGCGGTAGCGCTGGAGCTCTGTGGTGGCCTCTGGCGAGAGCTGCATGAAGCCTGGAGTAGCCGCCTTGCTGCCCATTTTGCTGTTGTAGACTGTGATTTGGACGATCTGTTTGGTGTGTTCTGAACGGCTGCTCGGTGTGCTTCGAACGACCTCTTGAGTGTGCTCTAAACGGCTGATTGGTGTGCTTCAAACGGCTCTTTCAATCGTGCTTCGTACTCTTATATGCTTCAACATTGGCTGTTTCTCGATGCTTCTGCTGCCCCTCCTTATAGTAGGTATCTCCATTATCTCATGACGTCGTGGAGAGCATCCCCGTTGGCCTTCGCATTATCTCCGAAACGTCGCTCGACCACCAATGAGAATCGGAATTAGGGCGGACATAGTGCCCTCGATCGCGCTTCAAGTTGCGTATCTGTTCAACAATAGTTGTAATGAAGACGTGATCGCTTCGACTATTGAGGGGTCGAAGACGAATGAGGGGGCGGCTCAGGATAAGTCGGCTGTTGTCGTATATCGCCCGATACGCCCGATGATGTCTGTCTGTCAACTCGTTCGTAAGCATTCAATGGCACAGATAGACAGACACAACCAGACTGAAGCAGAGTATAAATTCAGTTGCCTCTCTGCGCGCCAAACGCCGTTCCGCTAACTCTAAGCAAGGATATCGCTATCTCTTTAACACCGACAAAATGCATCCCAACTCTGTGCCAATCGCCGACCCTCTTCTCCGACTGATAAAGCCACCGAATTCTCTGCCAAACAACAGCTGATCATGCTGCTGAGCACGGCTCATTCGCCTTGCAACCCTCCGGCAAACTATCGACCAAGTCGACATTCAGCTCCCCCTTATTGATGTCGTCCACGCCCTTTGCATAGAGCAGAGGCACCGCTCCGCAGATGGCGCATCCGTGGTCCAGCAGCTCCTGGAAGGCGGCCTTGATCTCGGCGCCGGTGACGGTGTCGTCGTAGTTTTCGATCCACGCGCACAGCGTGCTCTTGAAGGGGCCTTTGAAGTTGACCGAGTCGATTTCGACGCAGGCAATGTCGTCGCCGTTTTCGTATTTGCGCGTGTCGTCGATCTTCTTGATGACGGTCCCGAGATGTGAGAGGCGGCCACCGCTGAGGTATGCGATGCCTTGGGTTGATTGTCAGTTGGGGCGGTATGGATTGTCATGATATGTCAACATACCGCACTTGGTGTCGCCGTGACAGTTGATGCCCAGCCCGAGAGCGCTCTGGGCTGCCGCAATGGCGACGGCGGCGAGGCTTGCGAAACGCATTGTACTGGATTGTTAGTTAGCATGCAAGCGCATTACCGCAACCGGAGAAAGAAGCCATACATGTGTTGCTGTGTAAGACGAGCTCGAGTTAGGCGTCAACGAAGGGGGTGCTTGGCAGAAGCTGGGCGCTGATGTTATGAAGGAGCTTCGTCAACTATATATCCAGTGGAGTCTAGAAGAGACACAAGACAACGATCAATGCAGGCCTCGGGTTGTCGTTCGACTCGTTGACACCCAATCCTCGATATGCTCAACTCCCGTCCGCTGATATAAGCGCTAAGCAGGGCGTTGGGTCTTCAGCTGGCCGCCTTAGCCGGGACATGATTTCTGTGCCTTTTCCATCTATTCTAGAAACGCGAGAAGAGAAAGAATTGTTCTGTAATTGGATCACGTTTGTCATGCGGGCTTGTTGGGTGCTAAAAACAATCATCCCGCCCGAGCTCACGATCCTGGAATTCGGATCCATCGATTTCCGACTGTGCCTCATCCTCGGACCCATGCAGCTCCGAGTGGAAATTCCACGATATGATGCTTGCCTTGACACACATGTGCAAGAATCTGTCCACTCCTAATTGTTCACCTTGGGAGCTCACTTGGTTTGAATCCGGTGCGTCTCTGATAGCTCACTACGCGTCCTTCGGGATCCCAGAGCTAGCGGCTGTTCAGACCCTGTCGTCCAACCAACACCTTGTTTTGGCGCCGGCTCGACGTGATGCCGCCGCCAGGAACGTTGTTTTTGTCAGGCTAAATATAGAATATGAACCCATGGGAGTGAGGCGGAGCGGGAACTCTGCAACGGAGCCACCAACAAGATCCGATGCAGGGATCAAATGCCGTCATCAGTTGCAACAGCCACCTTTGAGGCTTTGAGGGCATCGTGCGTTTTTCTTTTACAATCAGTATACGTACAGAGCAGCTCTCTCAGCAGTGCTAAAGCTCTAATGTACACACCAGTTCAGCTAATGCTGCATACCGTGTAATGATAGCTGAGGTCACTGGCAACTTTCTTCAAAGACGCCGTTAGACATGGCACAACACTTGTTCCTTTAGCCGTGCTCATCTATAATCATATAGACCATCCACTTATGACTCTGACATCCTGTATACATTGCACTTCCGCCAAATGCCGAGGCTTAATCATGCCGAACCCTCTCCCAGAGCGCTGCGAATAGCGGCGACTGCAGCCCGCGTCAACAACCAATTGTTCTGAACCCATCTCTGCTTATCCTCCTCCTCCCGAGTCACCTCCTTCGACGCATCAAACTCAAGCCTGTCCAACGGCAGCATCTGCAGCCAGACCGAGCGACGATCCGAAGGCGCCAGGATCTGATCCATCCAACTGGCCACCGTGCTCGTCTTTAGCATCTGAATGCTCCCAAGCATGGCCGTGCGGCCACTAAACCGGCACTTCCACGCCTTCATGCTCACATTTTCCCTCTTGAGCCAACCCGCCGCCAACTTGTCGTCGTTATACAAAGCATAGTCCAGCGTCCAGGCAACGACGATGAGCACCAACAAGCCCACCCCATCCCACCCTTTCTGCGCAGCAACATATGTCATTGTGACAATCTGAAGAACGGCGAGAGCCCGCAGCGTAAAAGCCAGCATCGCGTTGGGCCGAGCGGTTATGTCCAGGATCATCGGCTTGTTGAGCAGACCATCGACAACGGCCCTTGAGCCACGATACAGATACCACGTCGAGGCGTTCTCGTGTATCGCCGCGAGCATGCAGCCGTCGACCTGATTGGGCTCATTGTTCTCCAGGTAGCCCGGCGGTGTGATGACGGTGATATAGCTCCGTGCTGCGCGAAACACGGCGCTGAGGAATATCGCTGCGGCGGTCCCGAACAAGCCAAACAGAGCCGTCACGGCACACGCGCCGAGTAGAAGAATCAACAAGACGACTTCGACGAGGGTCGATAGCCAAGAGGCAGAGAGCGCTGCCCTGACGCCTTTCCTCTGCTCGGCGTTGATCGTACAGTCTATGATGTACAAGTTCTGAAAGCGGCGGAATGGAGCGACTGTTACAGTCTCCTTCTTTTCGCTCTTGATCGACCCGTCTTTCGCCTCGACAACGGCGCCATCTTCGTGTCCGAGCTCATCCGCGCGCGTCAACTCAGCCAAGTCCTGCGGAATCTCAATCTCGCGAGCGCTGCGAATCACATGCCTCGCGAGGATATCGCTCGCCGCCCCGTTAGCGCAGGGAAAGACGCTGCCGAAATTGGCGTCCCAGACCGTCCGCTTGAGCTCGCTGATGGACGACGCGCGATCGAGGAAGTCGGCACCCTCGCGGAGGAACGCGGCGACGCTTTCGAGCACGCCGAGGCGGGGGAACAGGCTGACGGTGATGAAGCCCGCGAGCGCCGTCTGGCCTACCAGTCGGTGGGAGAAGCCGGTGCCTGCGAGGTAGATCGCCAGGGGGAGGATGCCGGCCCATTCGAAGAAGATGGAGAGTTGGGATGAGTGAGACGTGGCGACGGGGAGGATAGGGGGGGCGACGCCATCTGTGCCCCAACTTGCTGATGCGTTCATCTCTCACGGGCCGTTGAAGCTGAGGAGACACAGTTGAAGTTGATGAGCGATTTCAACAGCGTCGATTGGCAGCTGAGCTATATGAGAATGATGGCATGTCGTGGAACGGACGATCCTTCACAGAGCGTTTATACATGCGTTTCCATAGTGGATGCTGCAGCCTGATGTCTACGGTAACAAAGTGTAAGATGCAAGTTGCAGAGAGCCTCAGTGGACTGTAGCGAGAAAGCCCTGCAGCAGCTTATGACTGCGAGCCACACAACCCTTGCAATTGATGAAGCGACGCCCACTTCACCCGCTGGACATTCTGGGAATGCTACGGTGTAGCACAACGTTGTGATAGGCAGCCTTGAATAGGCGAGTAGCGGTTGTCCTATGAAACAAACATCATGAGGCGTCGAGGGGGCAATACTGTATTGAGTTCGGCAAGTCATCGAATAATTGTCTGCTCCTTGAGATCTCGTGTATCACTCAATCAAAAACTCCATCGTCTTAAACTGCGGCAGAACAACCCCATCATCCAGCTCAAGCACCCCCTTCCACCTCCAAACCCTCCCATCATCAGACCCAACCACGGCAAAAACCGCCTTCGAAAGCCTCCTCGGATGCGGCACCCAAACATCCCGCCGCCACGCATGCAGCGGCCTCAAGAGCGCACACCACGCCTCCCCATCAAGATACCCGACCGCCGCCTCCTCCAACGGCACGGCAGCCCCCGTGAGCCTCTCCAGCACACGATCCAACGCCGTCCTCCGCCGCACCGGGAACTTGTACGCCCACCAGTCCCCGCGCAGGCCCCGTTCCGTCATCAGACCTATCCGAGTCTCTACCCCGTGATAAGGGAGAAGAAGCTTGTCGTAGTCGGCGTGCGAGCCCTCCCCGTGTAAGCTGAAATTGGGCCTCGAAGGCGCCCAGCTGAATCCCTGGACGCTCAGCCTCTCGTAGCTTGAGACGAGCCAGCCTGACGGAACGCCTCGTCTTTGTTGGTTACGCCAGATGTCCTCGGCCTTGTCAAACACGGTGTCGCCGCAGAGGAGGCTCCATATGATGACGGCGTCGCCTGGCCTGCTGGCTTGTCGGTGCGACAGCAGACCGGCGGCTTCCTTGATGTCTACGAAACCCTTTCGCCGGTTGACGATCCATTGAGATGACTGGAAAGGGTGATCATTGCCTAGTCCGTGAACGTAGGCCTGAGAGGGGAGCAGATGCTGCGCAGAGAGGAAGAGAGCCGCAATGTCGATGCTGCCCTGGTTGCACACATCCAGCAGGACATCCTTCAGCGACACGACCACGTCATTCCTGCAGAGGACGTGGATGTTGTGTCGCCCCCTGAGTGCCTCCAGCAAAGTCCACGCACGAACGTTCCAGTCGCAGACCAGGATCATGGAAACGATAGCGTCCTTGGCCGCAATGTCCCCGTCTCGAACGTCAATGGCCATCAGGTCCTTGTCGCACACCAGCGTCAGCTTGCTCGTGGCGAAGATGAGATTGATGTTGGCTATAGCGTCTTTCCTAAGGTCATGATCACTGGGAATGCACGGCGTGTCCATCCAGAACGAGTCGCATCCGTACATCTCCGCAATCCTGGAATAACGCCTGAACAAGCAGCCGTTGAGGCCGGTGCCCCCGTCTACTTCTGGACGGCCGCCTTGTCCATGGCTCCATACGTGAGAGACGGCGACCGTCTTGCTGGACGCCTGCACGTAGTTGAGCCGGCCATCAGTCCCCAGGTCAAGCGAGACAGCGGCCGCGCCGCCTATTCCTCTCCAAGACTCTTCGTTCCAGTACAGAGACGAACAGTTTCCGTCGCAGTCCGGCGCGTGAGAGGACTGGTTCGTGATTTGCATCCCCGATAGCCTGAGGCACTTTCCAGGTTGTCTACCGTCGCACGTCCCCGGCTGTCCATCATCGGGAGCGACGCATCGCCCGGGCTTGTTGGAGAAAGTCTGCGACAAACGGTCGAAGAACCTCCTGTAGTCTTGGCCAACGACTGCTTTGTCCTCGCGCAAGAGACGCAGCGCCCACCTGCAGATATAAGGCGGGTGACAGGCGTCCGTCTTGGCTTTGTTAAGGCGTTCGGCCATGCGCACGATATCGGAGCCATCTAACGGTACCGTAACATTATCTCTGTGATGGTCGTAACCCCATAATAACTGCTCCTGAAGCACGTAATAATGGAAGAGACTCGTTTCTCGCTGCCAAGAGGTCCAGAAAAAGGCCTTGACGATGAACCATTCCGGCCAGGGGTCTTCCCGCGAAAGGCGAATCACCTCCCTGAGAACCTCTGCCGTCGTGTCGAGAACAGATCGAAAGTGCTCGCCGTAGTGTGAGTTTCCGCCGAATATGATCTGGATCTGTATCGCGAGTCGCAGCACGTTGCGACTGACAAAGTTCGTCACACGCAGATTTCCCCAGCTCGGAGCAGAATCAGGGAGGAAGTAGTCTGCGTGGAAGAGGACGTACGGCCGGTCAACGAGCGCATCATGAAACTCGTCGGCAACTCGCAGACTTCGTCCTATGACGTTGCAAACTTGTTCAGCAATGTCTTCTTCGTCATTGTTAGGCTGGAAATGGCACTCGAGAAGCCTAGAGTACCACCCGTCGAGGACCTCCACATGCGATGCAGGCTCCGCGAGCTGTTCCTTCAAGGCCATACACCACTCTGTCACCCTCTGCTTCCTTTTGACGGCATTGTAGACTCTGATGGTGCCATTGACAACTTCTCTTTCAAAGGTGAAGACGTTTAGCTCTCTCGGTGATCCCTCGTCGCCCTTTTGCGGGACATAGCTTTCGGTACGAAGGATGTCTCGCGCGGCGTCTCGAGTTGATTCAAAGGCAGCCATGCTTTTCCGTGCATCGCTACGGTAGAGTATCACGAACTCTCGGCAAAGGAAGTAGTTTTTGAATAGTAAATGAGGTTTATCCGTTAGATGTCGGGCGGAAATACATACAAGGCTTAGGCACATAACGCTGAATGGTCTGCTGACGCCTCGCATAAGGCTGCCACAGATCCTTGTCCATGGGCAGATACCTTTATACTACTGTCAAGCCAGTATCATGTAGTACATGTACCGAATAAGAGGATCCGGCCGCATGACTTGTCTACGAAACAACTGCAGAGGCCAACCTAAGGCGTCACGTCAAATAGCATAACATATATCTTGACATATACGACTTAGCAATTACATACATGTACGTTTGCACTGACATTCCTCACGATGGAGGCAAATTGCCAGCGTCATAAACATGCACAGCTAGGCAGACTCCCCCTAACAGACATCACAGAGCCCTCGGAAGGGGAGCGCACAAACTAACGAAGCATTATATAGCAGTTCCGTTGATGGACTGCTTGTAGTTCTTTGCGAGGCACTGTAGAAGATCTTTCAGAGACAAACCCATATCCGCAGGCCCTCAAAAGCAACCCATCAGCCGAACGAGGGGAACTCTCCGATAGCCAGGTCATACTCCGCCAACACATCCTGCAGCTGCTTCCCGAAATCGACCGCACACACCGGAACCAGGCGGACATTGGAGAGCACAAGCTTACCCAAGTCTCGCTTCAACGCGGCGATGATCTTGGGGACGGCCCGGATGAAGTTTTCGACGGGATAAACAGTCAGGACGGGCTTCTGGTCAAAGAGCGTCTTGAGGAGCCTCTGGTTGGCGCCGAGATATTGGCTCATGGATGCGCAGACGTAGCGCTGGTCGTCCTCGGCAAAGGGGGCGCCGGAGGCTGGGGCCGAGGCTGCCAGCGTGACGGATACGCTGACTGCGCGGAGCTTGCCGATGGCCGTCTTTTGGGGGAGCAAGATCAGTCTTCCTGGGGTCGCAGATGATGGTGTTTTGATGCGGGTGTCTACTGACCAGTGCGGTGCCCAGAGGGTTTGACGAATTGACGTCCTTGAAGGATTTGTCTGCGTCGTTCGTCTCGCGAGTAAGGCCGGAGAGCTTGGTGACGAGAACCTCCGGATCAGGGGTTTGAGCCCAGCTGAAGGGCAGGGTGACGGCCAGGAGGGCGAGGATCTTGAACTGCATGATGGCGGCTGGGTATGAAAATGCTTAGTTGCTGGTGTTGGTGAGGTTAATGTGATGAGAATTTTTCGAGACGTGATCTCAGGGGCCTTATATAGACAATTCGAACTACCTGCGAGCAAGTTTTCGAGCCGCTGAATCATCTAAAGCCACTCGCCAGCTCAACGAGGTCTCCCTTGCACAACCCGACCCGCCATCTCACTCCCTGTAACTTGTCAGTCATCGTGGGAGGAGGATCCTTTCCAGATTGTCTCAGGACAGTAATCCATAAGTTCCTCCCGAGACTCCCGATTCCCAGGGCCGTTATGCGTACAACGAGCATCGACATGTGGCGTCAGGGACGGGACACAGCATACAAACTTCCCGAGCAACCATCCCTGGCCGCCCTCGTCCTCACCCTGTGCTCTTCGGAACGGTCTCGTCCCGAATACCTCGGTGGCCCGGAGGCCGTGCAGTTGGTGACACGAAGTCGTCCCGAGGCGTCACGAAAATGCACCCCGGTTGAATGCAGAGTAAGTCTGGGGATACAAACACCGGCACTCTTACTCAACTACCGAGATCCTAGACGTAATACTTGCCATATTTATAGACGACTTGCGCGACATGGGTGGACCGGAATGAAAGCAGACGAGTGACTTGAGGAATGGATAGGACTACCTACCTTCATAGACAAATTGCTCCTTGTAATGAGGCCTCTGTAACAAGGAGCTCGTCTTTTTGATCTCCAGTTGGCTCGTCGACTAATGAGCCAAACATGGCTTGTCAAGTCAACGGCTTTGCTCGACGCCGGCTACTCACCATGTCAACCTCCATGGAGGATGGGATCAGAGAGTACCGCTGTAGTTGAACCTCGCTGAGTGATTCGAGTCATTGAGGAGCACCTGACCACTGCCCAAAACCTGCTTGTAAATGCGTGTTTTGAAGAAACTTTCCAAGCAACTTTACCAATGAGACAAGCAAAGCATCCTCGTGAGTCTAACACTTTGATTATACTTCTGTCATATGCTGTCTAGTAACGTATGGTCCAATCTATAGCAACAAAAGAAATGGCCTCGCGCGGCCCGGGTATTTCCAGTCCCAAAACAATTGTACCCAAGTGTCATTCTGCTCGCTCAAAGTGAAGAAACGCCAGGCCCTGTATGCAAGATTAAAACAAAGAAGAAATGGCATTCCAGCCGGTATGATGCAATCCCACGATGACCCCAGATATGATACCACGACTCAACCCGTCAAGCGGGAGTCTCCGTTTGTTGCAGAGTCTCAGACAACGAGCTGTCAACCGCCTCGGCCGTCGTTCTGCCTTTTCGCTGCTGCGATGCCCAGTACTGCTGGAACCCCGGAATCGCACCGGGCTGGTTGATGCCGGGCGCCCGCTGGGGTATCTTGCGCTCCTTCTCCGCCGCCTTGGGCAGGCTCTGGCTCTCTCCTCCCCACGGCCGCCATCCAACCCATTTGCCCAGGCCACCGGCGGTCCGAGAGGCTTGAGACGACGCCGACATGTCTGACGTGGGAGTGGAGCTCCTCTTTGGTAGAAGGCCGGCAAAGTTATCGCGCAGGACGGCATCGCTACGCTTCGAGTAGTTGGTGGACAGTGTCGGCTGGGCCGTGGCGTCGCTGAGGACGGCATCGGCGCCCCCAAGCGGGCGGAGTGTCATTTGGCTGGGTCGAATCTGCAGTGTGTGGATGTCGAGGCCGCCCGACAGTGACATGATGGATTCATGAGACGGTACGCGACGCAGCCGGGGTGCGGGTGTTGGAGTATCCGTGGGTTTCGAGTCCCCTGACTCTTGAGCATCCTTGGTAGCAGTCGGCGTGGTGGAGTGTCCGTCTTCGTCCTCTTCGTGGATGATGCCGCTGGTCAATCGGTAGGGTTTCTGCGTCTGCAGGGTGGTGCCAGGCTCAAAGTCAATGACGGAGAGAGACTGGAAGCTGCAGGACGAGGCTGCTGAAGGGCGCTTTCGGTGGGAAGCCCGCCAGGTCGGAGACGTGGGGTCGTAGCTGGTGGTGGGCGACATGAGAGAGTCCGTGTCCGTCCCACTGTGATCAAACAGGCGTGGCGAAGTCGGAAGGGAGGATGAAAGTTCGGACGGAGTGGAGAATTCGTGCCAGGCCGCGGAGCTGGCAGTGATGGGCGTGGTTTCGCCGGTCCGGGAGAGGACAGGTCCCGTGGGAGACGACACCAAGCGCCGCTGAGACCACGGGCCCGGCGAAGACGCCCGAGAGATGGAGGGTGGCGGCGTAAAGATGCCGGGCAGCAGGCCGTGGCGCTTCTTCTTGGGCTTCCGGGCCTCTTGCTTGGGAGTGACATGGTAGTGGTGGTGGATGTGGAACTCTTGTGACGGCCGCGTCTCGAACAAGGAGGGTTCCAATTCAGCCTTGAGATTCGAGATCGGATTGGGCCCGTCGGCCAGCGGCTGATGAAACATGAGCTGCTCCCGCAGCACCTGTATCTCGTCGTTGGAGGTGATGAGCATCTCCCTCAGCTCGGCAATACCGAGCTGCAGGTTCGCGTTATCCTGGAGCAGGTCCCGCACGAAGTGGCCGACAATCTTGTTCCCCTGCCGGTGCTCGGTGACATGTTTTGACGCCGCAGCGCCCTTGAGCCGCACGGCCGCGGCGTCCAGATGTTTCTCCACCTCGCGCTGGCGCTCGAGCTTCTCCATCATCTCGTCGTGGCGCTGTCGCTCGAGGAGGGCCTCTTTTTCCATGCGTTCGAGCTGGTCCTGCATGTCGAGGATGCCGCGCTGAGCCTCCTTGAATCGCTGCGCATGGGAGCGAGCTTCCTCCTTAGAAGCCTGCAGCTCTCCAGTCAGCTTGTCCTGCTCCTCTTCGAGAATCTTGAGGTGGTGGTCGGCCTCAGCAGCTCGCGCGGCGGCGCTCTCGAGGCGGCGGATGGCCTGTTGCGAGGAAAGGAGGCTTGCCTCTAGGCTTTTGATCTTGGCGTCGGAGTCGAAGACGGTGCTGTTGAGGAGCTCGAGCTGGTCGAGCAGCTCGTTGTTCTCCTCGATCTTGGCGGCATTGTCGGCCTCGAGCTGCTCCTTGTCCTGCTGGAGGCGCTCAATGCGGGCGTTGAGTCGCAGCCGCTCCCGTTCCGCTTCGGCCATGTAGGCTTCGTGCCTGGCAAGCAGTGCCTGTAGGGCAAATGTTAGCGGTGATTCCGTCTGCCGGTAGGACAGCATGCTGGTGTGAGGTCATGTTGATGCGTACGGATGCTCGAGAGTGGACTGCTTCTCCGAACGGAATGCAGGACTTGGGAAGGGATGCCGCGGGAGGCGTAGAATGGCAGCGACGCGTGTAGACAATGGAGGGTGACGGGAATGAAAGGAATGGAGAATGAAGCACGCAAATGAAGCAGCAACCTGCAGCCAAGCCCGATGGCGCTCAGGCGCAGACACCTACACACCTTTCCCAATTGAGCCGCGGTTCGGACATCCTTCTCGACAGCGTCCAGGACAGAGCAGTTGTTCTTGAGGTTGACGCAGTCCGGACTGCCGCAGCAGCACTGCAGGGACGAGCGGGACGAGGGGCGAGAGCCGGTCTCTGGTGGAGCGTCGAGCTTTTCCATGTCGGCGAGTAAAGGGAGATTGAATGAGATGATGGCTTAATATAGTCGGTAGATGTCGATCGCAAGCGCTGCTCGGTCGAGGCCTCGATACGGTGTCGATGCCGCAGCGACAAACATGGTCTTTGCCGGAGTCGCGGATTCGAGGCGAGACAACGGCAAGGTCAGAGGTGAGGTCGACGGCGAGGTCAACGGGCGAGGTGAGCGAGGGCAAATAGGGTCGGCATCGAGGAGAAGAAAAGGTAAGAATAGAGTCGTCAAACGAAATGATCCCCGCCGAAGACGGTGATTAGGCACGACAGCCTGGTCGATAGGAGGCGGCGGCGGAGGCTGGAGCTGAAGCGCGGGAGTAGCGGTACTCGACAGGAGCGGGATCTTCGGAGCAGAGAGGCGATGGATCGCGTACTGGCGGTACTGCGACTTGAGGTCGGATCGAGGAAGATGCAGGAGGATGGATGGACGAGATCGGATCCAATGCCCTGAGACGAAGCTGTGCCTGCAGATGGCTGGCTGGTGCTGGTGCTGGTGGTGTGAAGCCGGACCCAGCAGCAGACACCGCCTGGACGCGAGGCAGCTGACCAGGTACCGCTACTCGGCGATGGGCGCGGCGGTGGTGGCGGGCACTGTATCGGGTACGGCGCGTCTCCCTGTTCCTGAAATTAGCGGCTGCACCTGCAGTAGCTCGCTGTCCTGGCGGGTGGCTGTCTAGCGCCCCAGGCCTGGCGGTGCGCCTATTGGGGCAGACGGGAGCCCTGGAGCTGAAAATTCTCACTCTGCATCGGCCGCATCCAGCGCTGTGTCCCTTTTCTTGACTGAGATTGTCTCACTGTCTGAGGCTTGCAAGTACCTACTCTGTACGCAAACTGATCTCTGGTTATTGATCCTCCAGCTGACGGTGTCACGTTGGGCACTTTGACATCTGAATTTGTGTTCATTTATTTGCATCCCCATCCTCACGTGGCTAGTAGCCCGGGGCCGTCAATGCGAGGATCGTTACCGGCCGCGGTGACTTTGCCTCGGGTGCGGATTGCATGGGGCTCGTTGTACCGGGTCCAGTGCCAGCACAGCAGCCCCCACCCGGTTTGCTGGCCGAGCGGGTCGGAACCGTGCCGCGACAGACATTTGCTGATGGGTGAGCCCGAGTCCCGTGCCGGTGAGCGCTGCGAGTGAGAAGTGCGTGAACTGAAGACGTGCGATGAGAATAAAGGGCGATGGTATTGGACAGCTGGATCCGTAGATGCTGCTCAGCCGGCTGAGAAGCAGATTCGACATCAGATTGCTTGTGACATATCCGGCGTCTAGCGGAATGATGGCGTACACCGCAAACAGCATGACTCGAGCAAGCTTCCGTGCAGACGTCACTTGTGCTCGTACACTGTTGAACAAAGAACAATTCACACCCAGAAGAACTCCATCAATCATTCACAATCCGGCTCGAAATTGATGTCGTCGTTCAACGTGAAGTCTACTAGGCTTCTAGGGTAGGTGAGTATGAAGCAAGTACCGAGCCGTTCCCCAGCTGGCCAAACGGGGACCGCAATGACGGCATCACTTCCGCATCCATTGCGTCATCCGCCAATCAGCGTCCGACGGTTGCAAATCAAGCTCGACATCGCAGCTTCGCTCACCAGCTTCATGCTCGACTCCAACCGGGCTTACAAAGATCCAGCTCCGGCTTTTGGGATCATGAGCCTCCCGTAAATACCTACGTGGTAGCAAACAGTTGATACAGCCTCGGTACATAGACACAAACCACAGCACCTTGGCAAGCTGGGTAGCATTCACTCACTCCTCTGCAGTCACCTCTCCTTCGTCACGTTTCTCCCCTTACGTGATCTCCCGCACTATCTCCGGTCTCACTCGCGTCATCTCGAGCTTCTTAACCTCCAGGCATGCTCCTGCTACCCCGCAACCCCCACCTCCGACATCTGCTCCCATCAAGCCACCGTTTGTCTTCCTTTCATCGCCAGTTTTCGTTTGCAGCAGCCATGGCCCAAGAATACAAGCTCAAGGGCGTCACCGCGCTCCCCAAGCCCGGCCAGAAGCAAGAGGCCGAGGTCGAGGGCATCCAGGACGCAAAGGTTCTCCTCGTTGGCCTCCAGACGGCTGGAAAGGCAGAGGTCAAGGCCCTCGGTGCCAAGTGCACCCACTACGGCGCGCCGCTGGTCAAGGGCGTCCTCACCAGCACCGGACGGCTCACCTGTCCATGGCACGGAGGTGAGTGACCCGATCTTTTCGAGACTTCTTAGGGACTTGCTGACTGGTTAGCCTGCTTCAACGCTGCCCAGAATGGTGACGTCGAAGACGCTCCCGCTCTGGATGCGCTGCCCGTGTTCCCGCTGACGGAGCGCGATGGAGGATACTACATCAGCGGCGAGGAGTCCGCCATCAAGGGCTCGCGAAGGAGGCCCAACTTCCCCTGCAGTGTGTCGACTGACTCCAAGGAACATGTCGTCGTCGTCGGCGGCGGCTCTGGCACGCTCGGCGTCGTCGAGGGCCTCCGTGAAAAGGGCTACCGGGGCCGTCTCACCGTCATCTCCAAGGAGGGCTACCTGCCCATCGACAGGACCAAGCTGAGCAAGGCGCTCATCACAGACGCCTCCAAGCTGGCGTGGCGCGACAAGAGCTGGTACGACAGCGGCGCCGTCGAGTGGGTGGACGGCGAGGTCAACGGCGTCGACTTTGCGAACAAGAACGTCTCAACGACGAGCGGCAGCAAGATCCCCTACACAAAGCTGGTCCTCGCGACCGGAGGCACGCCCAGGACACTTCCCCTGCCCGGCTTCAAGGAGCTCGGCAACATCTTTACGCTGCGCACGGTCCGCGACGCAAAGAACATTGTGGACGCCATCGGCGACAAGGGCAAGAAGATTGTCATTGTCGGGTCGTCATTCATCGGCATGGAGATTGCCACCGCCACCGCCAGCGACAACACGGTCACTGTTGTCGGCCAGGAGAAGGTCCCCCTTGAGCGTGTCCTTGGCGACAAGGTCGGCGCCGGCATCCAGACGTTCCTGGAAAGCAAGGGCATCAAGTTCTACATGAGCGCCGGCGTCGACCGGGCCGAGCCGTCCAGCTCGGATCCCTCCAAGGTCGGGTCTGTCCACCTCAAAGACGGCACCAAGCTGGATGCCGATCTCGTCATCCTCGGCGTCGGCGTCACCCCCGAGACCACATATCTCAAGGACAACAGCGCCGTCCAACTCGAGCCGGACAATTCCCTGCGAACAGACTCCCACTTTGCCGTCCAGGGGCTCGACCAGGTGTTCGCAGTCGGAGACATTGCCACATACGAATACAAAGGGCCTGGTGGCGACGGCAAGCCGGTGCGGATCGAACATTGGAACGTGGCACAAAACGCCGGCCGGGCCGTGGCCACCCACATCGTGGACCCGTCTCACACCAGCAAGCAGTTTATTCCCGTCTTCTGGTCCGCCCTGGGCGCCCAGCTGCGATACTGCGGCAACACGATGGCCTCTGGGTGGGATGACCTGATTCTGGATGGCAACGTGGCTGAGGCCAAGTTTGTGGGATACTACTTCAAGGGAGAAACTTGCGTTGCTGCTGTCACGCAGGGGAGGGACCCCTACATGGTCCAGATTGCCGAGCTGATGAAGCTTGGATTGATGCCGTCAAAGGACCAGCTGCAGAGGGGGGCGGACGTTTTCAGCATTGACGTGGCGGCACACGTTTGAGAAGCGATGGTGATAACGAGCTCGCTTAGTACCCTCAGAAATATCAACTAGTATATCGTACATGTTCGATCGTCCTGCTGTTCACTGATTGACCGGTGACGCCGTTTGCTTGTAACTGTGCCGTAATTCGTTGAGATGAAAGAAAGCTTGCTCGTACCATGTCAATTGCAAGGCTCTGTACTGGCGCGAGTTGCGGGCCATCAAGGTTCTCGCGCTGCAAACGGACCCGGGCCGGCGATTAAAGAATCCAGATGCCCTCCTCGTTTTCCCGTAAACTCCCAATCACAATAACGATGAGAGCAATTCATTCATACCTTTTCAGCCCAAATGCATCTCACCAGATTATGCGTCTCACAGTCATGTCTCACGCGCGCAGCCCAATCAGGGCTCGGTCAGCGGTGAACCTTAACCCAGCGGGGCTCACCTGAACGCCGATCCGTCATCACCGCCGAATCCGTCCGACCTCATCTCATCGCCTCACCTACGCAACCCATTGCCGCCATTCACAGAAGGATAATCCAGCTGCTCAAATCAATCTTACCAAGACACTCATCAAGCACCTCATTTCAGACGTTCTCAACATCATGGCCAACGAACTCTACCACTACTCCGTCGTCTCCTCCCTCATGGAAGGCATCGGCGACTCCGGCATCCCCTACAAAGACCTCATCCAGCACGGCGACCACGGCCTCGGCACGTTCCGCCGCATGGCCGGCGAAATGATCTGCCTCGACGGCAACGTCTACCAGATGAAATCGGACGGCTCCATCGTCGCCATCGACCCCTCTGCCGGCACCGACGTCGCCCCGTTTGCCATGGTCACACGCTTCCGCCCCACGCTCACCACAGGCATCATCTTCAGCGATAAACAGGCCCTTTCAGACGTCATGACGGAGCTCTTCCCCAAAACAAAGAACCGCTACCTCGCATTTCGCATAGACGGCACGTTCGCCAAGATTGCAGTGCGAACGGCCGACGGCCAGCGGTACAAGCACGAGAAGCTCAGAGAACTCCACAAGCGGCAGACGACGTACGAATTCACCGACATCCGGGGCAGCCTCATCGGATTTCGGTCCCCCGAGTTCCTGCAGGGCGTCAGCGTCGCGGGCGATCACCTGCACTTCATCTCTGACGAGCGGGACCGCGGTGGGCACGTTTTGGACTGCGCGGCGGGCGGCGAGGTGCAGTTTTCGGGGGCCGTCATGAGTACCATCCACTTGCAGCTGCCGGAGGACGACGAGTACAACGAGGCAGAGCTTACTTTGGACTCGGATGGAATACGCGTGGTGGAGGGGTAAAGACTTGGCGACCAGGTGAATGGTCTGAGACGATTTACATGCCAGTCACGGAGAGATTGTATATAGGTCATCAAGGATCTGGTCAACGATGTAGCTTTTATCAACTGTAGCCGAATATATAATATCAGAGCACAAGACAAGTATGCCACGACTCTTGGGCTTTGTGAGAATGAGTAAAGCAATACGGAGCGTAGTGTTGTATTAATGGTGAAGAAGCTAGTTGCTAGGGCAAAGATCAAACGTTAAGGATTATCAATGCTTGTGAACAAGATACAAAGAGTCCCAAACTGCGAGCGCGGGCTTTCCCTCCAACACACTTGTCTAGGCATACCGCTATTCCATCAACGTGCCCATATCCTTCGGTGACTTATGGGGGATGGAGCGCCACACCCGGGTTATGGCGGGCCAGGGGAGGCCGGCTGTCATCATGTCAGTCTTTGAGATGGACGTTGCTCATGTTCGGCTGTGAATGACTGACGGGCAGCATGCCCTTGGCGTAAGACATTACCGTGCCGGCACGGCGCCAAGGGTCGTCCAGGCTATGGGCCAGGGCGCCATGGGGGGCCGGGAGGGCCCGGCTGTCATCATGTCAGTCTCTGGGATCGACGTTGCTGGTGTTGAAGTATGCATGACTTACCAGCCTGTTCTGAGGCCCGGCGCCTTAAGAACGCCTCTCGGGCGGTGGCTCCGCCTCGACCTGATTGATAGTCAGCATGGAGAGTCAATGAAAGCGGTGAATGTCAAGAGCAGTGATGGAAGACGCTGTGGAGAGCAATGATAGAGAGACGCTGTTGGAGGCGGAGGAAGAAAAAAAAGGAGGAGAAGAAGATGAGGGGAAAAGAGGCGCGACGAGAAGATGGTTGCACGTCCCTCACCTATTGCTTCGGGAAGGATGAGAAATTTGCTTGCCATTTTCACTTGATGACAATCCTCGGGAGGAAGCAACGATCTCTGACGGGGCAGGTGCCTGCACAGACGGACGTCGACCCGTCGGTGAGGATATCGGTCGGCGCCTGCTTCATGACCCTTATTGGTGAGGTGACCTTTTCCTCCGGCAGCTCCTGCCGCGCCCTCCAACAAGTGACGACGTGTTCAATGGTAGATAAGGTATTTCATGCGCAGAGCGACTGAGTCCCCTCGACGGTATCGGCTCGATGACAATGGGGTGGTGGAGCAGTCGGCATACTGCCTTTTTGACAACGTCTTGCACAGTACCTTATATCCTGCTAGTGCAAGTCCGGAAAGATATAGCCGAAGTAAAGGCCAGTAGAGGGAGGATCTTGGCCGGTGGCAGGATCCTGCCTTTGTGGATTACCTAGGCAGCGGTGTTGATGGAGTCAAAATTGGCCCTTGGCAGGATTCGAGGAAGCTCTGGCTACCTAGTACTTAGGTACCTTCCCGGGTATTCGAAGGTCAGGTAAGGTACCCAGGTAATGAGAACCACCGACATCGGACACTTTGCCGGCTCTCTTGGCTGTCTTCCGGCCAGCATCTGCATGTATTCTGCTTTGCTGAGTATCTTGAATGCTTCACGCTGCTATTCCATCTTATTCTCTGGTTCTGTTGCTCGTCACACCACCCCGCGAATGACCAAGCAAGGGCTCACATCCCCACGACTAATCACAGAGGCATGAGGGTGCAATTGCAAAAGATAAAACCACCTGCGCGCTATCCAGGGGACACAGCTCTCCATGCTAGTTCTTGACTGCGCGCCTCTTTTATTGCTGATGACGAAGCTGACAAAACCAGATGGGGGATTTACACCTAACCTACAGTCGAGACCCAGGAACACCCTTCCTGGCACCAGAACAGTTGATAGCAGGAACGAAGGGAATTTGGGACCAGACGGGGTTGTAGATCGAGAAAGAATGAGGAAAATAAAAAGGAGAAGGAGGAGAAGGATAGGGAGAAAAAGAGGCAACATGCCTTAGTACTATTGCCTTGACGTACTTCATTGTGATTGCTGCTTTGATCATTGTTATTCTTGCTACAAAACCATGAAGCAGAATGAGAAGACCGCCGCCCATCACAATCAATCCATCTCCGCTTCCTCCTTCAAGCTAGCCGCTAGGACCTCAACCATCATGGACAACTTTTTAGTCGACACCGAGCTGCAAGAGGTAAAAGCGCCCAACGTACTGAACGTGAAGTTGATGCGAATGGCGCGTGGGTGTTGACTCTGGTATTTACAGAGCCCGCCGTGAATCTCTACCTAGGTTCAGTTGGTAAATCCACATAGGCGCCGTTCTTTTAGCAGCGAGATCAACAGCAAGCTGAGGGATGACAGCATCTAACGTGCCACTCACTACCTACACGCCAGTGCCCCTACTTTCTACGCGAACGATGCCGCCGGGGACGTTCGTTCAGTCACCGGCAGGATCTTTCAACTAGGTCGGCCATCTTGGCTGGGCTGGTCTCTCTGTCGGCCAAGAGCCGGAGACGATTCGGACATTGGGACAGGATCGGAAGCCCAATGTTCAAGCGTGCCATGTTCCGTGCGATACTCTCGCAAGCGGTCTGCAAAATAACCGGGAAAATGCAAAAGATCAGCTTACATATCTTTATCATGCACACACAACATCGCCACACAAATGGTGCAATATGCTGCACTTATTATAAGGCTGTGCGCACGTATTCATTTTGCGGTCCCGGTTATTTTGCAGACCGCTTGTCTCGCTCGCGTTGCGGTGCCTGTCTCACATGGCTGCTCACGACGTTCCCTTGTCGCATATTCTTCGACGCCACGCGGCAATCCATCATACGCCCGCACCAATTACAGCTGGCCAGGTGCCTGTATGAGGCTACGGCCATTCGCCCTGGGTACCTACCTAGTACTAGCTCAAGGGCTTCCAAGTTGGCTGAGACCCGCCGCTACCTAGTCCAGGGCTCCCTTGCCTTGACAGTCCATCAAGGTACCTTCTACCCGGCCCAACGCTTCGAAATCGGGGACACTCCAGCACGTTGCAAGGGTGAGGAGTACGCCGACGCCGTCAACTGTGTTCACGCCTATTGGCAGCAGGCTACCCGTATGCTTCCCGCCCAGCAGGAGCGTTTCATCGCACTCGTCAAAGACCGCGCCTTCACATGTTACCCGTCTACTATGACCAGCCCTGGAAGCCACAGCATGTATCGCGAGGCAAAAAAGGACGGCGTCATGCAATGGCCTGATTGGCTTATCCTCAAAGCCGTCTATGGCAAGCTCCTTAAGGTCATCGTCGAGCTCGCCGAGCAGTCATTCCCGTCCCTCGACGTGGAAGACTGCACTCACGAATACCGCAACCAACACCCCGAGGCGGTCACTGAAGACGATGAAGAGGGTGACGCTGAGGACGAGAGCGACGGCGACGATGAAGTCGTTGTCACGCCTGCCAAAGCCAAGACCAGGAACAACAAGCCCAAGACCACGCCCACTAAGCGTAACGCGGCCGCTGATGACGACAGTGACCCGCTTCCCCATACTGCCTGATTTGGCTGAGTTATCGACCCGACGACGTTCCGTGAAAATTGCTACCCTTGGAGCATAACACTTTGAGGTGCTTGACCGAGAATGCAGAGAAACATGTAACGGTAGACTGAGAACATGGAGTAGTGAAGTCTGGACATGGGGTGACCACATCCGACACCAACGCCATGTTCTCAAGCCCGACTCAGATTCGAATCTGGTGCTTCTTCTTTCTGCAAATTGCAAAGGAAACTAGGCTCTGACAGCGATCATTCTGGCTGTGGTAGGCAATTGGGGTTTATGAAGGGCATAATGAGCTGGGAGAGGCACCGGAACCACACTAAAGCAGTTCTGGATGTGGACACCGCGGAGACCAGGTGAAGGGCATATATGTGCAACCAGCGACAAGTCGAGGTTCAACTGCTTCCTCCCATTGCGGGGAGAGAAACGCCAATGATCCAATACAGACAGACGCTGTCAGTATTGCACTCACTTTGAGTGAAGCCTTGTGGTCTGCGGCTCTGTACCGATGTGCGCCTGAAGGCTTCGCTGCACATTTTTCAGATTGCAGAGCTCTGCACGTTTGGCCACAAAGGCCGAAGCTATCTGATTTGTCCTTCTAGACAACGAAAGTAAGTACAAGACCATTCCATTGACATTCTCTCGCAACCTGGGGCTTTAGCTTCGTCATTTATCAAGTCTACTAACAAGCGTAGACGAGACACTCGAGGAAAACCACACAATAGGCTGTCATAGACACTGTGGGCAATCTACTAGGTGCTGTGGAGCAGCAGAGGGCCATGAGGCAATATCTTCTACCAGTGTGAGAGCTTCTGGAGGAGTAGCAACCACAGCAGCAGGAGCAGCAGCAGGCTCAGCAGCAGCAGCCTCGGAGGGTGATCCCGGTCAAGG
This sequence comes from Trichoderma sp. PF4103, assembly GCA_023628735.1. Classification (NCBI taxonomy): domain Eukaryota; kingdom Fungi; phylum Ascomycota; class Sordariomycetes; order Hypocreales; family Hypocreaceae; genus Trichoderma; species Trichoderma sp. PF4103. Next base: position 207 of record JAMAKC010000062.1, on the reverse strand, counting down.
TTTCAAGGTTGTGATAACCCACGGGCTTTCATGGGCGGACCAGTTTTTGAGGCCCATGGGCACCTTTTGGGCAGCTTGGCAGCCCACGGATTACCCAAGCCTACGATAGGCGGCTCCCAGGTTACGATAAGGTCCACAAGCCACCAGCCCAATTATCCTACATTCTGCCTGAATTATATATATATATATATATATATATATATATAT